>JAOWBW010000835.1:121745-600667 GCA_026119855.1 Campanula takesimana
CCCGACTCCTCGAGTTTAATTATCCCTCCGTTCTTGATTCCGATCCCGGATTAATATTCGTGGCGTTGAATAGAGCGTTCCAGGCCGAATAGAAATAAGTTTGGGGTCAACTTGAATTTTTGACTAGGTAAGTTATTAGCTCCCCCTTGCTTGTAATAACATGCATAAATGTTATTCTCGATACTTGTGAATGTTAATTTTGTGTTTGGGGTGATTTTTGTGGTACTTGTAAAATTGGACAAAGGAGTAAATTCCCCTGTGTAAAATTATAAAGGATTTAGAAAGGATAGTTTTGAATGATGTTATGATGCCTTTTCTGGGAATGTTGAATTTGTTAGGAAATGTTACTCCTACGTTTGGAACGGAAATATTTCAACCTGGGAAAGAATGAAATTTCGCATTGTAGTACACTGTGCGACCGCACAAAAATGAGTGTGCGACCGCACATCTTTCTGAAGGAGTTTTCAAAGAAATTGACATGCTTGTGTGCGGCCGCACAGTCCATTATGGGCGACCGCACAGTTGTCTGAAAAACAAGATTTTGTTTAAAGTTTGTATAAAGTTGGAAGTAACCCTAGTTAAGGTATATACCTTAATATAATGATGTCCTAGCAAGTGTTGTGATACTTTAGGGGCATCAGACTTGGTCTTAAATATGTATACTCATTGAATCAAAATGAGAACATAGGTATAAGAGTAGTATCTCTTCTTTATGTCTTGAAAGTGCTATGAACAAGCACTAATGTGTTATACTTGTTGTGAATCCAATGATTGTGCACCTTAGAGCATTAGCATAAGGTCTTAGACTTGAACATCCTAAGAATAGGAGTGGGATTTGGTAAGAGTAAATGTATAACTCTTATACTTGTTTGAATGTCCAAGATTGAAGTTATAACTTGAAGTATAAGACATTAAAAGCTTGTACATGATTTGAACATCCATAGAAATGGATTAAGACTTGAATATAAGATAATAAAATCTTGTACTTGGCTTGACACCCATACATATGTATGGTAGTGACTAGAAAGTGCTATGAACAAGCACTAACGTGTATGAGACATGTTCTTGTTGTGTATGTGCAAACATTGCATACATTTTCTTGATACAAGGTGACTTCTTGAGTACTTGAAGCATGTTCCTTGTTGAGCTAGTCCACTACATTTGGATTAGTTTATTCTCCCCGTTGTTCAAGTAAATATCTACTTGTACTTTCTTGTGTGAGTCCAGCTGGTTCTCCTTGCTTGTTCGAAAATATATAGGTTCACGCTTGTCGCGAGAGCTGGGGTTTAAGTGACAATCGGGTCCCTATGTATTTCCGCCCGACCCCTTACTACCGGCCATAGTAAGGGCATAGCTTCCTTAGTTGGAGCAATAAGCCTGACTTAAGTGAATGCTAATTTCCCGTCTCGAACACCTCATGAATAATCATGAGTACTGATATTGAGAATGACACTGGTTACCGGGTCTTCTGATATATACTGAATAATCAGTTCCTGTTATTGATCGTGATGTCAAAGTAATACAAGCTACGACAACAATGGTATTCTTGGGAGGAATAAGGAAGGAAGCATATCCTTATAATTTGCTTGTTAGCCTTATGTGCTACTTGATGAGTGGGTTATCCTCTCATATACTTGTTACTTGATGATACTTGAGACATGATTATTTGAGTATCTATTTGAATTGCATGATAAACATGTCATGTAGTTGCATCTAATAGCTTACTGAGATTTATCTCACCCTTTATTTGCTCCCCCCCCCAGGAAAGAAGGATAGTGCGCAGTGAGGCTCGACATAGTTGGGAGCTTGCTTCGCAGGTCGTGATTATTTTGGGGCTTGTGTCCTTTTACACTTGGTGAGGACGATGTATTATGGGTTTTGTAACTCCTTATTTTGGGGTAGACAGTCTTGTTCAGTTCTTGTTGTCACTAGACATCTTGTATGGTACTCTTAATGCCAGCTTATGTGCTAGGCATGTTTCCGCTGTGTATGTATTAAGTTTGGTTTTAAATTTTCTTGTATAGAACTCGTGTTGTGAGCTAGTATAGCTCCTTACTCTAGAGTATATATATCATGTCAATTTGTTAAACAAATGTCATTAAGTTTCTTGTTAAGTTTCTTGTTCCCGTTAGGCACTCCCATCCAGGTTCGAGGTTCTATTAGGGAATCCCGGGACCTGGGGGCGTGTCAGGTTGGTATCAGAGCTAGCTTGGTTTAGCTACCCTGTTTAGCTACCTTGGTTTGCTCTAAGTCTGGATAGGGTCTATGGCCTAGGTATGGGTGAGTCTTGGGGTGTTATTAATAACGCTGAGTGTTTACCTACAGGTACAATGAGTTCTGAAGGTACTAGTGGCAGTAATCACCTGAGATCTATAACTCCTCAAGAAGAAATGGTTGATAATGTTGACTGGGATTATCCTAATCGCCTTACAAGGTTCTTGAAGCTGAAACATCATAGTTTTGATGGGGAATTTGATGCTAAAAAGGCAGAGGAGTGGATTGAAAGCATTGAGAAGATCTTTACAGCCTTGAGATGTGCGGGTGGTGATAAGGTAACCTTTGCAACCTTTAAACTTGAGAAAGCCGCTGAACATTGGTGGCAAGTGTTGAGTAAAAGTTGGGAAATGGAAGGTGTACCACAGACATGGGAGAATTTTCTTAAAGCTTTTAAGTCGCAGTTTATTCCAACAGTAGTCCAAGACAGAAAGGAAATGGAATTTCTTAATATGGAGCAGGGAAGTCTGACAGTGGGGCAATACTCAACCAAGTTCACAGAATTGGCAAGGTATTGTGATCACTTAGTTCCAAATGAGGCCAAGAAGGCACAGAGGTTTGTTAAAGGGTTAAGGACTGAGTATAGGAAGCAACTTCTTTCTTTACAACTCACTAGCTACCAGCAAGCAGTGGAGAAGGCTTATACCATTGAAAATGATATCGAAGAACACAAGGTAAAGTTGGGAACAACCATGACTGGTCGTGTATCGGAGAAAAATCAGGGATCTGGTTCTAAAGGTGGTAAATCTGGCCGCCAAGATCGTCGATTCCGACAGCCAACTGAAAGTAAAGGTAGTGTATCAACTGGTTCGAGGACAACAGTCCAAGGTCCCAGGAGAGTATGTGGCTATTGTTCGAAAGAAGACCATTCTGAAGACAAGTGTTGGCTAAAGCAAGGAAAGTGTATAGTGTGTGGTGAAGCGGGGTACTTTGCTAGAAATTGTTCTAAAAGTAAAGTAAATCAAGTTGGGGGTACAAGTCAACCAGCCTCAGGTTCTAAAAGAGATAGTGGTGGTCGACCAAAAGTTCAGGGTCGAGTGTTTGCTTTAGATCAGCAGGGTGTAGCTGAGTCTTCTGCGGTCATAGGAGGTATTATATTACTTTCTAGTACGAGAGCGCGAGTCTTGATAGATCCAGGCTCATCTCATTCTTATGTGGCATCTCATTTTGTGTCGCATTTGCATGTTCTTCCTGATTCTATGCCTTATGTGCTAGAAGTATTTTCCCCTATGGGAGATTGCATGTTTACTTCTGAGGTTTACAAGAAATGTGAGGTTCTTGTGGGTGATCATGCCCTTCTTGCTGACCTAGTCGTGTTACCTATAAGGGACTTTGACGTGATTCTTGGCATGGATTGGTTATATGTGCATCATGCATCTGTTGATTGTTATAGAAAAGTAGTAACTTTTTCTATTCCTGGTTTGCCTGATTTTACCTTTGAAGGTGATAGGCCTTTATGTGTTATACATGTTATTTCTGCTTTAAAAGCTAGAAAACTTTTATCTCGTGGTTGTGCCGGGTATCTCGCATGTGTACTTGATCAGAGTTTATCTGTTCCCAAGATGGAGGATATTCCTGTTGTGTCTGAATTTTCAGATGTGTTCTCTTCTGAGTATAGCATGCCACCTGATCGAGAGCTTGAGTTCTGTATTGAGTTATTACCAGGTACAGCACCAATCTCTAAAGCACCTTATAGAATGGCTCTAGCTGAGTTGAGAGAGTTAAAAACACAGCTTGAGGAATTGCTTGATTGGGGCTTTATCAGGCCTAGTGTATCACCGTGGGGTGCACCAGTGTTATTTGTCAGAAAGAAAGATGGGACTCTGCGATTGTGTATTGATTACAGAGATCTTAATCAGGTAACTATCAAGAACAAATATCCGTTACCTCATATTGATGACTTGTTTGATCAGCTTCAGGTTTCAGTAGTGTATTCGAAGCTTGACTTGAGAAGTGGTTATCATCAGTTGAAAATCAGATCTGAGGATATACCAAAGACAGCTTTCCGTACCAGGTATGGGCATTATGATTTATTGTTATGCCATTCGGTTTGACAAATGCTCCAGCTGTATTTATGGATTTGATGAACCGTATATTCAACCATATCTTGATTGTTTCGTGGTGGTATTCATTGATGACATTCTTATGTATTCTAAGTCACGGGCTGAGCATGAACAACATCTCAGAGTAGTATTACAAGTTCTTCGTGAGAAACAACTATTTGCAAAATTCAGCAAATGTGCTTTCTGGTTAGAAGAAGTTTCATTCTTGGGGCATGTTGTGTCTGCTACTGGTATTGCAGTAGATCCTTCCAAAGTTGAAGCAGTTGTTAACTGGAAAGGCCAACTACAGTGACTGAAATCCGTAGTTTCTTGGGCTTGGCTAGTTATTATCGGAGGTTCATTGAGGGATTCTCCAGATTGCTACTCCATTGACTAATATGACTCGAAAAGCTATTTCTTTTGAGTGGAATGATAAATGTGAAGCAAGTTTTCAGGAGTTAAAAAGGCGTTTGACTACAGCTCCAGTCTTGGCTTTGCCTAATGGTTCTGAGCATTTCATGGTTTATACTGATGCTTCTAAAGAAGGATTGGGTTGTGTTCTGATGCAAGATGGCAAGGTAATAGCTTATGCTTCTCGAAAATTATCTCCTTATGAAAAGAATTATCCTACTCATGATTTAGAGTTGGCTGCGATTATTTTTGCTTTGCATAAATGGAGGCATTACTTGTATGGAACCAAATTTGAGGTTTTCACTGATCATAAAAGTTTGAAGTACTTGTTTTCTCAAAAAGAGCTTAATATGAGACAACGTAGATGGATGGAGAAATTGAAGGATCATGATTGTACTATCCTTTATCATCCAGGAAAAGCAAATGTTGTGGCAGATGCACTGAGCAGAAAGACTTATATTTCTTGCTTGATGATTTGTGAATGGAAGATGTTTGAAGATTTGTGTGACTGGAATCCTTTTGAATCAAATCATGGAGTTATGTTTGCGAATATAAAAGCTACTTCAGATTTACTCCAACAAATCAAAGAAGCTCAGGTAGTTGATTCTGAATTGCAGAAAATCATTAGTGGAATGAATGAAGGAAAGCAACCAGATTTTTCTTTTAATAGTGATGGAATTCTTACCTTCTGAGGCCGAGTTTGTATTCCAGTTGATCCTGAGATTAAGAAGAAAGTTCTTGAAGAGGCTCACAAAGCCAAGTATACTATTCATCCTGGAAGTACTAAAATGTACCAAGACTTGAAGAAACATTTCTGGTGGAACAATATGAAAAGAGAGATTGCTGAGTATGTATCCAAATGTTAGACTTGTCAACAAGTAAAAGTGGAACATCAACGTCCAGCAGGTTTGTTGCAACCATTAGAAATTCCAGAGTGGAAATGGGAGCATATTACTATGGATTTTGTGACTGGTTTGCCACGTACCAGACGAGGCCATAATGCTGTTTGGGTTATAGTGGACAGGTTGACTAAATCAGCTCACTTCTTGTCTGTTTCCATGGGATATTCATTGTCTCAATTGGCATCTTTGTATGTTCAGGAGATTATCCGACTCCATGGGGTTCCTGTGAGTATTGTATCTGACAGAGATCCTCGTTTTACTTCTCGATTCTGGCAGGCTCTTCAGGGTGCTATGGGTACTAAATTGAATTTCAGTACTGCTTTTCATCCTCAATCTGATGGGCAATCTGAGAGACTTATACAGATTCTCGAGGATATGTTACGTGCTTGTGTTATTGATTTCAAAGGCAGTTGGGATACTCATCTTCCTTTGGCTGAGTTTGCTTATAATAACAGTTTTCAGTCTAGCATTGAAATGGCTCCTTATGAGGCTCTTTATGGCAGAAAATGTAGATCTCCTATATGTTGGGATGAAGTGGGAGAAGCTAGACTCTTGGGTCCTGAAATGGTTCAACAGTCAGTTGAAAGTGTGAAACTCATTCGAGATAGATTGCGCACAGCTCAAAGTAGACAAAAGAGTTATGCAGATCATCGTAGAAGGAATCTTGAATTTCAGGTAGGTGACTTTGTATTCTTGAAGGTCTCTCCTCGTAGAGGTATAAAGAGATTTGGGAAGAAAGGAAAGTTATCTCCTCGTTATATCGGTCCATTTGAGATTCTTGAAAGAGTTGGGAAGTTGGCTTATAGAGTGGCTTTACCTCCTTCTTTATCTGGTATTCATGATGTGTTCCATATATCTATGCTTCGCAAGTATATGGCAGATGAATCACATGTTCTTGAGTATGAGGCTATTCCATTTCAGCCTGATTTGTCTTATGAGGAACAACCTGTTGAAATTCTTGACTGGAAAGAGCAAGTATTGCGTACCAAAAGGATTCCTATTGTGAAGGTCCTTTGGAGAAATCATGAAATTGAAGAAGCTACTTGGGAAACCGAGAAAGAGATGCGAGATAAATACCCGAGCCTATTTGAAAACTTTGGTAAGTAAAAATTCGTGGGCGAATTTTCTTTAAGGTGGGGAGGATGTAACACCCATCGAATTTCCTGTTAAATATTTGACATACTTGTTAAATACTTGAACTTGCATATTATGTGTTAGTTTTACTTGGGTTAAAGTTTTAACTGCTTTAGAATATTAAGGTGGTTAAATGTCTAGTTTTGACTTTTGGGTCATTTGTGAAATTTTGACTTTAGGGGTCTTTTTGTTAAAAGTGAAACTTGAGGGGCCTAAGTGCAATTCTTTGAAAGTTTCAAAGTATATCATGTTGTTTGGGTTGTCAGAGAAGGCAATTCTTAATTTCTTCTCGTTCCTTCTCTGTTCCAAAGTTAGGGTTGAAAGTTTATCCTATTCCCGACTCCTCGAGTTTAATTATCCCTCCGTTCTTGATTCCGATCCCGGATTAATATTCGTGGCGTTGAATAGAGCGTTCCAGGCAGAATAGAAATAAGTTTTGGTCAACTTGAATTTTGACTAGGTAAGTTATTAGCTCCCCCTTGCTTGTAATAACATGCATAAATGTTATTCTCGATACTTGTGAATGTTAATTTTGTGTTTGGGGTGATTTTTGTGGTACTTGTAAAATTGGGACAAAAGGAGTAAAATTCCCCTGTGTAAAATTATAAAGGGATTTAGAAAGATGAGTTTGAATGATGTTATGCCTTTTCTGGGAATGTTGAATTTGTTAGGAAATGTTACTCCTACGTTTGGAACGGAAAATATTTCAACCTGGGAAAGAATGAAAATTTCGCATTGTAGTACACTGTGCGACCGCACAAAAATGAGTGTGCGACCGCACATCTTTCTGAAGGAGTTTTCAAAGAAATTGACATGCTTGTGTGCGGCCGCACAGTCCATTATGGGCGACCGCACAGTTGTCTGAAAAACAAAGATTTTGTTTAAAGTTTGTATAAAGTTGGAAGTAACCCTAGTTAAGGTATATAACCTTAATATAAGATGTCCTAGCAAGTGTTGTGATACTTTAGGGGCATCAGACTTGGTCTTAAATATGTATACTCATTGAATCAAAATGAGAACATAGGTATAAGAGTAGTATCTCTTCTTTATGTCTTGAAAGTGCTATGAACAAGCACTAATGTGTTATACTTGTTGTGAATCCAATGATTGTGCACCTTAGAGGCATTAGCATAAGGTCTTAGACTTGAACATCCTAAGAATAGGAGTGGGATTTGGTAAGAGTAAATGTATAACTCTTATACTTGTTTGAATGTCCAAAGATTGGAAGTTATAACTTGAAGTATAAGACATTAAAAGCTTGTACATGATTTGAACATCCATAGAAATGGATTAAGACTTGAATATAAGATAATAAAATCTTGTACTTGGCTTGACACCCATACATATGTATGGTAGTGAACTAGAAAGTGCTATGAACAAGCACTAACGTGTATGAGACATGTTCTTGTTGTGTATGTGCAAACATTGCATACATTTTCTTGATACAAGGTGACTTCTTGAGTACTTGAAGCATGTTCCTTGTTGAGCTAGTCCACTACATTTGGATTAGTTATTCTCCCGTTGTTCAAGTAAATATCTACTTGTACTTTCTTGTGTGAGTCCAGCTGGTTCTCCTTGCTTGTTCGAAAATATATAGGTTCACGCTTGTCGCGAGAGCTGGGGTTTAAGTGACAATCGGGTCCCTATGTATTTCCGCCCGACCCCTTACTACCGGCCATAGTAAGGGCATAGCTTCCTTAGTTGGAGCAATAAGCCTGACTTAAGTGAATGCTAATTTCCCGTCCCGAACACCTCATGAATAATCATGAGTACTGATATTGAGAATGACACTGGTTACCGGGTCTTCTGATATATACTGAATAATCAGTTCCTGTTATTGATCGTGATGTCAAAGTAATACAAGCTTCGACAACAATGGTATTCTTGGGAGGAATAAGGAAGGAAGCAATATCCTTATAATTTTCTTGTTTAGCCTTATGTGCTACTTGATGAGTGGGTTATCCTCTCATATACTTGTTACTTGATGATACTTGAGACATGATTATTTGAGTATCTATTTGAATTGCATGATAACATGTCATGTAGTTGCATCTAATAGCTTACTGAGATTTATCTCACCCTTTATTTGCTCCCCCCCCCCCAGGAAAGAAGGATAGTGCGCAGTGAGGCTCGACATAGTTGGGAGCTTGCTTCGCAGGTCGTGATTATTTTGGGGGCTTGTGTCCTTTTACACTTGGTGAGGACGATGTATTATGGGTTTTGTAACTCCTTATTTTGGGGTAGACAATCTTGTTCAGTTCTTGTTGTCACTAGACATCTTGTATGGTACTCTTAATGCCAGCTTATGTGCTAGGCATGTTTCCGCTGTGTATGTATTAAGTTTGGTTTTAAATTTTCTTGTATAGAACTCGTGTTGTGAGCTAGTATAGCTCCTTACTCTAGAGTATATATATCATGTCAATTTGTTAAACAAATGTCATTAAGTTTCTTGTTAAGTTTCTTGTTCCCGTTAGGCACTCCCATCCAGGTTCGAGGTTCTATTAGGGAATCCCGGGACCTGGGGGCGTGTCATGAACCAACTGCTCCAATCTCCAAAATCAATGATGAAGTGATTGCTGAACAAGAAAAATTGTTCAAGAAGTCTGAAAAGGTAATTACTAAATTTGATAGTATAAAGGAAGCTTTAGCACTATCATGTGATGAAATTTCCCAGCTTAAGACCGAGAAATCTCTACTTAAATCTGAACTCACCCTCCTTAAGGAGCAGATAAAGAGCATGACTCCTCTTACTGTTAAAAACACTTTTCTAACAGAACAGAACTCACTTCTTAAAGTTCAAAACGATGAATTGGTTGCTCAAATTACTGATCTTAAAAAGATTACAAATGAGTGGTCCAATTCTCGTGTCACTATGGAGAATATATTTGAGTCCCAAAAAGTCAGTGGTGATAAAAGTGGCTTGGGATTCTCATCAACTAGTGACAACTTTAAATGTGATGTCTGTGCTGAAAGAGATAGTGAATTTACCAACCAACAAACTTTTGAAATTCTCAAGGAAAAACATTCTAATTCAATGGTAAAGGACAGGAAAAAGTCAAGAGACAAACATTCCATTATGTCTACCCAACGAAGCAATTTGGGAAAGCTAATGGGAAAGATATAGCTACAGATGAACCATCTCCTAGCAAAATCATTCTTGAAAATAGGCGCGCTCCTTCTCCGAGTGCTCACTATGCGCCTAAGAGCCACGCGCCTCATCGCCGTGCGCCTCCTAGCCCTATGCGCCCTCCGAGAAAAGCACTCCAAAATTTCAAAAGAAAGATTTTGTTAAGGCTAGTTCATTTGACCCAAAGAAGAATGTCATCCCAAGAAAAGTAAAAAGTTTGTGAAAACTCATGTGATTGGTGGCTTTCATCATTGTTCCATTTGTGATTGTTCAGGACACAAGGCCGTGGAATGCCTTTTGCGATTCACTCCCAATGCCAAAGGACGTAAAAATCCTAAGGTCAAGCAAGAGTGGGTTGTCAAAAGTTGCTAACCCTAGGACCCAAAAGGAATAAAGGGGACCTGCTTAAATGTCTATATTTCAGGTTCTTTGTTTCATGGCTGGATCTTCAAAAGCTAGAAATTATGAATGGATTCTCGATAGTGGGTGTTCAAGACACATGACTGGAGATGAATCCTTATTAGAAGATGTCCATGAAGAAAGAGGTCCCTCCGTAACATTTGGCGATAATAACAAAGGTCAAGTTGTAGCATATGGAAAGCTCAAGAAAGACAAAGTGTGCATTGAAAAAGTCTCACTCGTCGAAGGGCTCAAGCACAACTTATTATCCATATCTCAATTCTGCGACAAAGGATTAGAATGCCATTTCACTTCAACGCAATGTCTTATCAAGAATGGCAAAACTGGAGCTATCTTACTCACGGGATATCGTAAGACAAATATTTATATTATTGATTTCCATAGTATGAACTCTAGTACTAATCTTTGTTTTGTAGCAAAAAGTGTGAACGAAAATAGTTGGCTGTGGCACAAGCGCTTAAGTCACTTGAACTTCAAGTATCTATCTAAACTCAGCAGGAATAATCTGGTCAAAGGACTTCCCAAGGTTGCTGATCATCATGACAAAAAGTGCGCCGCATGTCAACTTGGCAAACAACCGAAGCAGTCATTTTCAAGCAAGTCTAATCCTTCAACTACAAGATGTTTGCAACTGCTTCACATTGATCTATTTGGACCAGTTTCCACCGCAAGTATTAGAAGAAACAAGTATACTCTAGTTGTGGTGGATGATTATTCAAGATATACATGGGTGGAGATGATAATTACAAAAGATGATTGTTATGATATTCTCACTACCTTATTTCGACTGCTCCAAACCCAAAAAGAAGATGACATCGTTAGTGTTAGATCCTACAATGGAACAGAATTCAAGAACAACGGTGTTGCTCGATATTGTGAAGATCATGGGATAGATCACAACTTTTCAACCGCCGGAGTCCCTCAACAAAATGGCGTTGTTGAACGAAAGAATAGAACGTTGATTGAAGCGGGAAAGACGATGATAGATGAAGCTAAATTGCCTAAGTACTTTTGGGAAGAAGCTATCAACACTGCATGTTTTACTCAAAATCGTTCCCTCATCAACAAACTTCACAACAAGACTCCGTATGAACTTTGGCGTGGTAGAACTCTCAACATTGCATTCTTCAAGATCTTTGGTTGCAAATGTTATATCCTCTACAACGGAAACGAACATAGAGGTAAATTCGATGCCAAAGCCGACGAAGGTATTTTTGTTGGGTATGCCAAACACTCTAAAGCTTTTCGAGTTTTTAATAGAACTACATTAGTGATAGTTGAATCTGTACATGTTACATTTGATGAACATTCTCTCCTTGAGCCACATTTGGCTCCAAATGTTGCTGATGATTCTATTGAGCTAAATGATACAGGTGCTCCTATTTATGTTGCGCCCACTCAAAATCAGAATTTATCAACTCAAGGAAATCCATCTACATCAAATGCGCCTAATTCAATGTATAAAGCGCCTGGTGAATCCTCTATTGCGCCTCTCTCAAATGATGCGCCTCGTGATTCCTCTCACGCGCCTATTTCTACTGCTGCATCTGGTGTAAACCCAAATTTCAATTCTGAGCCAGTTCAACCCCCAAATTGCAATGACTTTGAATCTGGTGAAGATGTACCAATTGAAGACCTTCAAGTTTCTACGACTCAACCTAACTTACCTCCTGAAATTCGTGAAGTTAGAGGTCACCCAATTGCTAATATCATCGGTGATCTACAAGTTGGTGTTCGTACAAGGAGAGCTACAAACTTTGATGCTTACACTACTTTTATCTCTCAAATTGAACCGAAGAAGGCTGATGAAGCGCTCTAAGATCCTAATTGGGTTGTTGCAATGCAAGAAGAACTCAATCAATTTGAACGATGTAAGGTCTGGACTCTAGTTCCAAGACCAAATGATCATGGAGTGATTGCTACGAAATGGGTGTTCAGGAACAAGATGGATGAGAATGGAAACATCACGAGAAACAAAGCAAGATTGGTTGCACAAGGCTATAGGCAAGAAGAAGGAATTGACTACGATGAAACTTTTGCGCCCGTAGCAAGACTTGAAGCTATCAGATTATTTCTAGCTTACGCCGCTCACAAAAACTTCAAGTTATATCAAATGGACGTGAAGAGCGCGTTTCTTAATGGTGAACTCCAAGAACAAGTCTATGTTGCTCAACCACCTGGGTTTGAAGATTCACAATTTCCAAATCATGTGTACAAACTCCAGAAAGCTTTGTATGGACTCAAACAAGCACCAAGAGCATGGTATGATACACTATCAAAGTTTCTCATCGAAAAAGGCTTCACTCGCGGTAAAATCGATACAACTCTTTTCATTACCAAACATAATGGTCATAAATTACTTGTTCAAATTTATGTTGATGATATTATATTTGGTTCTACTAATGAATTGTTGTGCAAGCGTTTGAGAAACTAATGAAGAGCAAGTTTAAAATGAGCATGATGGGAGAACTCACATTCTTCCTCGGGCTTCAAATCAAGCAAATGAGTGAAGGCATCTTTATCAATCAAGCCAAATACACAAAGGACTTAATCAAGAAGTTTGGACTTGAGAACGCTAAAGCATACGATACTCCAATGGCCACCGGCAACAAACTCGACAAAGATTTAAAAGGTAAACGTGTTGATCAAACGCTCTATCGAGGTATGATTAGCTCACTCCTTTACCTTACTGCTAGTAGGCCTGATATTATGTTTAGTGTTTGTGTTTGTGCTCGTTATCAATCCGACCCTAGAGAAGCACACTTAATTGCTGTGAAACATATTATAAGATATCTCTCTGGCACTGTTAACCTTGGACTTTGGTACACCAAAGATTCGAACTTTAAACTTGTAGGTTATTCAGATGCGGATTATGCAGCGTGCACAATTGATAGGAAAAGCACTAGTGGCACCTGTCATTTCCTCGGATATCGACTTGTGTCATGGGCAATTAAGAAACAAGCTTCTGTATCTGTTTCAACAACCGAAGCCGAATATATCGCTGCGGGAAGTTGTTGTTGCCAAATACTTTGGATGAAGCAGCAATTGGTGGACTATGATATCATCGAAGAAAATTGTCCCATCTACTGCGACAACACATCAACAATTGCGGTTTCTGAAAATCATGTCATGCACTCAAAGACCAAGCACATCGACATCAAATATCACTTCCTCAAAGACCATATGGAGAAAGGCAATATTCATTTGGAACACGTGGGAACCGACTATCAAATCTCCGACATTCTAACGAAAGCACTCGACGTGAAACGGTTCATGTTTTTGAGAGGTGAAATGGGTATGCTTGAACTCAACTAAATTCAATATAGTTTTGTCAATACTAATGATTTTATGTTTTGTTTAGTTATGAGTATATTAGGTACAATTGTTAAATCAATTTTTTCAAAGTTTCAAGGAAACTATGCGCCACCTATGCGCCTTACTAACTGCGCGCCCATCTCTCATTTTCTGTGCGCTCAATATCTGCGCGCCTATAAATTCATGCGCACCTAGCATCCAATGCACTTCAAACATTTATGCGCCCTCAACCATCTTTGCGCGCCCTGATGTGTAATGCGCCTTGATGAATAATGCGCCTAGATGAGTATGCACCTTGTTGAAGTAATGCGCCCCTTCATGCGCGCATTAACTATTGCGGCTCAATCAATTCTCAAATTTAATTTCAATGATTGAACGTATTAAATACACAAGTACCAGGTATGTTTATTCTGTTCATTTATTATAGGAATCTATGTCTTTTGACATTCCATTAATTGTTCAAGGGTACTTGTGCAATTAAATTTTTTCCCTCGTTTTACGCTTTTCGAAAAATTTTATTTTCTGGGGATATATTTCTCGCACCCCAAACTTACACCAAATTAGATGTTTTTGGTGTTTGTGCAAAAATTAGTCAAAATTGCTCATACACTTAAAGGGAAAGTGGAGCAATTTTTCAAAAATCAAGATGTCACATCAGTCGTACTTTGTGTCATTCAGCATTTAATGCACTTCTAATCTCAAAATCCCTCATAAATGCGCCAGTCATGATTAGCCGCCTTTTTCAAAATCCCTCATAAATGCCATCCTTTCAACTGCCCATTTTTTTTAATCTTTGACTGTATTTTTTCTTTATCAGTGCAAATTTTGAACCTAACCTATAAATATTCATCATCACCTACACTCCCTCCTACCAACTCTCCTCTCTCAGTCTCTCGTCTCTCTCTCTCTCCCCGACTCTCACCCTCTCTCTCTCTACCTTCATCTTCTCTATTCTTCTTCTTCATTTTCTATATATATATATATAAGTTTATGGGTCCTAAGAAAGCATCAACATCTACACAAGACGAAATGGTATGAATTCTCAACCTTTAATCTCTTTAATTTTCTGAATTCTTGTTCCTTTTTCGTCATTTTCAGTGTTTTTCGTTTTTACAAAACCCGGATTCGTTTTATCCTTGATTTTTCATGTTTCGATGATCCGTTTTCTATATCGTTTGTTGGGTTGTGTTCTATTCATGATTTCGAATCTTTTAAATCCAACATTTCAACGATCAATGCTTTCTTTGTTACAAATCTGAATTTTTGGTTTCAAAACTTTTCAAATTTTTCGGTTCTTCTTTTGTTCATTGTGCTTTCATCATTGATTTGTTCATGTTTTTGTTTACATTTTTAGATTCCTTGTTGTCATGCGGTCATTTTGATATATTATTTGTCTATTTTGGTGAAGTTTCATGATTTTCGTGTTCTTGGTGTTCTTCGAGCATTCAAGGGTCGTTCTTCGTGTTCTTCGTCATTCTTGCATGTTTTGGTCTCTAAAAATTTTCTATCTTGTTTTCGAAAATTTGAACTTTTGATTTTCATTTCTTTCATTTGAATACTTGTTGTTTTGTTTTGCTAAGTAAAAATTTTCATACGATATGCGCCCATGTACTTCTTTATGCGCCTATTTTTCATGCGCCTGAATGCTTTCTGCGCCTCTCCTTGTATATGCGCTTAAATTATTCTGCGCCTAAAACCTTATGCGCCTAACTTTGTACTTAGTCAAATTTCGTTGTTTTAATTTTTCCTTAGTATTCACATAGAGCCATAATATGCGCCTTGTAACTCTATGCGCCTTATATATTTCATGCTCCTAATTCAATCATGCGCCTTGAATCTCTAATTTTGTGCTCCTGATTCAATTATGCGCCTATCTATTCTTTATGCGCCTATGTTACTTTGATCATTTTATGTTTCTATGCGCCTTTGTCACTTCTAACATCAATTATCTTGTTTTTCAGGACCTTGCAAATTTCAAATTAGAAGAAACTCTTGATCTATTAGAGCTATCTGGTGAAGTGATTGGAAGAGACATAATAGAGACCCTGCGCGTAGCTGGTCTGCTCCCTTTATTCACCATGGACCAAACTTTTTATTCTGCACTCCTCGTGGATGAGTTCTTTTCCACTGCTGTTCTAGTGGAAATTGATGTAAATGGGCGCACTCACTACCGGATTGAGGCTTGCGTTCAAAATGTTGACGTCCACATTTCCTCGTCTGTGATTTGACACTTGCTCGGTTTTCCATCTACGGGTGAAGATCGGATTATTGGGCGTCCGCTAGACAAAGCGCTGATCCCTTGCCGGGCGCAGAGAAAAGCAAAGGAAAAAGGGCGGTTGATGACCCTCCTCGTGCGCCTATCAAACGTACCAGATTTGAATCTGATGAAGAGCGTGATTTAAGGCTAGCGCAGGAAGCCAGCAGACTTGAGGCTCAAAGAAAAAGAGATGAAGATTTTCAAGCCAAACAAGCTGCTAAGTCAGAGAAGCTAGAGCGCATGAAAGGCGCTGGATCAAGTGCTGATATTGAGAAAGGGCCTTCTGTTCCCGCGCCCACCCAGCGCGCGCCTACTCAACGCGCCCCCACTCCCCGTACGCCTCCGTTCAAATTTCAACAGACCAAAGTGTCCAGAGTACAACTCCTCTCTGATTTTTTTGGCGATGACATTTCAGATATAGAGGAACCAGTTCAGGGGGAGCAAGAGACCATCCCTCAACGCCCTCCATCTCCTATTGCGCCCCTTCAAGATAATGCGCCCCTATCTACCCCTGCGCCTCCTCCATCTGCTCCCGATTTGAGCGAGGTACTCTCCATTCTTCATTCTTTACAGCAGGGGAAAGCAAATTTAGAGCAAGGACAGTCACATATAAAGTCTCAATTTGAGCTTCTTACTTCCTTACTCACTGATCAATCTGAAGAGATCGCTGCCATTAAGGGGGAGATGAACTCTCTCAAGGACAAACTTTCTGCTCCTTCTCCTCCTCCGGCGCAGACTCAGGTTCAAACTCATACTGATCAGGCGCAAACCACCGCTTCTGCGCCTACTTTCATACCTCAGTCTGCTGCGTCTCAATCCAACATGAACGTGCTAGTATCTAAGTTAGATGTCCTGAAAGAATTGGTCGTCACTCACTTTACTGCTGCTCACTCTAGCTCTGACAGACGCGCCGAACATATTTCTTCTGATATTATCACGGCTCAAAATGCCATTGAAGCTCACATTCAAATCTTAGAAGAAAATATTTCACAGCAGCAGCAAATCACTCAGCGCTCCATTGATGAATACCAAAACATCAATGTGAATCACTTAAGTTACATTAGAGACGGTATCACTGCCACTCACTCCAGTGTCACTGACACTCAAGGTTAGCGAACCGTAGTCATCAGCTCGCTAAACAGATTCAGCGCTCTGTTTCTGAGATCATTGAAGGATTGAAAGAAGATGATGCACCTCCCAACCCTTAGTTTCTATTTTTTTTTATTATGTTATTAGAACCTTTTTGTAATAGAATCAACTCTTTTGTGTTAGCGATTTTGTGCTTACTTGTTTTAGCACTTTTTGCTTTTGTTCTATTCGAAACTTGTAATTTGTAACTCTTACACCCCAAGTTTTAATAAGAACAATGCATCACTTATTATCAAACCTTGTTCACTCAAACTCCTTGTTTGTAGAACAATGAATATTGTTTAAATTCATATGCATCATATTGAATTGTTTCATACTTTCATGCATTAAGTTTAAACTTGGTTTAAACACATTTCAAAACTAAAAATCATATATCATTTTGAATGTGTTAAACTGTTGTTTCTATCTTTCCATATGTAACTCTTTATTCTTATTGGATTAGATTAGAAATCTATATTTTGGACTAGTGTGTGCATTAACTTGAGACATGAATTACCAATTTCATTCATTTGGACATGTTTTTATCAAGTATAATGTTTGTCCTTGATATAGTAGGTAATGGCATCAATCAAATAGGGGGAGATTGTTGGGTATGCCCACATATATCTCAGTTTTAATGTAATAGGATTTATTAGATTTGATTGATCCATCACCTAAGTTTTATTTCATGGACTTTAGACCCTCATGTAAGAAGTATTTATACTTCATTTTTTTAGGTTGTCCATTGTTATAGAATAGGCTTAGAAATAGGGCAAGAAGATCAAGATTCAAAGAAAAATCACTCAGTGAGTTTGAGCCACGCATATGCGCCCTCTGCGCTATGCGCCATGCGCCTTTCTTCATTCGCGCCATGCGCCTCTCAGAAACGCGCACACAAGGATTTCTTCCTAGCTATGTTACGCGCCTTTGCGCCCCTTGATTTAAGCGCACACTTACTGTGCGCCTCTTGGCTCAATGCGCCTCTTGGCTCAAACGCGCCTCAAAGTGTTTATTCAACACTCAGTGATTTATTGAAGACTCAAAAACTTGAAGAGAATTCAAATTACGCCAATGATCCAACGGTGGTTAAAAGATGCATATGCGCCTAATCTATTGACACGTGTCTACAACGGTCACATTTATGTTGAGTGTCAAAATGGCCATAATATATGCATGCTCCAATCAACGAGCGACAGCACATCTTATCCACAAGAATCTCCAATGGCTAGTTTTTTTAAGTTCACTATAAATACCCCATAACTTCAACATTTTGAAGTTGCTAAGTTTTGCTAAGAATTTCAAGAATTTCTCTCTCAAAGCATTTGTTGAAGATTTGAAGATTGCCTTCGTTTTTCCAGATTTCCTCAAGAACATCTTCATACCTTCATCCTTAGCCCAGATCTTCAAGCTATAACACTTTAGTTTCATTGTGCTCTAAATCATAAAGATCTAAAGAGCCTTGATCCTAAATTCACACACGCACCTCTTTAAGTTTGATCATTTAGATCCATCTTTTAGAGATACACCGGTTATTGTTTTGGATTTGTTCATTCTTAGAATATTAGATCTTGAGTTAGTGTAGAAGCTCAAAAGTTGTAATTTGTAACACTCTCTCATTATATAAGATCTCCATTAGAAATCCAAGACTACCCATCTTGGTAGAGGACGTAGATCTTTCATTGATCGAACCTCTCCAAATAGCTTGTGTTATTATCTTGTCATTTCTTTCAAGTTATTATTTTCACTCACTATTTGCTTGTTTACTCATTGTAGATTGATTGAACTGAATTGTGTTGTGTTGATATATCATTTGCCTTAGTTCCCTATTTCAACCACTTTGAGCCAAAATACTTAGAGTGTGTGTGAGCCCCTTTATCACACTTTGCGCCTATTTTCATTACTAAATTCCACTGTGCATTTCACTCACTCACTTAGGCGCATTTCATAACGCTTACTTGATAAAGTGCGCATTTGCAATTGAGTTTTTCAAGGGTACGAAAAGAATTTTAAAACAGCTATTCACCCCCCCCCCTCTAGATATTTTTCATACCCTTGTTGCCCTTTGGGACCAACAGAACCTATCCAGCCACGAGGTATCAATCTCATTTGCCCCAAACCGCAACACTCTTAGACCTCAAACTTGCTCGGTCTAAGCCAAGACAAACCTTCAAATGCTTTCGGTCTCCAAACCCTAGCCTTAAACCTAGGTAAACACATTCTCTAAGCCCTAGCCTCAAGCCTAGGTAGTCATATCATTCTCTCTGAACCCTAGCCTAAAGCCTAGGTAGCTACACCCTTCCTAAACCCTAGCCTTGATCCTAGGTAGTCACATATCCTATCTAAACCCTAGCCTTAAGCCTAGGAAACCACAACATCCCCTTTAACCTAGGTAAACACATTCTCTAAGCCCTAGCCTCAAGCCTAGGTAGTCATATCATTCTCTCTGAACCCTAGCATCAAGCCTAGGTAATTACATCCTTTCAAACCCTAGCCTAAAGCCTAGGAAGTTACATCCTTCTTAAACCCTAGCCTAAAGCCTAGGTAGCTACACCCTTCCTAAACCCTAGCCTTGATCCTAGGTAGTCACATATCCTATCTAAACCCTAGCCTTAAGCCTAGGAAACCACAACATCCCCTTTAACCCTAGCCCAAATTCTAGGGAATTTCCAAAGCCCCGTATGCAACATCATTTCCAAATTCCTGAAACCCTAGTCTCGAAACCTAGGAAATTTACAATCTCAATTCTCCGTTTTATTAAACCCTAGTCCAAAACCTAGGATATAATGCCCTGTCCAAAACTCAATCAACCCTAGCCTCAAGCCTAGGAAGACGCATTCGCTCTAAACCCTAGCCTCGAGCCTAGGTAGTCGCATTCGCTCCAAACCCTAGCATCAAGCATAGGTAGTCGCACTCTTTCTAAAGCCCTAGCCTCAAGCCTAGGTAGAAATTATCCTCTTTAAACTCTATCATCAAGCCTAGGAAGTCACAACCCTTTCAACTCCCAGCCTTAGGTCTAAAGCCAACGCCTTTGCAACCTCTGAACCTACCACAACTCCAAGCCCTAGCCTCGAAGCCTAGGATATTTCTAAACCCTAGTCCCAAACCTAGGAGTGTCATGGTCCTTAAACACCAGTTTCCAAACCCTTGTTCGAAACCCTAACATCTAGGAAGTTCCCAAACCTCAACCTCTCCAAACCCTAGCCCCAAACCTAGGAATCTGCATTCTCTCCAAACCCTAGTCTCAAGCCTAGGAAGCACCATCCTCTTTAACCCTAGCCCAAGTTCTAGGGAATTTCCAAAGCCCTGTGTGCAACATCCTTTCCAAATTCCCGAAACCCTAGTCTCGAAACCTAGGAAATTTATAATCTCAATCCCCCGCTAGTCTTATGCCTAGGATACAATAGCCTTTCCATATTCTCTCCGAACCCTAGCCTTGAGCCTAGGTAGTCGCATTCTCTCCAAACCCTAGCCCGTAAGCCTAGGAAACCCACATTGTATCCAAGACACAATCTCAAGTCTAAACAACCATAACATCTTTTGCATCCTTATCTCAAGGCTAAGAGGCTACCCATCCCCTTTCCTTAAAAGCCTTAGGTCCTACCCTAAGCAACCAAGCAAAATGTCCCTTACCTAATACCTTCATCTTAATGGTTCGTAGCCTCATATTATGTATTCCTCCTAATTTAGGGTAAGCGGATCCCAAACATTACGCTTTCCGTGGTCGTCCTTTGCTCACCAAAGAGTCCTTTACCTTGGCGACTCCCCGAGAGCCCATCACCTTTGCGACTCCCCAAGAGTCCATCACTTCTGCGATTCCCTGAGAGTCTATCACCTTCATGACTCCCCGAAAGTTCATCCTGTTTGCGACTTCATAACAATCCATCATCTTTGCCTCCACATGCAAAATTTCATTTTTACCCCTAGTACATTCCCCTTTGTTCATTTCAGGTGCCCTTAGCACTATTGTGACTGATATTCGTTACCTTTGGGAACGGAAAGCCCCTTAAAATTTCCATTTTTCGCCGAATATTTTCTTAGGATAAGTGTGGTTGTAGAGACTTCGGCGCCTCTATGACATACGCATCCTAGATCGATCGCGATTGGCAGAAGACTCGGCGTTTCTGTTTGCGAGAGATCCAGCATCTATTATATTAACACTTCCTAATATTTGCTTAGGATTCGTATGGTTGTAGAGACTTTGGCACCTCTATGACATACGCATCCTAGATCGATCACGATTGGCAGAAGCCTCGGCGTTTCTGTTTGCGAGAGATCCAGCATCTATTGTTAGGATTCATACGGTTGTAGAGACTTCGGCGCCTCTATGACATACGTATCCTTGATCAATCGTGATTGGCAGGAGCCTCGGCGTTTCTGTTTGCGAGAGATCTAGCATCTATTATTTTAGCACTTCCTAATATTTGCTTAGGATTCGTATGGTTGTAGAGACTTTGGCGCCTCTATGACATACGCATCCTTGATCAATCGTGATTGGCAGAAGCCTCGGCGTTTCTATTTGCAAGAGATCCAGCATCTATTATTTTAGCATTTCCTAATATTTGCTTAGGATTCATATGGTTGTAGAGACTTTGGCGGCTCAATGACATACGCATCCTAGATCGATCGTGATTGGCAGAAGCCTCGGCGTTTCTGTTTGCGAGAGATCCAGCATCTATTATTTTAGCATTTCCTAATATTTGCTTAGGATTCGTATGGTTGTAGAGACTTTAGCGCCTCTATGACATACGCATCCTAGATCGATCGCGATTGGCAGAAGCTTCGGCGTTTCTGTTTGTGAGAGATCCAGCATCTATTATTTTAGCATTTCCTAATATTTGCTTAGGATTCGTATGATTGTAGAGACTTCGGCGCCTCTACGACATACGCATCCTAGATCGATCGCGATTGGCAGAAGCCTCGGCGTTTCTGTTTTCGAGAGATCCAGCATCTATTATTTTATCATTTCCTAATATTTGCTTAGGATTCGTATGGTTGTAGAGACTTTGGCGCCTCTATGACATACGCATCCTAGATCGATCGTGATTGGCAGAAGCCTCGGCGTTTCTGTTTGCGAGAGATCCAGCATCTATTGTTAGGATTCGTACGGTTGTAGAGACTTCGGCGCCTCTATGACATACGTATCCTTGATCAATCGTGATTGGCAGGAGCCTAGGCGTTTCTATTTGCGAGAGATCCAGCATCTATTATTTTAGCATTTCCTAATATTTTCTTAGGATTCGTATGGTTGTAGAGACTTTGGCGCCTCTATGACATACGCATCCTAGATCGATCGCGATTGGCAGAAGCTTCGGCGTTTCTGTTTGCGAGAGATCCAGCATCTATTATTTTAGCATTTCCTAATATTTGCTTAGGATTCGTATGATTGTAGAGACTTCGGCGCCTCTATGACATACGCATCCTAGATCGATCGCGATTGGCAGAAGCCTCGGCGTTTCTATTTGCGAGAGATCCAGCATCTATTATTTTAGCACTTCCTAATATTTGCTTAGGATTCGTATGGTTGTAGAGACTTTGGCGCCTCTATGACATACGCATCCTAGATCGATCGTGATTGGCAGAAGCCTCGGCGTTTCTGTTTGCAAGAGATCCAGCATCTATTATTTTAGCATTTCCTAATATTTTCTTAGGATTCGTATGGTTGTAGAGACTTTGGCGCCTCTATGACATACGCATCCTAGATCGATCGCGATTGGCAGAAGCTTCGGCGTTTCTGTTTGCGAGAGATCCAGCATCTATTATTTTAGCATTTCCTAATATTTGTTTAGGATTCGTATGGTTGTAGAGACTTTGGCGCCTCTATGACATACGCATCCTTGATCAATCGTGATTGGCAGAAGCCTCGGCGTTTCTGTTTGCGAGAGATCCAGCATCTATTATTTTAGCATTTCCTAATATTTGCTTAGGATTCGTATGGTTGTAGAGACTTTGGTGCCTCTATGACATACGCATCCTAGATCGATCGTGATTGGCAGAAGCCTCGGCGTTTCTGTTTGCGAGAGATCCAGCATCTATTATTTTAGCATTTCCTAATATTTGCTTAGGATTCGTATGGTTGTAGAGACTTTGGCGCCTCTATGACATACGTATCCTATATCGATCGCGATTGGCAGAAGATTCGGCGTTTCTGTTTGCGAGAGATCCAGCATCTATTATTTTAGCATTTCCTAATATTTGCTTAGGATTCATATGGTTGTAGAGACTTTGGCGCCTCTATGACATACGTATCCTAGATCGATCGCGATTGGCAGAAGATTCGGCGTTTCTGTTTGCGAGAGATCCAGCATCTATTATTTTAGCATTTCCTAATATCTCGTATGATTGTAGAGACTTCGGCGCCTCTATGACATACGCATCCTAGATCGATCGCGATTGGCAGAAGCCTCGGCGTTTCTGTTTGCGAGAGATCCAGCATCTATTATTTTAGCATTTCCTAATATTTGCTTAGGATTCGTATGGTTGTAGAGACTTTGGCACCTCTATGACATACGCATCCTAGATCGATCGCGATTGGCAGAAGCCTCGGCGTTTCTGTTTGCGAGAGATCCAGCATCTATTATTAGGATTCGTACGGTTGTAGAGACTTCGGCGCCTCTATGACATACGTATCCTTGATCAATCGTGATTGGCAGAAGGCTCGGCATTTCTGTTTGCGAGATATCCAGCACCTATTATTAGGATTCGTATGGTTGTAGAGATTTCGGCACCTCTATGACATACGTATCCTTGATCAATCGTGATTGGCAGGAGCCTCGGCGTTTCTGTTTGCGAGAGATCCAGCATCTATTATTAGGATTCGTATGATTGTAGAGACTTCGGCGCCTCTATGACATACGTATCCTTGATCAATCGCGATTGGCAGAAGCCTCGGCGTTTCTGTTTGCGAGAGATCCAGCACCTATTATTAGGATTCGTATGATTGTAGAGACTTCGGCGCCTCTATGACATACGTATCCTTGATCGATCGTGGTTGGCAGAAGCCTCGGCATTTCGTTAGCACAATCGGCAGGAGCCCTGGCGATCCTGATTGCGTTTACCATTCCATCTTGGGATTATTTAGACAACGTAATCTTTATTTTTCCCAAATGACTTCATTTCCTAACGAATGTTCGTTCTTCATACAGGATAGTGCCTGTAGGTTTATTATCCCTAGCAGAAGTCCGATGGCTCGCTTTTCCTAATCGCTCTGTACTACGACCGGCTTGATTCCTCGGAGGATACGTAGGAAACCTGAAAAGGTCCAGCCACCCGACCAACATGGTCATCTCTCATCCCCAGCAAGTGCATTTTCCCCAGCAGAAAACGTTGTTCCCCATCAGAGGACAGTCCTTCCCAATTTCCCATCAGATTTGAACTACGTTTGGCTTGATTCCCCCGCGGATACGTAGGTCGCCTGTCAAGGTCCAGCCGTTCCCTTACCTTTCCTCTGTTTTGAAACTCATGTTTCAGAACGGTTCCTATTTTTATCATCGACCCTCCATTGCCTTGCAAGAAGCGTCGCCGAGGGGCTACTGTTAATACCCGATCTGAAAATGAGTTTTATTAGGGCTTTCCCAAATATACAAGGACTTTATGGGAATTAGAAACCTTGCAAAGACTTGTCACGGATTCCCAAAAATAGCTTAATGTTCTAGAAAACATTAAATATGGACATTTAGGGTAGCCTTGTATGAACAGTAAAACCCTAGCTTGAATTTCAAGTCAGCGCGCAACGATGGCCACGTGGCCACTTTCGCCGCCGCCCTCAATATTGGCCACGCGGCCACTTTCGCCGCCGCCCTCAATATTGGCCACGCGGCCACATCCGCCCCGGATGATCTGGACCATCAGATCTTCCCCTCAGTTTACTATATAAACCAATCTCATGCTATTGGTTTAGGGGGATCCGAATTTGAGAGTTCTTAAACACAATTTTGCTCTCTAATTAGCATTCAAACCTCCAAGAAGATCAAGGTTTATTTCTTGCCAACATAGGTAAGTTTTCTAACTTATTTCTTCACGTTCTTGCATTATTTCTAATGTAGATCTTTAATATTCATGTTCTTTCATGTTTATTCATAGTTTCTTCATATGCTTCGCATGTTTATTCATATGTTCACATATGTTCTTCATATGTTCATCGTGTTCATAGATTAAAACCTTATTTATGCTATATTTAGGGTTGCGATCTTCATGTTTGCATGTTATTTCATAGCCGATGATGATCGAGGGTTCATCAACCCGAGGATGATATAGGAACTACTTCTAAACCCTAATCTTTAGGTAATTCCCCCCTCATTATGCATGATCCCGATTCTTCTGCCTATTCTAAATTTCTCTCGAACTACGCTGACCTGAGCTTCTCACATTGAGAGGAACGTAGGCAATCTTCGGATCCGGTCTCAAACACTAACACACTACTAACACATTCATCATGATAGAAAGACCGATCATTCGGGCAATAGGAGTGATAACGTTCAATATTCTTCTCTTGTTGTAATTTGACCCCCGAACCCATTAAACATGCTTTTTTTCAAAGTTTTGGCTATAATTAAAACGGCGTGGCGACTCTCATAATTTTAATGTTGCAATGAATATCCCAAAATTCAAACACACGTATTCACATGTGGTGGACAGAACTTCCTTCACTTTGGGGTTTAGTAGAGCCTTCTTTGCTGCACTCACATCACATTTTGAAAATAGAAGATCACCATTCTTTTGAACCGGAGTTAGGAATCCTTTTTCTGCAAGTTCATCGGCCGTATAACTTATCGGTTTAGGTTTTGCATTTGGTGAGCGACGACTTTTATTATCATCCTCATCATCGGACTGAACGACCAACCAGATGTGACCTTCTTCAGAATCCTCATCGCTTTCATCAGAATCTGACTCTATCCAGGTAGCTAACTCTTTTCTGGTAGAGTCCTCTTCAGCAACCATCCCCTTTTGCTTTGAGTATCTTGGATTGAAGTTGCTTTTCTTCTTCATATACTCATACTTGGGAATTGGGCATTCTGATGTGAAATGACCGGGTTTCCTGCAATTAAAACAAACGAGATCCTCTTTCTTCTTTGAGAAGTTGGAGTATTCTTTCTTACTTGTTGAGTTTCTCCTTGAGAACCTTGTTGGAGTTTTGCTTGATGATCCGGGTCTTGCTGTCTTTCTGAACTTTTGGAATCTTTTCACGAACATAGCAAAGTCATCATCATCCATATCTAATAAATCAGATGTGGAGATTTTTGGATCTTCTTCCTCGATCACTTCTTCCTTTTTTGCAACCAACGATAAGTTCTTTGTTTTTCCTTCCATTTCAGCAATGTTGTTAAGCTTGATGTCAAAGACCTTGAGGTTGTCATAGAGGCTTCTGAGATACATATCATCTAGTAACTTGGTATCTTCAAGAGTGTTTCCTTTGTGTAGATATTGCGAACCAAGAGCGGCAAGAAAATTAACATTGATTTCTTTCTTGGTAAGCTTCTTTCCGAGTGCTGTATAAGTACTCACGATCTCACAATAACGATCATAAGTGGCTCTTAGTGATTCACCGGGGATCTTAGCAAAGTTGTTGAATCTTCTTTGAATTGAAAACTTTTTGCTTTCCTTGCAAGCTTGATCTCCTTCTATGTAATCTTCAATTGCATCCCAAAGCTCTTTTGCAGTAGAGCATTCCATGATCTGTCGACGCTGTAACGTACTCAAGGTACTTAGAAGTATGCTTTTTGCTTTCACATCCATTCCAACCAGTCTTTTCTCTTCATCGGTCCATTCAGCTTTTGGTTTCTTGATAGTCGGATTTGCACCATTGGTTTCTGGATCTGGATTAGCTTTCATTGGGAAGTATGGTCCAATGGTAAGACAATCACCAAGTTGCTCGTCCATGGAGTAGAACTGAGTTAGAATGCTGTGCTTCCATGCGTCAAAATTATCTTCGTCGAACGCTGGAACGTGAGTGAAGTTAACCGTTGCCATAGTTTTCTGACTTGCCATTTCGAATCGGCACCCAAGCTGTTAAGCTTGAAAAACAGAAGTTTTATAAAGGTGTTTGCTCTGATACCACTTGTTGGTCCCAAAGACACAACAAGGGTATGAAAGGAGGCTAGAGGGGGGGGTGAATAGCCTACTTAAAATTTCAACCCTTTTTCAAAATTCAACCAAGTGCTTACAATCTTGAGTTTGCGGTCAAGTAATAAACCGTGCGGTCAAGATGTAATATGCACAGCGGAAGTTTTCGATAGAAATAAGGTAAGGTTGTTTTTGATGAAAATCTCTAAGTGGATTCTTTCTCACGGTCAGGTAGTTCCGGTCAAGAAAGATGCGGTCAAGGATGTGCGGTCAGAGATTTGCGGTCAGATGGTTGAGAGATTGAAAGTTGTTGTCTTAGAAGTTTTTGGCAAAAGATAAGTTAGTCAGATTTTAACTTAGGCAATGTGGAGAACAAATAAACACAACTCACAATTCGTTCTTAAATCTGAAAGATCAAACACTAAAAAACAAACAAGATTAATATGAACAAGTGAAGAACAAGATGAACAATACTTGAAGGTAAATTTGCAGAAAGTAAAATGACACAAGTATTTGGAAAGGTTCGATCTGTTAAAAGATCTACGTCCTTTACCAAGATGGTCAGTCTTGGATTTTGAATGGAGGTATATATTGATTCTTGAGTGTACAGATTATAGAGATGAAGTATTGAATCAACACCTACTTTCTATGAAGAATAAATCCTAGACTTAGACCAGTGTATCCCTTTTGATTCAATCTAAGTGATTGATCAATTGGGGTGAGTGTGTGTATAAGAATCTGAAGCTCTTTGAAATCTATATGATTTAGAGCCTAAAGAATCTTATGTGTTACAAGGCTTGAGATGACGTGAATGTTGCTGGATATCTTTGAAGGTTTGAAGGTGAGATCTTTGAAGATTCAAAGGATTCTGGAAATCTTGAGTATGATCTTCAATCACCAAGTATTTTAACAGCAATTTCTCTCTTAGAATCTCAGCACAGTTCATTGAAGAACTTAAGGGCTATTTATAGCCTTGAATGAGAAAATAGCTGTTGGATTTACTTGGGCTCCAAGTTGAAGGACAATGAGCTGTTGAATTCTGATTGGAGCTCAATCTGAGTTTGTCCTTTTTGCAGATAAGAGGTGGTCCCACTTAGATGAATTCAAATTTGAATTACTTGGGATCCAAGTTCTGCAACGTTCTAAACTAACCATAGTTTGACCATGGTTAAGTTTTAACAAACTTGGGTTCTTGGACAACTTCATCATTTGCGGTCAAGGCCTCACGGTCGAGTGGCTTGCGGTCGAGGTGTCAGATGTGACCTGTTAAGATATGCCACAAAGCTCACGGTCACTGACTTCCGGTCAAGTGATTCACGGTCAAGTGGTCTTCCACGGTCAGGTGGTCTACCACGGTCAAGTGAATTCACGGTCAAGGTCTTGACCACTAAAATTCCAGACTTAGAAAATTTAAGCCTATCAAACTCAAGCCTATACTATCAAGGTGGACTATTCTAAAAATGAAGTTTAACACTTCTTACAATATATCCTAAAGTCCACAAAAAGATAAAATTAGGTTATGGGATCAATCAAATCTAGGTAATAGGAGTGGTTTATAAAAATCATACCCAACAGTACCCGTTGTTGATGAGTAGTCATAGGAGGCATCCCGACGGGGAAAGTCTGTGGCGGCCCGTACATTTGAGGAGCGTACGGGTGTTAACATTGAGCAAGAGGGAGAACTCGGCTGAGGTAATCATAAACGCCACGAATGTCAGACAAATGGCGCCTCTCGATATCTCTTAGGGTCTTATGCATCTCCTTCTGAAAGTGTGTTGCTTGCTCGTTGAGAATGGCCTTAAAGTGGATTGCTTGTTCGTTGAGGATGGTCTCGAAATGGAGCGCTTGCTCATTGAGATCAGTATTGGTGTGGAGAGTTGTCTCGAGACCTTGGGTAATAGCTTCATTTGCAACTTCGATGTTCCTTTCAACAGACATGATGTAGGATCTACAATAGTTGTGGGGGAATTATGTCTTTGAATTGAGGTTAGATTTATAATTAATGACAAGGCATCGTTATAAAATCATTTTTGGAAAAGAGTCGGTCTCCACACTTTGAAATGCATTTTTGACAAGAATTTGAAAGTTTGACCGGGCCGAAGTTGCCTACGTTCCCCTTACCATGAGGGAGAGGTCCCACACAATAAGAGGCTCAGGTCGCCGTAGTTCGAATCAAGTTAGACCTTTTTTTAAAAAAGAGGTGAGAGATGACCATAGGGGTCAAAAAGAGGGAGATGACTCGGTCCTTGGTCAAGCATAGGTGAGGAAGACCTATAGGAATCGGGTAAGGTTTGACTTAAGGTTTGACCTAAATTTGACCTAAGGTTTGACCTAATGTTTGAGACAAGAAATGGTTCAAGCTAGGATGCGACGATAATGGTGGGTTGACCTAGATGGGTAAAGGATAGGTCGACCTAAATGAGGAGGGTTGGATTGACCTATATGGTGAATGAATCAAGATAGCGGGTTGTAGCGGGTTGCCTATGGAATGATCTAAGCGGGATAGACATGGTTTGACCTAGGCGGGTCAAAAGCGAGTAGGCTAACCTATTTGGGTTGGTTGACCAAGGGAGGTTGGAGATTGACCTAGATGGATCCAAGATAGGTAAATCGACCTAAGCGGGTCAAGGGTTGACCTCGACGGGTTAAAGGTGAAGGGGTAGTTTTAATCCTAAGATAGACAAGTTGACCTAGATGGCTCGAGGGTGGTGTGCGGAAACAAACGGGTCGAGATGGGTTGATCTAGGTTGGTCTGGACAACGGTGGGTCAAATAATGACCTAGGTGGGTCAAGATAACGGTTTGACCTAAGCGGGAGGTCAAAGGTAATTGGGTTCATCATGGAATCAAAGATTGACCTAAGAGGTCAAAAGCGGATAAGGTTGACCTAAGGGATCAAAGTTTGACCTAAGAGGTCGAGGGGTGATAAAGTTGACCTAAGGGGTCTAAGGTTTGACCTAAGAGGTCGAAGGCGGATAAGGTTGACCTAGGGGGTCAAAGGTTGACCTAGGGGTCAAGGGTAGACCTAAGAGGTCGAAGGTGGTAAGGTTAACCTAGGAGGTCAAGGGTTGACCTAAGAGGTCAAAGGCGGATAAAGTTGACCTAGGGGGGTCAAGGGTAGACCTAAGAGGTCAAAGATGATAAAGTTTGACCTAGGGGGTCAAAGGTGATAAGGTTGACCCAGGGGGTCAAAGGTTGGTGGGATTTTGACCAAAGCGGGTCAAGATGAAGGGTAGACCCGAATGGATCACAATGATGGGTAGGTAATCTAGATAGGCCAAGATGAGGAATTTCGATAGATGGCCCAAGGTGTGAGCGATGGACCTTAGAGGTCGCCTAGATGCAATGCACATTTTATTTTGCGAAAAGTTTTGCATTTATTTACATCCTAAATGGTTGGTCCAAGGAGTGTCCTAATCTCTACGTGTGGGTTGACACGGGTAGGATAAAGGTTCCCACCGCTCGTGGAAAGTACACGGTGAGTGGAGTAGACGAGTGACTCGAAAAGAGTACGACAGTAGCGCACAAATTCCTGCACATCGAATACTCTGGGTAATGGGGACCTATGCAGTGCTGAAACGGACTAGTGGTAGTGTGTGGCAAGAAACTAATTCTTTTTAGGGAGAAAATAGAGAAGCTTTTGATGTTAGGATGATGCAAATGCAATGCATGAGAGAGAGAGAGAGAATAATGTAAAAGGGAGCATAGCAGAGTTTTGTTTGACCCTAATACTAAAGCGAAGATAACAAGGGTACATGGTACAAGGTACAAGGTACAAGTATTAACATGGCGGAGTGCGCGGGTGCATGTGTAACATGGCTTAACTGTAGGGGGCACGCGAAAACATGGCAAGTGTGCATGTGTAAACATGGCAGGTGTGTGCATGTGTAAATATGGCAGGTGTGTGCATGTGTAAACATGGCAAGCATCATGATGTGACGAAAGTTAGACCCACTAAGTTTGAAAAAGTTTCAAAGCAGTCCCCAGCAGAGTCGCCACTGTGAATACCCCTTTCCGATGAAGGGACGCATGGGAAGTATCTTGTGATTATTTTTATTTACAAAAGGAATATTCTTAACGACATTAAAATTATGAGAGTCGCCACGCCGTTTTAATTAAAGCCAAAACATTGAAAAAAGTATTTTTAGTGGGTTCGGGGGTCAAATTACAACAAGAGAATAATATTGAACGTTATCACTCCTATTGCCCGACTTGATCGGTCTTTCTATCATGATGAATGTGTTAGTAGTGTATTAGTGATTTAGACCGGATCCGAAGATTGCCTACGTTCCTCTCAATGTGAGAAGCTCAGGTCAGCGTAGTTCGCAGAGAATTAGAATAGGCAGAAGAATCGGGATCATGCATAATGAGGGGGAATTACCTAAAGATTAGGGTTTAGAAGTAGTTCCTAGATCATCCTCGGGTTGATGAACCCTCGATCATCATCGGCTATGAAATAACATATAATTATGAAGATCGCAACCCTAAATATAGCATAAATAAGGTTTTAATCTATGAACACGAAGAACATGCGAAGAACATATTATGAACATATGAATGAACATGCAAAGCATATGAAGAAGCTATGAATAAACATGCAAGAACATGAATATTAAAGATCTACATTAGAAATAATGCAAGAACGTGAAGAAATAAGTTAGAAAACTTACCTATGTTGGCAAGAAATAAACCTTGATCTTCTTGGAGGTTTGAATGCTAATTAGAGAGGAAAATTGTGTTTAAGAACTCTCAAATTCGGATCCTAAACCAATGGAATGGAATTGGTTTATATAGTAAACTGATGGGAAGATCTGATGGTCAGGATCATCCAGCGCAAGGTTGGCCGCCTGGCCATGGTTGAAGCCGGTTACAAAGCTTTACAAAGCTAAAAAAAACATGGAAGATGAAGGAAACCTAGTCATTATTTGACTAGGTTCCAAACCACTCCCAATATTGCTTACATATCTAAAGAGCCAAGGTTTACATAGAGTTTTACCTAGCTTTTGAGATTATGGGTGCTCCCTTTGTCAACCAAGGGAAGACTTTTTCTTTTCTTTTTGCTTTGTGTTTGATCAAAGTTTTGGCTTTGATGTGTTTTTTGTGGTTTGTTTGGTGATTTATGGGTGGTGTAGGGGTGGTGTATGAGTGGTGGTGTGGTGATGGTGTGGTGGTGGTGTTCTTGTTGAGAGAGAATGAGAGTGGAGGATGGTAGGGTTTTTTTTTTCTTTTTGTTTTTGTGTCTCTCTTTTTGAAATGGATGAGAGTGGTGTATATAGGAGGAGGGAGGTGGTAAATTGGTTGTAACTTGGAGGGGGGAGGTTGTAAATTGGTGGATTCATCATCTATCCTTCTTGACTAAGGCTTAAAGTCATCTTCCTTATCTCTGTTCCGGCTTTTCGCTCCGCAACTGCTCCGTTGTGCGCGTCTCCTGTGTCCCGGTTGTCCGAGAGTCCAACATGAAAGTTGCTCGGAATATTTTTCTGGTCAGGCCTGTATATCTGAAATATTTTTATGAGCAAGGAACGGCAATAATATATTTTTTCCTCTTCTTGACCAATTGATAAGATATTTTGAGATATTTTCCAATTTGGATAACCATCTTTCCGGCTCCGGCTTTTCGCTCCGTAACTGCTCCGTTGTGCGCGCCTCCGGTGTCCCGGTTGTCCGCGAGTCCAACATGAAAGTTGCTCGGAATATTTTTCTGGTCAGGCCGGTATATCTGAAATATTTTTATGAGCAAGGAACGACAATAATATATTTTTTGCTCTTCTTGACCAGTTGATAAGATATTTTGAGATATTTTCCAATTTGGATAACCATCTTTCCGGCTCCGACTTTCCGCTCCGTCGTGCGCGCTCCGGTGTCCCGGTTGTCCGCAGGCCCAACATGAAAGTTGCTTGGAATAATTTTGTGGTCACGCCGGTATATCTGAAATATGTCAATTAGCAAGGAAAGGTAATAATATATTTTTAATGCACAGAATGGATAACAGCGAGCAGTTCGGGGGGTTGCGGGCCCCGTTTCCGATCCCGCACCTCGAAAAACGAAATTTTTGCCTGTTTGCTTGTTTTTTCGCTCTGATCATGAATTTGAAGTCCGTTTATCCATTCGATGCACCGATAAGGCTCACGACAGTCCCGCACAGCCAAATCGAGGGTTTTAGGTCAATTTTCGGGTTTAGACCGATTCAAGGTGGGTTTTTAGGGGTGCGAGATCACGGTATCTACAATGACTTCATTAAATTCTTTTCGAGGGACTTTGGTGATGCTGGTTGTGTTCACCGATCGAAGGGCCAAAGCATTCAAATCTCTTGAACTAAGCTTGATGGGATAAGCTTTTCCTTCCTCTACCTCCAGTTCCAGAATGTTGACTATGTCATCTATGTCAATAGTCATTATCTTGCTACTCACTTTAGCCTTCAAATACTTGTTTGTGGAACCATCATCAAGAATTTCAGACTTTTCTTTTGCAGAGTCGAAGAACTGGTCCACAAATGCTGGAACATGATAGTCTTGAGCAATGTTGAATAGAGAGAGAATTCCAGAGGCCTCAAAGCGGTTGATTAGATTGCATCCAATTGCACCGCCTTTGAGAGAATCCATGTTGATAACTAGGCCAGGAACGAAATTGTTTAAATCCTGAAAGAAAACAAGTAAAAAGTTTAGTTGAGAGCTGGGAGTGCAGTCACTTGACAGATGAGGCAAGTAAGAGGCACGGTCAAGTGAAGGCACGGCAAGTGAGGAGTGCGGTCGATTGCCTTAGGAAATATTAGAGAATGGACAAACACTTAGCACTATAAACGTAAATGGATCAAAAAGGTGACAAACAACGGATCAAAAGATTGGTCTAAAAATGTTGGATCAAAAAGGTAGTTTTGCCAAGAACACGAAGAACAACATGAAGGGTCACGAACCCAGATTTGCCAGAAAATGCATAAAAACGCGTAAAATTCATATATATATATATATATATAGCATCTAGGAACCCGATTAAGCACGAAAATCACATTAAATCCAAGAGAATTTCAACATTAAGCCCAGAAATCGAAAGGGGAAATGAAGAAAACCGAAATAAAAATACAAACCCACTTGAAAAAAATCCAAAATCAAGATGAATAAAGCATGAAATCACAAACTAGAAGCAATGTGATCATCAATATACACAAATATCAAGATTATAACAACCCGATATCCATGAACCCAGAGAATCAATATAAAAGGCTTTTTAAGAACCCGGCATGAACATAAAGCAGAGAATCAAAATGCCAGTAGAGAGTTAAGGTTCAGAAATTCATACCATTCTTGAGAGAATCGGAAGTTGTTGCTTCTTAGGAGAGATTGTGATGATTTTGTAGTAGGGGCAACCATATAAATGAGAAAATATTGAGAGAAAAATGAAATAGGAAGAAGTTATAGAGAGAGAAAGTAGAGAGAAGTTAGAGAGAGTGCAGGAGTTGCAGAGTGAAGGAGGAGAGGGTGGTGGAGACACATAAAGCTGTGGAGATGTCAAGAAGTGGAGTGATGGAACATCAACTCTGCGCAGTCCAGAATTAAATACAAAGAGTCCTTTTGTCTTATCGAGGTGACCAATGACGGCAAACAATGATATGGGGAATAATATTAAATGCAGAATTAAATATTTCCAAATGATTTGAAATAAATGAGAAGCGAGGGAAAATTAGAAATTACCTAAATACCCTTGAGGTAGACTTGGTCAAAGCATCCTAAATAACTCTAAGTTAGAAATACTTACCTGGAGTCCTTGGGATGCGGCAAGTTATGATCGACTGCGACTAGTGCGGTCACTTGAGGTCATACCTTGGATGAGTACTTCTTCAAAGTAGTAAACACATATCATCATTTTCCAACTTGATGGGTTTCTTCAAAACCTTGAAATATATTGTCGTTGTGGTAACTTTGTAAATGCAGTAGCTTGAATAGGTGCGGTCAGTAGGGTGCGGTCACTTGTAGATCAATGTGACCGTGACCTTTCCTGACCGTGAGTTGATTTACATCTTGAATACCTACTAGGTATTGAACTTATAGAAAACACAAACATTAGTACATAAAAGCATATGGACAAGTTGATTTAGAGTTCAAGCATACCCATTTCTCCTCTAAGGTACCTAAATCTCTTGGAATCAAGAGCATTGGTGAGAATATCTGCAATTTAATCGTCAGTACTCACATACTCTAGATGGATGTTACCATTTTCCACATGATCCTTGAGAAAATGGTATTTGATATCAATGTGTTTGGTCTTGGAATGCATGACAGGGTTGTTGGAGACAGCAATGGTAGATGTGATGTCACAATAGATTGGACAATTCTCTTCGTTGATTCCATAGTCAACCAACTGTTGCTTCATCCACAGCACTTAGCAGCAGCAGCTTCCAGCAGCTATATATTTAGATTCTGTGGTAGATACAGAGACCGAGGCTTTTTTTTTCTTGCCCATGAAACTAGTCGATTTCTAAGGAAATGACAAGTTCCACTTGTGCTTTTCCTGTCAATGGTACATGCTGCATAGTCTGCATCTGAGTAACCTTTAAGATCAAAATAAAAATCTTTGGAGTACGAAAGTCCAAGGTTAATAGTCCCAGATAAATAACAAATAATACATTTTACAGCAATAAGATGTGCTTCTCGAGGATCCGCTTGATAGCGAGCACAAACACAAACACTAAAAATGATATCTGTCCTACTAGCAGTCAAGTAGAGAAGAGAGCCAATCATACCTCTGTACAAGGTTTGATCAACCTTCTTACCTTTCAAGTCTTTATCTAGCTTGTTACCAGTAGCCATAGGAGTGTCGTATGCCTTTGCATTTTCAAGTCCAAATTTCTTGATAAGATCTCTTGTGTACTTTGCTTGGTCGAGGAAGATGCCTTCAGCACATTGTTTGATTTGAAGTCCAAGGAAGAATGTCAATTCTCCCATCATGCTTATATCGAATTTGCTTTTCATGAGTTTCTCAAATCGCTTACACAACAATTCATTAGTAGAACCGAAAATAATATCATCTACATATATTTGAACAAGTAAAGTATGATCATGATATTTAGTAATGAATAGAGTTGTGTCAATCTTACCACGCTTAAAACCTTTCTCTAGGAGAAATTTAGATAGAGTATCATACCATGCTCGTGGAGCTTGTTTGAGTCCATATAAAGCTTTACAAAGTTTGTAGACATGATCTGGAAATTTTTGATCTTCAAATCCGGGTGGTTGAGCAACAAAGACTGTTTCTTGAAGTTCACCGTTGAGAAATGCACTCTTCACATCCATTTGATATAGCTTGAATCTTTTGTCAGAGGCATAAGCTAAGAATATCCTTATAGCTTCAAGTCTTGCAACGGGGGCGAAAGTTTCATCATAATCAATGCCTTCTTCTTGTCTATAGCCTTGTGCAACCAACCTAGCTTTGTTCCTTGTGATGCTTCCATTCTCATCCATCTTGTTTCTGAACACCCACTTTGTACCAATCACTCCTTGGTCTTTTGGTCTTGGAACTAAAGTCAAAACATTACATCTTTCAAATTGGTTGAGTTCTTCTTGCATAGCAACGACCCAACTTGAATCTTGGAGTGATTCATCAACTTTCTTGGGTTCAATTTGAGATATGAATGCGGTAAGTGCATCATAGTTTGATCTTCTTGTTTTAACACCAGAATGTAAATCACCAATGATATTCTGAATTAGGTGATCTCTGACCTCGCACACTTCATGAGGTATATCTGGTTGAGTTGATGGTGGTTGTAAGTTTTCTATTGGTACATCATTTGTGCCATCCCAATCATAAGTAAGTTGAGGGATTGGTTCTTCCACATTTATGGGAGTTTCAACTTCATCTCCATTTAAGGTAGCAGCAGATATGGTATCTTCTGGTGCTTTATGTGTGGTAGGTGGAGGTGCAGTTGAGGTAGATGGATTTCCTTGAGTTGATTGATTTTATGGTTGATTTGTACTTGTCTCATTAAGCTCAACAAAATCATCAGCAACATTAGGAGCCAAATGTGGCCCAAGGAAAGAATGTTCATCAAAAGTTACATGGACGGATTCAACTATCTTAAGAGTGGTTTTATTAAATACACGAAAAGCTTTTGAGTGTTTAGCATACCCAACAAATATACCTTCATCGGCCTTAGGAGCAAATTTACCTTGATGTTCTTTACCGTTGTAGAGAATGTAGCATTTGCATCCAAAAATCTTGAAGTAGGCAATGTTGGGGGTTCTTCCTCTCCAAAGTTCATAAGGTGTTTTGTTGTAGGTCTTATTGATAAGAGATCTATTTTGAGTGAAACAAGATGTGTTGATGGCTCCAGCCTAAAAATATTGTGGTAGCTTTGCTTCAGCAATCATTGTCTTTCCTGCCTCTATCAACGTTCTGTTCTTCCTTTCCACTACACCGTTTTGTTGTGGAACTCTAGCAGCAGAGAAGTTGTGGTCAATACCATGATCATCACAGTACTGAGCAACACCGTTGTTCTTGAATTTTGTACCGTTGTCTGATCGAACGCTAACGATGTCATCTTCCTTTTGAGTTTGGAGCTATCTAAAAAGTGCGGTCAAAATATCATAACAATCATCCTTTGAGATCATCATTTCAACCCATGTATATCTCGAATAATCATCTACCACAACTAAGGTATATCTATTTCCTCCAATACTTGCGGTAGTGATAGGTCCAAATAAATCCATATGTAGTAGCTGCAAACATCTTGAAGTTGATGGAGTCGTCTTGCTGGAGAAAGACACTTTTGGTTGTTTGCTTAGTTGACATGCTGTGCACTTCTCGTCGTGGTGATCAGTTACCTTGGGTAGACCACGAACTAGATTGTCTCTTCCAATCTTGGAGAGATACTTGAAGTTCAAGTGACTTAGTCGTTTATGCCATAGCCAGCTATTTTCGCTAACATTATTTGCTACAAAACAGAGATTAGAAGAAATCCAAGAAGAATTGAAATCAACAATGTAAACATTTTTCTTACGAATCCCTTTAAGCAAAGTGACGCTGGAGTTGCCATCCTTGATTAAGCAATGAGTTGAAGTGAAGTGGCATTGCAATCCTTTGTCGCAAAATTATGAGATTGAGAGAAGATTGTGTTTTAGACCGGTAACTAGAGAAACATCTTGGATTGTTATTTTTCCTTTTTTGATGACTCCATATCCAATGGTCTTTCCTTTGCTGTTATCTCCAAAACTGACTGCTGGACCTTTTTCATTACGGACACTTTCCAATAGGTTGATATTGTTGGTAGTGGTGCCCTAGGCACGTTTAATAAATGTTGTAATTGTTATCAATTATTTCATATCAATAAAGAGATGTTTTGATTATTATTGTTGTTCATGTTTACAGATAATAATCTCCGTCCCTAGTACTTGTTAAGCACTAGTATAAAGGCTAAATGATCATGGGATGATCATGTTAGATTTATGGGTACTTGTTTGGAACAAGGTATTGGACATGACCCGCCGTATGAGATTTATGTCATGGTCTATGTCGTATATATATCTCATATTAGTTATATCATTTGAATCCTTAGACATAAAGTTATTATAGTCTTTCACTTGATGAACATTGTGTTTGACATATTCAAACGCTACCTTAACACGGTAGTTATAAAGTGTATGATTCGCATAATCGGATTCACGTGGGGAAGAATAATAAGCTAAATGGATTTGTCCCTCCACGGAGAGATGTCATGCTTGGGCCCCTCGAAGGAATGATGTTGATGAAATGTTCGGCCGGACTCAAATGGATTGATTGGATCAATAGCATTTGAATTATCAACATATTCGGAATCGAGAAAGTATTGAACAAAGCAAGTTGACAGTTTGACCATGACTTGTATTCAATGACATCGTGGACAAAAGGATTGTGACATATTCTAAAGGAATGCGAAATTGTATCTAGTTACACTATTTGGATATATATGACGGTTTGCTAGAACCTAATCATATCTTATGGGTTCATGTTTGAGCCCATTGCCAACTTAGTGTAATCCTAGAGGGTCACACAGAAATAGAACGAATCGTAAAGGACTAAATTGGAATTTTGGAAAGTATCAGCTTTTTAGCTCTGGCACGGTCGTGCGCTTTAAGTGGCACGGTCGTGCCAAAATTTCACCAAGGCAACCTCTCGGCACATTTGGCACGACCGTGCCAAGATGGGCGGCTGAAATTCACGCGGGCTAGATGGCACGGCCGTGCCAAATTGTGAGCACGACCGTGCCAGTCATGTCGGCCAGAATATTTTGTTGCCTAATTTGGTGACGGGATTTAGGTTTCCTAAGTCCTTAAGGGTTATGGATTAGGACCTATTTAAGGATCCTTTTTACAGCAATTAGCAAGATTATTGTGAGTGCCTCCATAAGGTTTTGAGAGGTTAATTTTCTTGTTCTAAGATCCCAAAAGTGAAGAACAAGAATATTCATAATTCCATATAGTTCTTGCAATTGTGAAAGTGTGTTTCACAATTTGGTCTAGCAACCAAGATCAAGAAGTTGCTTGATATTCGTTCGTGGTGTGGATACCGCTAGAGGGTGAAGCTCATCATCTTCAAGGTTCGCGTTCTTGATCAAGTTTCAAAATCTCCACCAAGTTCAAAAGCTAGAAATCAAAATCATCAAGGGTTAGTTTTTTCTGATATTCATCTTATATGTATTTGACTTAATCACATGAATGGATCTATGGCTTTGGGTTTCATTAAAAATTTAAATGCTCTATTCCGCTGCGCATGTTACTACGAAACCCAACAGTGGTATCAGAGCCCCGTTCATGTTGATTATTTCAATACTAAGATCATGTTGTGTGTATATAAATTGTTTATGTGACTAGCATGATATGAATATTGGATTACATGATGTTTATGTGTTATATGATTTTATGTGGTTTATTGTTTTAGAAACTTTAATCGCACTATTCAATCGCAATAAAAATTATGGTGGATTTAAAATTGTTTGGATTATCAATTTTTGATTGGATCAAAGTTTTGATATTCTAGGGATTCAAGAATAAATTGTTTATTCAAGGATTTGTTGATCATGGTGATTGGATCACCAAGAACACCAAATCCTTATTGAATCGGGAAAAACAATTTTGAGACAAATTTTGGAACTTTAAAATTTTGATTTTCGGAAGGGGCCGACCGGACCCATACCTTGACCCGGCCGGACCTAGGGTTTGGCGCGGGGTAGGGCTTGGGTCTTGGGTGTGGATCTTGGGTTTAAATTTCCTATTTGTTTTAGTCTTGTGAGTCTAAGATTGGTTCAAGGTTTGGATGGCTAATCTACGTTCATCGAGATTGTGTTTCCCAAACTTGATCGCAATCGAAGTTTCAAAGATAAAACAAAGTTAGAATTATAAAGAGTTCATAATTGCTAAAATTAAGAAACAAAGTTCTTGATTCAAAGATTGGAGATCCATGTGGAATTGTGAATGCAATTGGCCTACGTTCATCGAGACCATCTATTGCTTAGTTTCGGCCACATGGACTATTTTCTTGATTTCTTGAATTAGTGCGGAATTGTGGATGCCATATGGCTTAGTTTCGGCCGCACTTCTTGTTGTCTTGATTTGGAGATGATAATCAAAGTTCAAATAGTCTCATCCTCATAATTATAGAGAAACTAATGACACATAAATATTATGCTTAAATTAATGGAGATTAATTTAGTGGCTAAACTTGATGTGTAACATGTTTATATTATGTGCTCATAATTGTGTTATATGCTATATGTGATGAACCTTCAAAGAAAGTTTTAAGTCTTTTATTGCCATGCCATGATTAAAACACTTGTTAGTACATGAGTGATTTTAATGTAGATTCGCCCTAGCGAGGTGCATTAAATTTATTTATGTATGAGCAAGATAGATAATGTGGGCACGCCCTAGAGGGACACATTAACTATGCGTTAAAAATGGTTAGACTTAATTGGGCGTCAAAACAGTTTTGGGCCTAGACAAAGATGAGGTTTAACATGCTTTTTGAAATTGGGTTTCTTAAAGAATCTCATAAAAGGAACTAAGAGTCATATGAGATATGATTGACAAGAGTTGTCTACCTAATTAATTTAATTTTGTGTAATCCGCCTTAGAGGACTTGAAATTAAATTAAAGTTGGATCTTAACCCATTTAAATTATATTATACATTGGATATATAAGAAGGTTATGTAATTTAGTGGGAGTATTTTTTGGAAAAATACATTGTTTACTTCTTTAATGAAAAATTGGTACTTATTAAATTTTGGAAATTTTGGATATTTGTAGATAATGACTAATAACACTCAATCAATGTCGTTGCGATCGATCCTTGAGAAGGATAAGCTCAAAGAGAATGGTACTAACTTTATGGATTGGATCCGTAGCATAAGAATTGTTCTTAGGCAAGAAGATAAGTTGTACATTCTCGATGGGCCTCTCCCTGCTGAACCACCGCCTACTGCCCCTAGGGCAGAAAGAGACAATTACAAGAAACATCGTAATGATTCTAGAGATGTAAGTTGTCTCATGCTTGCTGCTATGTGCTCAAAACTCCAACAAAGTTTGGAACATTTGGAAGCCTATGAGATAGGCGTGGAGTTGAGAACCATGTTTCAAGAGCAAGCTAGGCAAGAGAGGTACAAGACCATTGTTGCATTCACTACTTGTAAGATGAATGAAGGGCAACAAGTGAGTCCTCACTTTCTTAAAATGAAAGGATATGTAGAGCACCTTGAGAAACTTGGCTATCCAATCCTATTGGAGCTAGCCACGGATCTCATTCTTAATTCATTGCCTAAAAGTTATAATCAGTTTGTGATGAATTATAACATGCATGGAATGGATAAGAATCTCTCTGAGTTGCATGGGATGCTCAAAACTGCAGAGATGAAGATTGTGGAGAAAGGTTCTCCCGTGCTCTTGGTTCATGATAGGAAGAAGGCTGGTGCCAAAGGAAAGGGTAAGAAAGTTGTCAAACCCAAGATAAGCAAGGCAAAGGTTGCCAAGGCTTCTGAGGCAAAACCCGATTCATAAAAGGATGCAATCTGTTTCCATTGTCAAGAAATTGGTCATTGGAAACGTAATTGCAAGGCTTTCTTGGAAGAGCAAAAGAAGAAGAAGGGCGGCAAGGCTGCGTCGACTTCAGGTATCTATATGATAGATATTCTCCTTTCTACCACTGATTCTTGGGTATTGGATACCGGATGTGGTTCTCACATTTGTCTAAATGTGCAGGGTCTAAAGAATAGGAGACTACTTAAAGAAGGTGAAGTAGATCTACGCGTGGGGAATGGAGCAAGAGTTGCTGCATTAGCCGTAGGGACTTATGAAGTCACTTTACCTTCTGGATTAATTCTTGTTTTGAACAATTGTTATTATGTTCCGGATTTAAGCAGAAATATTATTTCAATTTCTTGTTTGGATAATGAAGGTTTTAAGTTTCTTATTGAGAATAAGAAATTTTCTATTTATTTAAATGATGTGCTTTATGGTATTGCTAATTCATTTAATGGCCTTTATATCTTGGATGTCAAGAATGAAAATAATGTCTATCATGTAAATAAGAAATCTAAACCTAATAATGTAAATCATACTTATTTGTGGCATTGCCGTCTTGGTCATATTAATGAGAAGCGTATCTCAAAACTCCATGGGGACGGACTTTTAGGTTCATGTGACCTTGGGTCATATGATACTTGTGAGTCGTGTCTTCTTGGAAAAATGACTAAGACACCTTTTACCAAGCTAGGTGAAAGAGCAAGTGACTTATTGGGGTTGATACATTCCGATGTATGCGGACCATTAAGTAGCAATGCTAGGGGAGGATTTCAATACTTCATAACCTTCACGGATGATTATAGTAGATTTGGGTATGTTTACCTAATGAAACATAAGAGTGAAGCATTTGAGATATTTAGAATATTTCAAAATGAAGTAGAAAAACAACTTGGCAAAAGTATTAAGGCACTTCGATCAGATCGTGGTGGAGAATACTTAAGCCAAGAATTTGATGATCATCTAAAGAATTGTGGAATAGTTTCACAATTGACTCCACCCGGAACACCACAATGGAATGGTGTGTCTGAGAGGAGGAATCGGACTTTGTTAGACATGGTTCGATCAATGATGAGTCAAGTTGATCTTCCAATATCCTTTTGGGGTTATGCTCTAGAAACCGCTGCTTTCACACTAAATCAAGTTCCAACTAAATCGGTTCCAAAGACTCCATATGAGATGTGCAGTGGAAAGAAACCTAGTTTGTCTTTCATGAGGATTTGGGGTTGCGAAGTTTATGTCAAGAGACTTATCTCTGACAAACTAGCACACAAATCTGATAAATGTATTTTCGTGGGATATCCTAAGGAAACTAAAGGATATTACTTTTACAACCGAGAGGACAACAAAGTGTTTGTTGCCCGAACTGGTGTCTTTCTAGAGGAACAGTTTCTCTCCAAAGAAATCAGTGGAAGTAAAATAAATCTTGAAGAAATTCGAGACCCAGAAAATAACATTGAACCAATAGTGGAACGGGAACAAGAACCACAAGGAGTTGTGGAACCTGTTCAAGATACACAAGTAACTCGCAGATCTAGTAGGGTACGATCCGAACCCGAGAGATATGGATTTCTCGTAACGGATAGTAATGAGGTGGAAATCAATGAGAATGATGAACCTAGAACCTACCAAGAGGCGATGTCTTCTCCTGATTCGGACAAGTGGCTTGGAGCCATGGAATCCGAATTGCAATCCATGCAAGATAATCAAGTTTGGAATTTGATTGATGCGCCCGAAGGTGTAAAAACCATAGGATGCAAATGAGTCTTCAAGAAGAAGACTGACATGGATGGGAAGGTGCATACTTACAAAGCTAGACTTGTAGCAAAAGGTTATAGGCAAGTTCATGGTATTGACTATGATGAAACCTTTTCACCTGTAGCAATGATCAAGTCTATAAGAATTCTGCTTGCCATTGCTGCATATCATGACTATGAAATATGGCAAATGGATGTCAAAACCGCTTTCCTAAATGGAAAACTATAAGAGGATGTGTATATGACACAACCAGAAGGTTTTGAGCAAAATTCTAAGGTATGCAAATTGCAGAGATCCATCTATGGATTGAAGCAAGCTTCTAGGAGTTGGAATCTCCGTTTTGATGAATCGGTCAAAGAGTTTGGTTTCATCAAGAACGAAGATGAACCTTGTGTATACAAGAAGATTAGTGGGAGCATAGTGCTATTCTTTATCTTATATGTGGATGACATATTGCTCATTGGAAACGACATTCCTACACTTCAGTCTGTAAAGACTTGGTTAGGAAAGTGCTTCGCAATGAAAGATATGGGTGAAGCCGCATATGTGCTTGGCATCAAGATCTATAGAGATAGATCAAGAAGGCTACTTGGTTTAAGCCAAAGTACATACATTGACAAGGTCATTAGAAGATTCCGTATGGAAAATTCTAAGAGAGGAACCTTGCCAGTATTACATGGAATTTCTCTAAGCAAGACTCAATGTCCTAAGACAAATGATGAGCGTGAGAAGATGAAAGATATTCCATATGCTTTAGCAATTGGGTCCATCATGTATTCCATGATATGTACTAGGCCGGATGTATCTTATGCTTTAAGCATGACAAGCAGATACCAATCCGACCCTGGTGAAAATCACTGGGTGGCTGTAAAAGCGATTCTTAAGTACTTAAGAAGGACTAAAGACTCGTTTTGGTCTATGGAGGAATGGAAGATGATCTCGTTGTAAGTGCTTACACGGATGCAAGCTTCCAAACCGACAGAGATGATAGTCGATCGCAATCGGGTTTTATGTTTATGTTAAATGGTGGAGCTGTAAGCTGGAAGAGTTCCAAGCAGAGTACAACCGCTGATTCTACAACAGAAGCTGAGTATCTTGCTGCATCGGATGCTGCAAAGGAAGCTGTTTGGATTAAGAAGTTCATAACTGAACTTGAAGTGGTTCCTAGCATTGCTAATCCAATAGACCTTTATTGCGATAATAATGGTGCTATTGCTCAAGCAAGGGAACCAAGGGCACATCAGAAATCCAAACACATACTTAAGCGTTACCATGTGATTCGTGAAATCATTAATAGAGGTGACGTAAATATATGCAGAGTACCAACTGATGACAATATTGCGGACCCGCTAACAAAGGGACTTCCACAAGCTAAACATGAAGGTCATGTTAGGTCCATGGGTATTAGATACATGGGAGATTGGGCCTAGGGCAAGTGGGAGATTGTTGGTAGTGGTGCCCTAGGCACGTTTAATAAACGTTGTAATTGTTATCAATTATTTCATATCAATAAAGAGATGTTTTGATTATTATTGTTGCTCATGTTTACTGATAATAATCTCCATCCCTAGTACTTGTTAAGCACTAGTATAAAGTCTAAATGATCATGGGATGATCATGTTAGATTTATGGGTACTTGTTTGGAACAAGGTATTGGACATGACCCGCCGTATGAGATTTATGTCATGGTCTATGTCGTACATATATCTCATATTAGTTATATCATTTGAATCCTTAGACATAAAGTTTTTATAGTCTTTCATTTGATGAACATTGTGTTTGACATATTCAAACGCTACCTTAACACGGTAGTTATAAAGTATATGATTGGCATAATCGGATTCACGTGGGGAAGAATAATAAGCTAAATGGATTTGTCCCTCCACGGAGAGATGTCATGCTTGGGCCCCTCGAAGGAATGATGTTGATGAAATGTTCGGCCGGACTCAAATGTATTGATTGGATCAATAGCATTTGAATTATCAACATATTCGGAATCGAGAAAGTATTGAACAAAGCAAGTTGACAGTTTGACCATGACTTGTGTTCAATGACATCGTGGACAAAGGGATTGTGACATATTCTAAAGGAATGCGAAATTGTATCTAGTTACACTATTTGGATAGATATGACGGTTTGCTAGAACCTAATCATATCTTATGGGTTCATGTTTGAGCTCATTGCCAACTTAGTGTAATCCTAGAGGGTCACACACAAATAGAACGAATCGTAAAGGACTAAATTGGAATTTTGGAAAATATCAGCTTTTTGGCTCTGGCACGGTCGTGCGCTTTAAGTGGCACGGTCGTGCCAAAATTTCACCAAGGCAACCTCTCGGCACATTTGGCACGACCGTGCCAATTAACAAGCACGACCGTGCCAAGATGGGCGGCTGAAATTCACGCGGGCTAGATGGCACGGCCGTGCCAAATTGTGAGCACGACCGTGCCAGTCATGTCGGCCAGAATATTTTGTTTCCTAATTTGGTGACGGGATTTAGGTTTCCTAAGTCCTTAAGGGTTAAGGATTAGGACCTATTTAAGGATCCTTTTTACAGCCATTAGTAAGATTATTGTGAGTGCCTCCATAAGGTTTTGAGAGGTTAATTTTCTTGTTCTAAGATCCCAAAAGTGAAGAACAAGAATATTCATAATTCCATATAGTTCTTGCAATTGTGAAAGTGTGTTTCACAATTTGGTCTAGCAACCAATATCAAGAAGTTGCTTGATATTCGTTCGTGGTGTGGATACCGCTAGAGGGTGAAGCTCATCATCTTCAAGGTTCGCGTTCTTGATCAAGTTTCAAAATCTCCATCAAGTTCAAAAGCTAGAAATCAAAATCATCAAGGGTTAGTTTTTCTGATATTCATCTTATATGTATTTGACTTAATCACATGAATGGATCTATGGCTTTGGGTTTCATTAAAAATTTAAATGCTCTATTCCGCTGCGCATGTTACTACGAAAACCAACAGATATCTCCAGTCATATGCCTTGAGCATCCACTGTCTAGATACCATAAACTTGTAGCTTCATTGGAGTGACCAGCCATTAAGCAGAGGATCTACAAAATACACATTTAAGATCGAGGTCCCCTTTATTATTTTGGGTCCTAAAGATTAGCAGCTTTTGACAACCCACACTTGCCTCACAGATGGTGGTTTAAACCTTCTGGGATTTGGTGTGAATCTTAAAAGACATTCAGCAGCCTTGTGACCATAATCATCACACACAGAACAATGGTGGAAGCCACCCAACTGAGGGTTAACAAACTTTGTTGAAGTCTTAAGCACAACATCATTAACTGGTATGGATGCGGTCGCCCTTACAAAATTCATCATTTTGAACTTTGCCGCCTTGCCACCATTTGCGGTCGCTAGCTTCCATGCGGTCGCCAGCTTCCTTGGTACGGTCACTTGACCTCGCGGCAAGTGCATGCGGCAGGGTGACTCTGCTACCTTGCTGGAGCTTGCTCCTGCGGTAGGTTCATCCATGGCAATACCTTTCACCTTTGCCTTGCCAGTTTGTTTCTTAGGGTAGACAAAGTTGAACTCTAGTTTCTTCTTTGGTTCTTGTCCTTGACCCTTTGAAACATGATGTTTAGCCTTTGACCCTTCCAAAGTTTGCTGGGTAAATTTCTCATCTCTTTCATAACAAGATGCATATTTAAAGTTGTCACTAGTTTGAAATCCCAAGCCTTCCTTATCACCACTAAGCTTTTGGGATTCTAAGATTTGTTCCATAGTAACACGTGAATTGGTCCACTCATTAGTAATCATTTTGAGATCATTTATCTCAGCAACCAATTCATCGTTTTTAACTTTAAATATAGCATTTTATTCTTCTAAGAAACGGTTTCGATCAGTAAGAGGAGTTATACTCTTGATCTGCTCCTTAAGGAGGGTGAGTTCAGATTTTAGTAGAGATTTCTCCGTCTTTAGCTGGGAAATTTTTTCAATTGAAAGTGCTAAAGCTTCCTTCATGCCAGTGAACTTACTAATTACCTGTTCAGCTTTCATAAACATCTTTTCTTGTTCATCGGGGGAAATGTCAAACTTTACTTGAGGTGTGGTAGCTTGAGCTTCCTTCATTTTGGGATTTGATAGAGCCTTCTTTGCTGCACTCACATCACATCTTGAAAATAGAAGATCACCATTCTTTTGAACTGGAGTTAGGAATCCCTTTTAAGCAATTTCATCGGCCGTATAGCTTATCCGTTTAGGTTTTGCATTTGGTGAGCGACGATTTTCATTATCATCCTCATCATCAGAATGAATGACCAAACAAATGTGACCTTCTTCAGAATCCTCGTCACTTTCATCAGAATCCGACTCTATCCAGGTAGCTAACTCTTTTGTGGTAGAGTCCTCTTCAGCAACCATTCCCTTTTGCTTTGAATATCTCGGAGTAAAGTTTCTTTTCTTATTCATGTACTCGAATTTGGGAATTGGGTATTCTAATGCGAAATGACCTGGTTTCCTGCAATTAAGACAAACGAGATCCTCTTTCTTCTTGGAGAAGTTGGAGTACACTTTCTTGTTTGTTGAGCTGCTCATTGAAAACATTGCTGGAGCCTTGCTTGATGATCCGAGCCTTGCTGATTTTCTGAACTTTTGAAATCTTTTCACGAACATAGCAAAGTCATCATCGTCCACATCTAGTAACTCAGATGTGGAGATTTTTGGATCTTCTTCTTCGACCATTTCTTCATTTTTAGCGACCAACGACAAGTTCTTTGTTTTTCCTTCCATCTCTTCAATGTTGTGGAGCTTGATATCAAAAACTTTAAGGTTGGCATGGAGGCTTCTGAGTGACATATCATCTAGCAGCTTGGTATCTTCAAGAGTGTTTCCTTTGTGAAGATATTGAGAACCAAGAGCGGCTAAAAAATTAACATTGATCTCTTTCTTGGTAAGCTTCTTTCCAAGTGCTGTATAAGTACTTACGATCTCACAATAATGATCATAAGTGGCTCTAAGTGATTCACCGGGGATCTTAGCGAAGTTGTTGAATCTTCCTTGAATTGCGAACTTTTTGCTTTCTTTGCAGGCTTGATCTCCTTCGATGTAATCTTCAATTGCATCCTAAAGTTCTTTTGCGGTAGCACATTCCATGATTTGTCGACACTGAGATGTGCTTAAAGTACTTAGGAGTATGCTCTTAGCTTTCACATCCATTCCAACCAGTCTTTTCTCTTCATCTGTCCATTCAGCTTTTGGTTTCTTGATCGACGGTGTGTCTGCATTGGTTTCTGGATTCGGATTCGCTTTCATTGGGAAGTATGGTCCAATGGTAAGACAATCGCTGAGTTGATCGTCCATGGAGTAGAACTGAGTTAAAATGCTGTGCTTCCATACGTCAAAGTTATCTTCGTCGAATGCTGGAATGTGAGTGAAGTTAACCGTTGCCATAGTTTTCTGACTTGCCATATTGAATCGGCACCCAAGCTGTTAAGCTTGAAAAATAAGAGTTTTATGAAGGTGTTTGCTCTGATACCACTTGTTGGTCCCAAAGACACAACAAGAGTATGAAAAGAGGCTAGAGGGGGGGGGTGAATAGCCTATTAAAATTTCAACTCTTTTTCAAAATTCAACCTTATGCTTACTCAATGAATTTTGCGGACACTTAAAAACCACTAGTTCAAGAGTAATATGAACAGCGGAAGTTTTCGATACAAATGAGTTAGAGTTGTTTTTGCTTGAAGTAGTGCGGTAGGTTAAGTTACGGTAGGAAGAGTGCGGCAACTTAGGGTGCGGTAGGTAAAAGGTGATTTGGTGCGGTAGGTTAAGATATTGAAAGATAGTGTCTTGGAAGTTTTGGCAAATGATAAGTTAGTCAGATTTTAGCTTAGGCAAATATGATAAACATACAAACACAATTCACAACAAGTCTGAATATCTGAAAGATCAAAAACACTAAACGACAAACAAGATTAATATGAACATTAATAACAAGATGAACAAGTGCTAAAAGTAAATTTGCAGAAAGTAAAGAGCAGCAAGTAAATGACAAAAGGATTTGGAAAGGTTCGATATGTTAAAAGATCTACGTCCTTTACCAAGATGGTCAGTCTTAGATTTTGAATGAGGTTTATATTGATTCTTCCTTGAGTACAAATTACAGAGATGAAGCTTTGAATCAACAACCTATTTCTATGAAGATCAAATCCTAGACTTAGACCAGTGTATCCCTAATGATGCAATCTATGTGATTGATCAATCGGGGTGTGTGTGTGTGTAAAGAATCAAGAGTTCTATGTAATCTATATGATTGAGAGCCTAATGAATCTTGTGTTGCTGGGCTTGAGATATGATGTGCTTGAAGGTTGCTGGAGATCTTTGAAGATTTGAAGGTTGTGCTTGAAGATTCAAATGATTCTGGAAATCTTGAGTATGATCTTCAATCACCAAGTATTTCAACAGCAATTTCTCTCTTTGAATCTCAGCCATGTTCAATGAAGAACTCAAGGACTATTTATAGCCTTGAATGGAGAGGTAGCCGTTAGAAATCTTGGATGGCAAGTTTGGAGGACAATGAGCTGGTGAGTACTAATTGGAGCTCAGTCTGAGTTGTCCTTTTTGTTGCAGAGTAGTGGTGGTCCAAATGTACCATCAAACCGTTAGATGACAGTTGGATTCAAAATTTGAATTTTGAATCTTGCAACGTTATAAACTAACCAAGGTTTTGGACACAAGTGTGACCATGGTTGAGTTTAACCAAACTTGAGTTGAGTCTTCAGTCTTCGGTCTTCATAAGGCAAGCTAAGTGACTTGCGGTCACTTCAAGTGCGGCAACTTGAATGACCTTGGTGCGGTCACTTGAGAGTGACACTGATGTGGTCACTTGAAAGTGAATCTGGTGCGGTCACTTGTGACTGATTTAGGTGTGGTCACTTGTGACTGCTCAAAGTGTGGTCACTTGAGGTAGGTTGCCTTAGAGAATTTTCTTCAAAATTTGAGGAGCCAATCTTCACAAGCCTAGACCATCTAAAAATGGACTTAACTAAATGAAGTATAAAACTTCTTACAATATATCCTAAAGTCCATAAAAGATAAAATTAGGTCATGGTATCAATCAAATTAAGTAATATGAGTGGTTTATAATAATCATACCCAACACCCCCACTCATTGTTGCTTTGTTCCGAAATTTTTTACCCCCCTTTCTTGAATTCCTGGCTCCGCCACTGTGTGTAGGGAGACAATATACTTCCTCTGTCCTGAAAAGATAATATCATTTTGACTTTTTATGGTCAACAAAAATAAACTTTGACCAAACATTAGTATTAATTTAATGATCACAAAAAATTCTAAAAATTGTTATTGATAAATCATTTTAGGGATTTATCAATTACAAATTTTAGAATTTCACTAGAATGATTAGATTTCACCAATGGTTGATCAAAGTTCAATTTTGTTGACCATAAAAAATCAAAATGAGACTATCTTTCTGAGACGGAGGGAGTAACAAGGAGAGTGAAAAAGTCTCATTGAAAACGAAAAATGAAAAGCCAGGCACTAAATACCTAGATTTTGATAATTAATTAGTTCATCTGGTCTAGACATGCCCGGTTCATGTGAACCGTCGGTTCACGGTTCACAATATGGATGAACCTTATAAAACCGCCTATACCCGGTTAACGGTTACGGTTCACGGTTTATAGGGTTCATTTTTTATTTTAATTTTCATTTAATTTTTAATTATTTTAATTAATTTTTTATTATTTTAAAAATATTAGGAAAAATAGATGAAAGTTATAACGAAATTGATTGTGCTCACCCAATTTCAAGGAAAATTAGGTATTTTGTTAAAAAAAAAAAAACAAAAAATTGGGTGAAAGTCATAAAAGATTAACAAAATGGATGAAAGTTATAGGGAAAATGTTAAAAATCTCAAGGTTCATGTTTCAGGGTTCAACGGTTCATGAACCGCCGGTTTTGAGCCTATGAACCTTATAAAACCGTGAACCGCCGGTTCACCCCGGTTCATGGTTTATACGGTTAACGGTTTTTGACGGTTTTTCACGGTTCATGAACCTCCGGTACGCCGGTTCATTTGAACCTTTTGGGCATGTCTAATCTGGTCTATAGTTGGTAGGACATATTTTTTTTTAGGTCTAAACTAATTGTCGCTTTTAAGCTACAAGTATTGACAGGTCATTTTTATCTTTACATTGAAACTTGTAATATAATTATATTGAGTGAAATATTGTACTCCCGTCGCAAATTACATGACGCTTTAAAAGTTAAATTTTATTTCAAAATATTTGATATTTTACTATTTTCAAGACATTTTTGCTCGTGTTTTCCAATTATATCATCATTCATTAATTGCAAACTACTCCCTCCGGACACAAATATAAGCAAAAAAGTTGGGATTTTTTTGAACCTAAATATAAGCAAAAAAAAGTTGGGTTTCAATACAAAACACATTAAATGTAACTGTATTTAATACTCTTTTACCAAAAACACCCTTAATTAATTACTCATTTTCAAATACAAGTGTACATTTATTACACATTTAATATGAGGATATATTAGTTATTTTAATATATTTTTACTATAAAATCAAGACAATAATTAAATTTAACTACTTTCTTAATAAGTGTGATTTTAGCTACTTTTGCTTATATTTGTGACCGGAGGTAGTATCTCTTGTTTAATTAGGTAGTTGAATTTTTTCAGGGGTACATAAGTTTTTTTATATGTATTAATTGCGTTTCTTAATATGTGTGAGGAAGATTAAAGCGACATGTGTTTTGAAACAGAAGGAGTAAGAGATAGAAACAATTAATATGAGCAAATTTGATACTTTCTTCACTAGGTCATAGTAATACTTCCTCCGGTCTAAAATAGTTGTAGTTTTTAATGAAAATTTCGGTCTAAAATAGTTGTTTCTTTTGAGTGTAAAGCCTTCAAATTCCTCTTTTCCTTGGCACTAGAATTTGGTACGTATTATTAATTGGTTTGTTGTGTGAAGTAACAGTAAGAGAGAGTGGTAATAAAAAAGAGCAGTTTGGGTACTTCTGTTTTAAATATTCGTGGTTTTGCTATTACCTAAACATCTTTATGTTTACAAAATATGCTCTTATTTATGATAATGTTGTTGTGACTGACAACTATTTAATTATTTAGGTATTTAAAATGTTCATAATTAATTTAGTTTATTAAATATGCATTAATTATTTTTTTAATACTCCCTCCGTCCCATTTCAAAATACAAAATTTGCCATTTTGGGTGCCCCATAGAAATTGCAAAATCCAAAAGTGGTTTGTTTTTTTTTTAATATTTTTCAATTAGTGGGACCCACTTGCCATACTCACATCAACTAACCGACATACTATTCCCTACCCCACTTTCTCTTTCCTACCCAACTATCTACACTCACAACACATCACATTTTTTCCTTTAATTCTTGTGCAATGACATTTTTTTTAACAATTTAAAATGAGACGGAGAGGGAGTATAAGTAAAAAGTTTAAAATTACCAATATTAAATATTTAGGGACGAAAAAATTATTTAAAAATCTAACGATCTTTTAACCCCAACAACTAACTAACTTTATCGTCGGTGTCAAACACCCTTGTCTCATTTTAAAAACGTTGCGCAACCCAAGAGTAAAATCAGTAAAATAAAAACACCGACTACCCCTCCATTGCGGTTGTTTGTCTATTCAGTAATCAGAAATTCAAGATAGTCTGGTTCAAGATATTCTATTTATATTTATTTCCTCCACGGATGAATTTAGGGTTCCGACCGGTTCTCCCTCCCATTGTCTCTGTAACACCCCAACTTTTCACTACAATTAAATAATAACTTATTTGAATAAATCCCAAATTCAGAATACCCCAACGGCTACAATTAACCACAATTCAAACTTTAACTAACATTCAAACCCAAACGGCTAGTACAAAACACTAGCTCAAAAGGGTAACTAACGGAAATAAGGTCTAAAACTTAACATAACGGAAATCATAGTTACTAACTAAATTTATTCAAAATATAACCTCTATGCCGCCAACCTTGCGACCCTCGATCAGCTTATTTATAACCTGGAGAGAAATAAGAATGAAAGGAATGAGCGAACAATGCCCAGTAAGTTCATATGGGATCTCCTCGGGTACTAAGAGGAGATGACCGAAACGAACGATAACAATGAATTAACAATGAATGGATATAACTCAAGGATCAAACAGGTACTCAGTTTGAAAAGAAACATTTACCAATATCCAAAATAACTCATTACTTAAAAAACATGTGGCTACAGAAGACAGTTTCCAAAACATAACTTTTCACAAAACACTTTACTTCACTTTACTTTACTTTACTTTACTTTACTTTATTTAGGGATTAAGCACACGCTGTACCCAGGGCTCGGGTTTCTACTGACCGCACCCAAAATCGGTGTATCATGATAACCTACGCTACTTCATCAAGCAACGCAAAGGGGTCCACATGTTCATCTTAGAACTATGGATAACTATAAGGGGTCCACTTATCCGTTTCGGGATTATGGATAACTGTAAGGGGTCCACTTATCCGTTTCGGGATTATGGATAACTGTAAGTCACTTTACTTATTACAAAACTTTACTTTAAAGAGCTTTACAAATCAAAGCTTAACTTTACAAAACTTTACTTGATCACTTTTTAAAAGGAGGTGTACATTTCAATTTAGACACCAAAATCACAATGCAAATCATACACATGATAGCCCAATTGAACAACAATAAAATCAATAGGGTGGATAACAAGGAACGGTAACATTCGCAGAACGAAATAGTTTTTAAAATACTATCTAGCCACATAGATAGTTTACTTTAACAAAACAGAGATTGAGAATCTTAAACAAAGGATTGAAATCAAACACTACTAAGAGCCTAATCCCTTACCTTAGCCTTGCGTTAACTAGCTCGCTTACTCCGCTTGACAATCTACAAACATGAAATAGTCTAGTCTTAGACACAAGTAACCACTATTTTACTTCCGTCCCAAAATACAACTTTATTTTACTAGGTTAACCTTGTGAGTAAATCTCTTTGAATCCCTTTAGGTCAATACCCAAACATGGATTATACTATACATTAAGTTTATACCAAAATATCTCTTTCGGTTTACCCCAAAAACACTCATAGGGTTTTACTATTTCCAATTCCCTATTTTGAAATCAACAGTGGGATTTACACACACCAAGAACACCATCACATCACTAAATTTTACTATTCACACACACTGCACACACTAAAAACACACACAAACACGCGCACAGACACACACACTATTTACACACACAAACTCACGCACACACACACACCAGTAACCAAACAGACACACGCGCACACCCACTGTTGCACACACACACACTGTAACACACACTTGCACACCAACACATGCACGCACACATAATCCTTCTCCTTCCTCTTCTTAAATCAATTCAATCAAACCCTAGTTCAACAACATAGTTTTTTAGGGTTTTTAGATCATAACCTTAATGATTCAAAATAAAGACGATTAGGCGATTTGGGATTACCTTTGATGAACAACTCGGGTTCCCTTTTTTTTTCCTTCTCTCTCAGCGCTTTCTTTCTCTCTACCTCGATCTCTTTCTCCGCTCTCTCTCTCTTTGCGGGGCTCCCCTCTCTCTACTCTCCCCGCTCTTTTTTTTTTTTTTTTTTTTTTTGCGGTGGAATAACAAAATAGGTTTAGAGATTTAAAGAATATTTAAATTAAAAGGGTTTTCAATTCCTCTTAATAACGAATTGGGCTTTTCTATTTTTTTTGACCCAATAACTAAACCCAATCTTTTTATTAAAGGCTCGGCCCAAATAATAATTAGAGAGTTTTAAAATAAATAAAATATATAGGGTAAATTTCGGGTTATTACATTCTTACCCCCTTAAAAGAGTTTGGTCCTCCAAACTAAACGTACCTTAATCTTCAAACAAAGCGGGATACGTATCACGCATTTCACTGTCGAGTTCCCACGTGGCTTCTCTTTCCGTGTGATTGCTCCACTGCACTTTTACGTATGGAATCACTCGCTTCCGCAATACTTGATCTTTACGGTCTACAATTTTCACTGGCTTTTCATCATAACTCAAGTCTTCACGAAAACGTAACTGTTTGTACTCTATGACGTGGCTCGGGTCAGCTACGTACTTCCTCAACATCGACACGTGAAACACATTGCACACCAGCCAGCACAGGAGGTAATGCCAACTTATAGGCTACCACTCTTATTCGTGCTAGAATCTCAAACGGTCCTACATATCTAGGACTTAACTTTCCACGAATTCCATATCACATGACTCCTTTTGTCGGTGAGATCTTCAAGAATACGTGATCTCCTATTTGAAACTCTAGATCGCGTCTTCGATTATCCGCATACAATTTCTGCCTACGGTGCAATCTGTTGAACCTTATCCGCCTTACTTGAACAATTTCGGGTCCAATTAACTTCCTTTCACCTACTTTATCCCAACACACATGCGATCTACATTTCCGCCCATACAGAGCTTCATACGGCGCCATTCCAAATACTAGAGTGGTAACTGTTGTTGTAGGCAAACTCCACTAGTGGTAAATGATCATCCCACGCTCCTTGCCAATCCAACGATGTTGCTCTCAGTAGATCTTCAAGAGTTTGAATCGTCCTTCCTGACTGTCCGTCTGTCTGAGGATGGAACGCTGTACTCATAGTTAACTCCGTCCCCAACGCTCTCTGTAAACTCTACCAGAAATTTGATGTGAATCTCGCATCTCGGTCTGACACTATAGAGACCGGTACCCCATGTAACCTCACGATCTCGTCCAAGTACAACTTAGCTAACTTCTTCAATGAATCAGTCACCTTGATTGCTAGAAAGTGAGCTGATTTAGTGAGCCTATCCACTATAACCCAAATTGCATTATGACCTCTCAACGTCCTAGGAAGTCCAATCACCAATTCCATCGTGATGTGCTCCTACTTCCACTCTGGAATAGGTAGTGATTGTAATAATCCCGCGGGTCTCTGGTGTTCACTTTTTACTTGCTGACATACTAAACACTTGGACACGAATTCTGCTACCTCACTCTTCATATTATTCAACCAAAAGGATTCCTTTAAATCTCTGTACATCTTAGTACTCCCACGATGAATCGAAAACCTTGAACAGTGAGCTTCCTCAAGAATTTCCCTCTTAATACTTTCATCATTAGGCACCAAAATCCTCGATTGATACCTCATAATCCCGTCATCACTAACACAGAAATCTTTCATGCCATTTTTATCTATGGTCTTGTGGATTGCTGCTAACTCCTCATCCACGTTCTGAGTTTCCTTGATTCTCACCAACAATGTTGGTTGAACACTCATCTGAGCCCAATAACCTTTAACTCTAACTTCCAGTTCCACAATTTCACTATTTCCCAAATCACTTACCCCCTTAGGAATCATAGTCGCTAATGTTCCATGGTTCTTTCTACTTAACGCATCTGCCACCTTATTGGCTTTTCCAGAATGATACAGAATTTTGCAATCATGATCTGTAAGTAGTTCGAGCCATCTTCTCTACCTCACATTCAGCTTCTTCTGAGTGAAGATATACTTAAGACTCTTATAGTCGGTGTAAATCTCACATGGTGCCCCATACAAATAGTGTCTCCAAATCTTCAATGCAATCACTACGGCCGCTAAATCCAAATCATGGGTAGGATAGTTCTTCTCATGGTTCTTGAGTTGTTTAGACGCATACGGTATCACCTTGTCATTCTGCATCAACACACAACCCAAACCTTTCAATGATGCATTACTATAAATCACAAAACCATCCTTACTTGTTGGTAACATAAGAACAGGCGTAGACACCAATCGCCTTTTCAATTCTTGAAAGTTCTTCTCACAATCGTCCGACCATACAAATTTTGTCCCTTTCGTGGTTAACGTAGTCAATGGTGGAGATAACTTAGAAAATCCTTCCACGAACCTGCGGTATAAACCCGCTAAACCTAAGAAGCTCCTTATTTCGCTAATAGAAGTTGGTCTATCCCAATTCACTATAGTCTCGATTTTCGCAAGGTCAACAGCTACCCCATTCTTAGACACCACATGCCCCAAGAACGCCACTTCCTCAAGCCAGAACTCACACTTCTTAAACTTGGCATACAACTTTCGTTCTCTCAGAATCTGCAATACTAATTTCAAATGTTCTTCATGCTCCTCTTTTGACTTAGAGTACACCAAGATGTCATCGATGAATACTATTACACACTTGTCTAAGTACTCTTGAAATACTCTATTCATAAGCTCCATAAACACAGCAGGTTCAACTGATGGTAATCTGAACGCAGATCAATCTTAGAGAAATAACATGCACCCTGGAGTTGATCAAACAAATCATCGATTCTAGGCAAAGGATACTTATTCTTAATCGTTGCACGGTTTAACTCCCGATAGTCAATACATAACCTCATTGACCCATCCTTCTTCTTTACAAATAATACCGGCGCACCCCACGGTGATGCACTTGGCCAAATCAGACCCTTGTCCAATAACTCTTGTAACTGTTCCTTTAACTCTTTAAGTTCCGGCGGAGCCATCCTATATGGTGCTCTCGAAATCGGTGCAGTCTGTGGTGCTAAATCTATTGAAAACTCTACTTCTCACTCCGGTGGTGTTCCCGGTAAGTTCTCAGGGAAAACATCTTTAAAATCCCTTACTATAGAAAGATATTCTATGGTCACTTCTTTCCTGCTTGACTCACTAACATACGCTAGAAGGCCCTCACAACCCTTAACAGTTTACAAGCCTTCATTACAAAATCAGATCGGTCCGGACTCTCGGTTTCGATCCTTAAAAATAGAATCTTTCTCTAGAGGGTAATTCGAAGTTTACTTCCTTTTTAAAACAGTCTACTTTGAAAGTGGACGGGAAAAGCTTGAGGTTGATCTCATTAGCTTGGAAATCGAAGAATTTGATGTGATATTGGGAATGGATTGGTTAGCTAAGTTTACGAGCCTTCATTACAAAATCAGATCGGTCCGGACTCTCGGTTTTGATCCTTGAAAATAGAATCTTTCTCTAGAGGGTAATTCGAAGTTTACTTCCTTTTTAAAACAGTTTACTTTGGCATGATATGCAGCTAACCAATCCATTCCCAATATCACATCAAATTCTTCGATTTCCAAGCTAATGAGATCAACCTCAAGCTTTTCCCGTCCACTTTCAAAGGACACTTCCTATATCTAGACGTAGTAGGGATCGATTCTCTAGTTCGAATATCTATAACTAAAGAATTCTCTAACACCTCAGGAATTAAATTCATTTTCTTAGCCAAGCAATCATTTGGCACTTCTCATCAGAACTTTGCCCTTTGGCGTCGTTCTTATTACCATCCATTTGGTTTCCATGACCTTTACTCTGGTACTTACTAGCAGTACTGTCCTTTTTACGATCCTCAGTAGCCTTCCGCTTATTGCTATTCCCATCGCGGTTCTAGCTTCCCTTAGATCCAGTCGACTCCTTCTCAGTTGATTTTTTTTTTCCGCTTACTGCGATAACTATCTGCTTCTTCCTCCAATATCCTTACCCTATCCAACACTTGATCATAGGTTGATAGCATTAACGGAGTAATTCTGTATTTGATTCGGTCGTTCAAACCATATTCAAACTTTCGGGCTTTCTGATCTTCATCATCGAAGATCATTGGGCATATTCTAACAATTCGGTGAATCTAGCACCATAGTTGTCCACCTTCGTACTTCCTTGAGTTAGCACCATAAACTCAGACACTGGCGTTTCGAACACTTGCCGGATAATATGATACTATCATTAGTATCATGAATACGAAACGTTTTTACGCACTCTCGTACTATAGATCATCTCCACAGACTAACATTCAATTTATAAGTCATTCACTAGACCACTGGTCGCTTCAATCAACCGTCACTATCTTCATTAGTCAACTTTACTAGACTTATTGGTCGTTTCATTAGATCGTTACTATCTTCATCGGTCATTTCGATAGACTAATCTTACGTATTCCAGATTAACTCTCACATTTAACACTATTGCTCATGCCAACACAAGCATTGCTACTATGCTTAATATTTTCACATAAATAGGCCGTCCCCAAAGGACGTAACTTTTACAAACAATCGGTTTACTAAATCTCTAGTCGTTTCAATAGACTAATTCTACTTAGCAAAGACATTTCACTAGACTTTACTTGCTATCAGGCCGATTCACTAAACCTACTTTCATTCACACTTGGTCGTTTCCATAAGCCATTCACTTTTGCACTTTACCGTTTCAATAAGTCACTTTATTCTTGTTTCGATCATTTCACTAGACCAAAACTAATTTTACTTTGGCCATTTCAATAAGCCAATTAATACTCATGGTCTTTTCACTTGACCAGTACTTATTTGTTCTAAATAGCTCACCCGCCATAAAACTTAAGAACAAAACAATTAACAAAGCTATTTGCTTAAATGAATCATAACTTTTACTACGAGGATCTTCTTGGAATAAAAGTTAACAAAACAAAATTCTAGTATTTTTCTCTAAACTAGAACTAACTATCAATACTATAAATAAGAATAAACTTTATGTCCCACTTTTCAATCATGGAACACCTTCCTAGGCCTTTCCCTAGGCCTTCCCCTAGGCATTCCATTTGGCACCCTTGGAACTCCCTTAGAACCTCTTGGCCTACCTCTGGGACTACGAACCGGTACCATCTCTTATACAGTTCTTCATCATCATCAATGATGATTAGGGTAACTTCCTTGTCCCCAAGGTTAATTCCTACGTCCTCGACTTCCTCTTTAGCTACCAATTCTTCCTCATTTGGCGCTTCATTACCTATGAGTGTTGTCGGTTCCAACTCTCTAGTTCTAGTTTTCTTCAAATCTTTCAATTCATAAAACCATTAGTGAGCTTCTTCTCTGGTTTCATGATAGTACTTCTCACTTTGATTCATGGTCTCCTTTACTTCTTCCAGTTCTTTGAAGTGTCTGGTAATGATTTCCAATCTTGCATCCACTTCTCTAGTGTAAAGCTTACTCCGGTCTTTTCAGCTTCTAAGTCTTCAGTTAACTTTTGAATCTTGAGTGCATATCTCTGAATCACTCTTTTCTTAATTGTTCTTTGCTTCAATTTCACCTTCTGGTTTCTTCTAAGTCCGTCTATAACTTACAATCAGGACATAACCATTATAAATACCATATAGCTTAAAGGTATATGACTATTATCATTTGCATAAGCAACTTAAAAGAATATCATTCTAGTGTAACCGTTCAAGTTTTACTCCCCAAAGTGTTCACATATATTCCTCTACATTCCTCGAGGAAATCTTATCTTAGGTTATTTCCAAAAATAGTAAGCTTCTATAAAAGGAAAGTTTCCAAACTTAGAAAGTTTCCCAAAACGGAAAGTTTCCCTAAATAGCAGGTTTCCTCAATTAGTGCTTCCCAAAAATAATTTGTTCTTATCAGAGTTCTAAAGCCCAACATCGTTAAGTACTACTTCTCCCAATAGTCTTAACTTCTAAGTCTGAGTCTCCCAAGTAATCTTAAACCGGGGCTCTGATACCAACTGTAACACCCCAACTTTTCACTACAATTAAATAATAACTTATTTGAATAAATCCCAAATTCAGAATGCCCCAACGGCTACAATTAACCACAATTCAAACTTTAACTAACATTCAAACTCAAACGGCTAATACAAAACACTAGCTCAAAAGGGTAACTAACGGAAATAAGGTCTAAAACTTAACATAACGGAAATCATAGTTATTAACTAACTTTATTCAAAATATAACCTCTATGCCGCCAACCTTGCGACCCTCGATCAGCTTATTTATAACCTGGAGAGAAATAAGAATGAAAGGAATGAGCGAACAATGCCCAGTAAGTTCACACGGGATCTCCTCGGGTACTAAGAGGAGATGACCGAAACGAACGATAACAATGAATTAACAATGAAGGGATATAACTCAAGGATCAAACAGGTACTCAGTTTGAAAAGAAACATTTACCAATATCCAAAACAACTCATTACTTTGAAAACATGTGGCTACAGAAGACAGTTTCCAAAACATAACTTTTCACAAAACACTTTACTTCACTTTACTTTACTTTACTTTACTTTATTTAGGGATTAAGCACACGCTGTACCCAGGGCTCGGGTTTCTACTGACCGCACCCAAAATCGGTGTATCATGATAACCTACGCTACTTCATCAAGCAACGCAAAGGGGTCCACATGTTCATCTTAGAACTATGGATAACTATAAGGGGTCCACTTATCCGTTTCGGGATTATGGATAACTGTAAGGGGTCCACTTATCCGTTTCGGGATTATGGATAACTGTAAGTCACTTTACTTATTACAAAACTTTACTTTAAAGAGCTTTACAAATCAAAGCTTAACTTTACAAAACTTTACTTGATCACTTTTTAAAAGGAGGTGTACATTTCACTTTAAACACCAAAATCACAATGCAAATCATACACATGATAGCCCAATTGAACAACAATAAAATCAATAGGGCGGATAACAAGGAACGGTATCATTCGCAGAACGGAATAGTTTTTAAAACACTATCTAGCCACATAGATAATTTACTTTAACAAAACAGAGATTGAGAATCCTAAACAAAGGATTGAAATCAAACACTACTAAGAGCGTAATCCCTTACCTTAGCCTTGCGTTAACTAACTCGCTTACTCCGCTTGACAATCTACAAACATGAAATAGTCTAGTTTTAGACACAAGTAACCACTATTTTACTTCCGTCCCAAAATACAACTTTATTTTACTAGGTTAACCTTGTGAGTAAATCTCTTTGAATCCCTTTAGGTCAATACCCAAACTTGGATTATACTATACATTAAGTTTATACCAAAATATCTCTTTCGGTTTACCCCAAAAACACTCATAGGGTTTTACTATTTCCAATTCCCTATTTTGAAATCAACAGTGGGATTTACACACACCAAGAACACCATCACAGCGCTAAATTTTACTATTCACACACACTGCACACACTAAAAACACACACAAACACACGCACTATTTACACACACAAACTCACGCACACACACACCAGTAACCAAACAGACACACGCGCACACCCACTGTTGCACACACACACACACACTGTAACACACACTTGCACACCAACACATGCACACACACATAATCCTTCTCCTTCCTCTTCTTAAATCAATTCAATCAAACCCTAGTTCAACAACATAGTTTTTTAGGGTTTTTAGATCATAACCTTAATGATTCAAAATAAAGACGATTAGGCGATTTGGGATTACATTTGATGAACAACTCGGGTTCCCTTTTTTTTCCTTCTCTCCCAGCACTTTCTTTCTCTGTACCTCGATCTCTTTCTTCGCTCTCTCTCTCTCTTTGCGGGGCTGCCCTCTCTCTACTCTCCCCGCTCTTTTTTTTTTTTTTTTTTTTTTTGCGGTGGAATAACAAAATATGTTTAGGGATTTAAAGAATATTTAAATTAAAAGGGTTTTCAATTCCTCTTAATAACGAATTGGGTTTTTCTATTTTTTTTGACTCAATAACTAAACCCAATATTTTAATTAAAGGCTCGGCCCAAATAATAATTAGAGAGTTTTAAAATAAATAAAATATATAGGGTAAATTTCGGGTTATTACGTTATTCCTCCGATTCGATTATTCAAAATCCTATATTAATTAGGTCATCTTCACTTCTAATCGATTTCTCTCTACGAAATTCGCCCAATAACAACGTCAATTTCAACAATTTTGGGGATTCATTGATATGGCGTCGTTAATATCAACTTCGAAGGTGGTTAGGCGGATGATTTTGCGCAAAAATGGAGGTGAACAGTTGATAAAGAGCTGGAGGAACAATAGAGAACCGGGAAATTACATTCAGACTCGTTGCTTGAGCAGCATTGCAGGCGTTGAGGGATTTTCATGCGCCAATCAATTGATTGGTAGAGGTCATAAGGAGGCGGCGTGTTTCTCTTTGGGAAGTAGTATTGTTCAAAGGAGGGGATTTCTTGGCTGTGGTGATGGGGATGAGGGGAATGCTTTGGCCAAAGTTCACGAGGAGAAGGTCGTTTTGGGGTAAATCAATTTAATCTTACTTTCTACTCTTATATCATCTTGAATATGACCTGATTGCAGGTGTTATGTTCTGAAATTATTTGCCTACGTTAATGGATTATTATGTGTTATATGAGTGATCATTGATTGAATGTGAGTTGATTTTAAGCTATACTACTGATTAAAATCTACTCGGGCTTATTAATGATGGAAAAAAGCATTACCAGCTTTTCCAGTTAGGATCAGTAATTTCATTTGGTTGGTGTCGTACTACCTTAATTGATGAAGATTCTCTTTCTCCCTCCCATCTTCCTTTGAGGCCTTCAAATTTGCATTTCCTGCTGTGCTGATTACTGGTATTCAAGCTACCTTAATTGATTCAACATGGTTGCTTATGGCTCTCCACTTTCATTTTTTCTTTACTGACTTTTTATGTAGGCATTTTCTGTTTTATCAGTTACTGGTATTTGAAAAGCTTTTTTGATGAGTACTCCGTTCTTTTGATCAGGACGATGTTTTATTTATCATTAAGTACTTTACCCAGTGAGCTCATCCCTTTTGTGGATTTTGGGAGATGGGTTGGGTACTAAACAAGTTTTGGTTAATTCTTCTGTGCATTATCGTGTTTCATCAGATCTTGACCTGCGATCATCTTCTTGTGAGAAGAAAGGCATCTTGCTCCTTTTTTAGGGGTTTGCCTCCAGGTGAATTTTCAATGCACTACATTTTCTTAACAAAAAAAGAGATTTTTTTCCCTGTACTCTTGGATCAAGTGTTTGAGCTTGAGTGCAAGATGCAGGCGTGTACGGTGCTTGTTTAGTTTGCCAATTTCTTAGTGGCCAGCTCTTGGATCCGCTTTGCAAAAGTCTAGGTTTGGAAGTTTAATCACGTATAGCCCGAACCAAGTGTTGGTGACAATTGGATTCTGCAGAGATTCTCTTAGGCCTTGTTTGTTTTTCATTTTCAGCTCTTATTTAGATCTGAATAGGTGGGTGGATCAGAAATAAAATAATTCAGACCGTTTGTTTTTTTTTCATTCATATCTGAATGGCTCTTATTTTCCACTTAATTTTCGGATGTAAAACTATCATTTGTTTGCCTCTTAAATGATTTTTTTCGTATATATCTTACACAGACTTGTAATTCCAAAAATACCTAGATCAACCATTTGTCCCATCTCTCTACTCCATTCAATGTCGTAATCTTAATTTCATATGTGAATTCAGATGAATAATCAAACAACTTGAGTAATTTAGAAATAGTTGTCAGACGCTGCCTCTTATGAATTCACAGCCAAATTTAAATGTGAAATCAGATTTCAGGACTTAACACTTGAAAAAATCAAACGCCACCTTACTCTGCTCAGAAATAGTTATGATGCTCGACATACATAGTGTCTTACATGTTCGTATTGCTAGAGATCTCACCCTTACAACTAATTTTTCCTTTATCCTGCTGCATGAATCCTTCATGCCATTTGTCATCTCGAATACAACTCATCCGTCATCCGTCAAGTTTCACTTCCCATATTATTCTAGGAGTAAACTGCTTTTCTGCTCCTCGTACTATGGCCCGGACATCAATTTGACACTTGTACTACTGAAACACTAAATGTATGATGCGTACTATTGATATAATAACAAAATTAACCAACATTCCTAACGTCAGTTAAATATTTAACGGACTAGTCATAATAGGCAATTGTTGACCAAGTCAATGCTTATGTGGCCGTTGACTGGACAAAACACTCACCTTAATCCAGCACACTCAACTCACGTGATCACCTTCAACTACTCACCTCAGTTTATTGCCCTCCTCGCAATTTCATTCCTTGAAGAAAAGCTCTAATTCACCCTTGCCCTCGTCCTCATCCTTCGCCGACAACCCCTCTCCCTCACCGCCTCCCTCAGCGTCTTTTTCCCCTTTCCTCCACCCCCATTCGATAACCCTCTTCCTCCGCAACATTCCCTCATCCCCAAATGTCTGATTCTTAATTTTATATATGGATTGAACCTAGATCTAAGATTCTGAAATTTTGAAATTGATTGTTTGTGGTGATTGTGAAAGGGAGTTCGAGCGGGTTCTGTTTCGTGTGCTTTAATTTTGTTTATATGGTTGTGCAATAATCGGTTTTGAATTTGGCGTCAACCCCATTGATGATTTTATCCTTCTTTCAGAAAAGCTTTGTGGTGTTATTTTTTAGTTTTTGTTCGTCTGATTCTAACAGGTTTGTTGGTTTGTAATTTTTCCATTTTCTATTTTTAAATTCATGGCTAAGTGGTGGTGGTGGTATAATTGGGCTAGGGTGGTGTTCTGACGGTGGTGATGTGAAGGTGGTGAAGAGGCGACGACGTACTTGGATGATGGTGATCAGAGTAGCAAAATATCAACCAACAAATCTTTTTCTTATTTTTAAATTGTTAAACTCTTAAACGAATTTAAATTGTTTAATTATTTTTTTGAACAAGTTAAATTGTTTAAACAGAAAGTAAAAAATAAAACTAAACCCACCATAATCCGACACATTCCACTCAGTCGCCACATAAGTGTTGACTTAGTCAATGATTGCTTACTAGGACCGGTCCGTTAAATATTTAACTGGTGTTAGGAATGCTAGTTAATGTTGTTATTGTTACTAAATCAATAGTACGCATCATACATTTAGTGTTTCAGTAGTACGAGTGTCAAATTGATGCTAGGGTCATAGTACGAGGGGCAGAAAAGCAGTTTACTCTTAATACCTCTTAACTTTTCACAAGTTTTGATCCAAGTAGCATATAATTTTAGTCCTAAATTACAATCCCGTGAGAATTAGTCTTGGGTTTTCTAATGTTTGAAATTATGCCTCTCTCTATTTACCTATGTGTCTATCTAGTGAAGGAATTTCTTTCCTAATGAAAGCCAAATAAATAGCCCAATGGTCCCCAAAATTTGTTAAGCTTCTTCTCACACGGGACCAATAGTTTCCATATGCAGTTTGGGATCCATCTTTCAGATTCATCCTTTTTAGTAATTTGTTAGGACTGGACTTACGATTGTTGGCTTTGCTTTTGTGGCAATTGACTCTATTGTTTACTTCATACCAGGGATTTTGTCCTGATACATTGTGATTGATTATGCTTCTATTTTAGCTTTAACTTTGAATGGCTTTCTAAATTTGACTGCGTAATTTGTTTAAATTTGCTTTACTTTTATTTATTTTGTTTTATTGTCAGATATTCTCCAGAACAGTTGTTTGCAGTGGTTGCTGCTGTTGACTTGTATGAAAATTTTCTCCCTTGGTGTCAAAGGTCAGACATCGTTCGGCGGTACCCGGATGGATCATTTGATGCTGAGCTGGAGATTGGGTTCAAGTTTCTTGTTGAAAGCTATATTTCTCATGTGGAATTGACAAAGCCAAAATCGATAAAGGTGATGATTTTCTGTCAATTATCTAGCTTTTAGCATCTTCTAATGTTGAGTTCTGGTGCGCATTTGTATCTGCTACACATGTTTGGATCTAGTAATACCACCTTTTTTCTGACAGAGCTCTATGTGGCTCCTATTAAATGCTACATGGACTCACTTATGTCTAAGCTCTACAGGGGAGTGTGAAATCAAAGCTTATGAATACATATCAATATTTGATCCTTTCTCCCCACGAGTGACCAAGTCGAACCTTGGTGCATATCACATACCTACCAGTCAGAGTTAACTTTTAAACCAATTATACATGGGTAGCAAATGGAAGTGCGATGGCCGACTTCTAGGACATTGCGTTTTGTATCCTGTATCCTTATCTGTATGCACTTTCCTTCTTATCGGAATTGGAACTAGTTCTGCCTGTTGGCTGTGCTTAATTGAAGCATTTAGAACAGGGCCGGGAATATCGACTTAGGTATTGGGCAAATCAAAGGCTCTAAGCAGGTATCGAGCTTTGTGTGGTTTGCATTTATTGGTGGACAGTGGACTATGGAAACATTTAATTTGAGTGCAGATATGGTATTATCTTATTGGAAGATAGGAGCCAGCTTGTTCAAACTCAGAAAAGCTCAATGTATAGTATTTCATCATTATATAAGTTATAATCAGGTCCAAGATCTGAACGTATTAGCATAACTAATCATATATTAAGGGAGCGGAATCACGGAGTCCCTTTTTAGTTAACTACTTTCCCTCCTTTTTCTTATTACTAAACCACCCATATAAAACTATAATTTCGTTAACTTCTCCATTAAACTTATCAATTTCCTTCCACAACTAAAACATTCATTAACATATTTATTTTATAATAGATTTTAGATTGTATATAATGTGTATGCATATAAATATTTTTGGGCTCCATCACTCAGACGCGCCTGCCCGTTGCGCCTAGTCTCCAGGAAACCCTTTGAAACCTTGATATGCCTTGGACTTTTAATAACTATGGGGGAGCGAGGCGAACGCCTTTCAATACTATTTCCAGAAACTCTACTCAGAGCTTGGTTGGTCAGTAAAGAAGAAGCACTAGGTCTAGCCTGGAGTTATAGATTGTTTCAGGGTCCAAAATCTGTTTTGATATTTCATTGTTGTAACTGTCCTCTTTGACGTTAGTCCAGAATCCAGACTCTGAATTGCTTTTCCATGCTTGCAAGGCCATACTTCCTCCATCCAATATGATTGTAAACACTTTGTTCAAATGCGCATTGGTTCCAGAAGAAGCTTTCACCTTTCATAAATGGATATCACGTATGGTATTTGACATAGATGTGTGTCCTAGAATATGTGACCACCTTTTTTCTTCGATGATACTAATTTAACTGAAAAAGACATTTGTTCTTGAGCAATTTATCGTAAAAAAATGTGAAGAAGTCTTTATTGCGCTAATTGATTTTCATCAGGTTCTTAAAATTACATTTGTATTGTAGAACGATTTTACATTCAGCAGCCTTTGTTGATTTTTTTCATGATCATTTGTGTTTTTCTTGCAGACGACTTCATCAGAGAGTAATCTTTTTGATCATTTGATAAACATTTGGGAATTTAATCCTGGACCTGTTCCAGGATCTTGTACACTTCATTTCCTAGTTGACTTCAAGTTCCAGTCGCCGTTATATAGACAGGTAATGACCATTATGGTATTTTTCTTTTTCTCATATTTTGCCCTAGACCTTTAGCCAATTTCTTCAAGTTTTCATCGTGAATAATTTTAGTTTGTGTAATTGAATAATGAAGACCTTAGTTTCATCTATCATTCTGCCCTATTGTGAGTATGAACAAGTTCATGCATTTTGATGGTTCATTTAACTCTGTTATTCTGAAACCATTGTTTTATGGCTGACATTTTTGTTAGTTATGTGAACTTTAGACAATTGTGAACGGTTCATTTAGATTGTTGTCTTTATTTCTACCGGTCTCATCAGTAACATCTGAACTTTCAAAGAGTTGTGAAGTCATCTGAATTCTGCATGCATCCACAATTTTTTTTTTCTCTAAATGTTTACCATTTATGCATCAGCTTTGTCTTTTGATTGATTTGTGTATATTTCATTCATTGGTCACTCCAGTTGTTGGTTTCAAGTTTTTGGTCACTATGAGTTTCTTTGAAGTCTTATGACTCTGTTGATGTCTTTCTCTTCAACAGATGGCATCCATGTTCTTTAAGGAGGTGGTCAGTCGAATGGTTCGATCATTTAGTGACCGTTGCCGGTTGATATATGGACCTGCTGTCCCAGTTCATGAAAATACTATTAAGCAAAGCATGTGAAAGCTTTCTCCTAATCAGACAAAACCTGGCGAGTCAAATTCCATTGCAGCAAGCACAGAGATTAGGCGAGTTAAAGTCATTCAGTTTCATGTGTGTACATCTTTTTCATCGTATACATTTTATATGGGTTCACTTTTGCTTTGCTGCCAGCGGACAGTGGTTGCAAGTTTTGCTGGAGGAAGTTAGAAGCTCTTAAGATCACTGACGTAATGAACCTGGTATCCCTGTTACTTTCCTCTGTTAAGTGATTATCTCCAGTTGGCTGTGGTCATACATTTCCTTATTTACTTACATAGCTGGATACTTTGAGGTCAGAGCTGTATTTGATAATATTTCTTTATCAAAATTAATGGAAATCCCTTTATGCCTGGGATTAGGTATATGACTCCTGCCCCTTGTTGATCATTGCCTTCATAAGTTAGCTACACTGAATTCATTATAAGTCATTAACATAATTCAAGATTCTCTAATTGCTTTAGGAGTTTAAGCTCCTTCTGGTAATAGGCTAAATGGATTTTCTAAGGTTCGTTTGTTTTATGCAGTGTTTTATCCAGCGTGTGCCTCCTGTTTTATAGTTAAATATTGGATGGCAGGTATGGAGTTGATATCAGAGGAAATAAGGTATTGTATTTTTCTTCACTAAAAGGCATTAGGAAGAAAAGAGAATGTAACAAAGGTAGCATTCGCCTCACTCGAGGGTGGGGTGGGGGGACACCATATCTAACCACTAAAGTGGAATATTCGTATTCTAGAGGCCGTAGAGAGCTGATCAAATCCCTGACTAGTCAAGGCCAACAGACAAAGACTCTTAAAGTCTTGGCTTAAATCTAAGCTAAAAAAATAAATCCTTCCGTAAGCAAGTGGTCCATATTTTAGTATGGAATACTCAGAAACTTCCGTATTTTCAAAAAAAAAAAAAAAAAAAAAAAAATGGCATATTGTCATTGACCCTTTTGATTTTTCCTATTCCCAAAACCCCCTCCACTTTCGGACAAAGATCCTTCACCACCGTGGACCATAGTTATTAAAGGCCCAAGGCGCATAAGGTGTGCCCGGAGTCTAGGCGCGTGCCTAGGCGCGCTTTTGATAACTGTGGTGTGTCCCATAGTTATTAAAAGCCCAAGGCGCACCAAGGCGCAAAAGGTGTGCCCGGAGCAAGGCGCGTGCCTAGGCGGGCTTTTGATAACTATGCTGTGGACTTACCCTGGATCCTTATTTTTTTTACTGAAACACACAGCTCCACATACCCAATGGAAGGTTATAGCGGAGGTTGAGACGCTATGAAGTTCATTAGTTTCTCAAGAAGTTAAGCCGGAGTTAATCTCGTGTAAATCCATCTCCTCTTTTGCTTTCATTAAGAGACCAGGGAGAAACTAATTCTTGAAGGGAAGTGCAAAGAACAGAGTAAAATGGTTGTAGTAAAGCAGCGGCAATTCATATGGTTAAAAAAATAATACTGCCTCTGTCCCGGAGAGTTTGTCCCAATTTGACTTTTCATGGTCAACACAACTGAACCTTGACCAAACATTTATGTCGATATAATCATACTAGTAAAATTTCAAAATTGTAATTGATAAATCATTAAGTGAATTAGCAATAAGATTTTTTAGAATTTCATTGTGATCATTAGATTGACACCAATGTATGGTCTAAGTTTATTTGTGTTGACCACAAAAAGTCAAACTGGGACAAACTTTCTGGGATAGAGGCAGTATAACGACCTGAGCCTGAAAATATCTAGCCTACTAAGCACTTGGGTTAACTAGACCCGCCCAAAAGTTTATTGATGTAGGTTACTGGTGTTAGTACGAGGCCATTTGTAAGACAAGATTAAGTACTGCATCTGTTTCATGTAGGTTTGTGGTATTATAATATTCTTCACTTAAATCCCTGACATCCTAGTCAAGGCACATTAGGGTGGGCTTTCGTCAAAGCCCATTAGGGTCAACAGAAATAGGATTCAGGAGGCCACTAGGATTGGTACTCGTCAAGACCCATTAGAATTGTCACTCGATGATGAAGGATTCAAGAGGTCGGTTACGGTTAACCCCTATGCGGTTTAGTATTCAAAAGGCGGCTTTGACAGCTTCTCGAGCAATGTCGGATTTGTATGGTACTTTTTCGCGCATTTTCGTCAACAACTTTTCTAGTACCAATTCTAATACACGAGTCGAAAAGATGGATCACTTATGCTGGAACACTAACCACCTAAGATAAACTAACTGGGCTGACCCAGAAGTCCTTGGATGTTGTTACTTGTTAGTGCCTAGTACTAGGTGGCTCTTATAACGCACATCTAACTTTAGGGGTGAGCAAAAAAACCGAAAAACCGAACCAATCCGTTAAAAACCGAAAAACCGACACGTAAAAAACCGGACCGAAGCCTTTTAAGCCGGTCCGGTTCACTGAGCTTTGAAAACCGAAAGTTTTCGGTCCGGTTTAGGTGTTTAGCTCGCAAAAACCGTTTACACACCGAACCGAACCGAAACCTTAAACTATGTCGTTTTTGCACTTCGTATAAATATAATCCTTTTCTGCTATTTCCCCAGCACGCCTCATTACACTTGCGATGCTCTCGCCTAAATGGACTCCATCGTCGCTGCTACGAGGAAGGAGAAGGAAGGAGAGAGAATCAACGGGGATGGCGCCGAGGAAGAAAGACTCAACCACGCCAGTCTTTCACAGCCGGCGATCGAGTAGACGGTATTCCCTCTCTGATTAAAAGGTAAGTTACATTCTAAATCTCTCTCTAAACCCTACAGTCCTAAGTTTGATTCTCAATCTAAATTTGTTTCCTTCTCTTTTTCAACATTGACTGTCAATACCAGAAATTGTTCTCTCTAAACTCCATTTTTAGTCTTTCTTGTAGGATTTAGATTTCTATTTCTATTCAGTTAGGGATTGTTTTGGGTCTTCCATTCATGGAAGATTGCATTTCTTGATTCTTAACTTGAGTGTAAAAAACCGAACCAAACCAACACCGACCAAGCCGAACCATTAACAAACCGAAGCTTGGCGGTTTTGAATTGTTTGAAACCGATATCTTTCGGTTTGGTCTCGGTTTTGGCCTAAAACCGAGCCAAACCGAGCCGAGCTCACCCCTATCTAACTTTCATATCTATCGAACGATATATTGGGAGTATTATAACACAGGATTCAACCTGCTAAGCTTAGTTATCTTCATTATACCATACATGCCATTTGTACTATCCTCAGTTTCTCTTGGTTATCACTACAAAATGCTGAAAAAATCAATTACATAAAACATCATAAAGTATGATATATACACTCATATATCTATAAATATACATGCATGTCAGTTACTTTTCCCCACAATAGATGTCCTTTATTGAAATTTATACGAGTAAAAAGAAAGTATTTGAGTTTTAATCTTTCCTTCAGTATCCTCTACTCCTCTAGTATCCTTCATTAGTGGTCTACTATCAGTGAGGCTAAGTTCATTTTCTACCACACATTAGAAGGGGCTTATATGAGTGGAGCACTTTTCCAAAATAAGGAGGAGACACTTCTTCTGGAACATTCTAAGATGGAATAGGGGATAGTTATTGTTTGGACCAGAATATACACTATTTTTTGAATACAAATAGTCTGAATTTGTTTTTTATGACTTTCCGCGGCACCATATACGGGAAGGATATGATGATATTTTCATTGTCAATCATATGACAGATTGTTTCCCCTACATACATTACTAAACAATTGTTTAAACTTTCACCAAAGGGGTATTTATGTATAGTGGAAATACTGAAAGAATCATCTCTATTTGATTACTGTTAGAATTTAGGGTGACATTTACGATGGTCCCTCTCGGTTTTTATTATACATTAAGGCTCCTAATTTTTTTTCTTCAAAAACTCGGTTTTGGGGGGCGGGGGGGGGGGGGGGGGGAATTCAAAACCTGGGTATGGGCAATTTGTGGTAGTCCGGCAACTGGCTTTTGCCCATGGTTTCTCTGATATGATTTTCCTTAATTCTGAGATTAAAGACTTGGTCTGTATGCAAATTGGAAGTTAGGAATGCAGAGTTAATGTTTAGAGTGGTGATTTAATGTCTAGAGCGAGTATTGACCCATGTGTATTATACTACAGTGGGCAGTCCAAAGCTTACTTAGATAGTTAGATGCAAAATGTCAACTAAGTTGCAAAGACTTTCAGTATTGATGCGAACAATGGTTGCATGATCAAGTGAATGTGAATTCCTGGCATTCCAGCTTAATTCAAGGAAATTCTGTTTCCAACTGGAAAGAAAGCTTCGTAACTCTTGCCCTCCCTGAAAGCAGTTTGGAGCTCGGAATGCAAGGCCGAGTGCAGTTAAGATAGAGCTCAGCTTAGAAAGTGAATTGAGAGGTGAGCAGGGAAGAGAGTACCCTAATCTCTTAGCATAATACACTATTAGTTGGATGTAGCAGGTTGATAGATACTAGAATTGTTGTCGATAAGAAAACTACTCAAAACAGAGAAAATATATTTGATATTTCATGCCCAAAGGTTGGAATCTTAGACCTCATTGGCTGATGCGTACCTTTTGGATTTTGGTTTCAAAGTGATTTTCTCTCTCAACTGCATTCTCTCTTGATGGTTGCATGGATCAATAAGATCGGTCAACGTTCATTAGGACTTTTTATCATTCGTTCCTTTATGAAGATAAAGTATCTAAATGAGTCTTCTCTTTTCCTTTGTTCTTTTCCCTCTCATATTCCATTCTAATAAGATGTCTTTCCTCTTACAGTTTGCTTGATATTGAAATGCAACTCCAGCTTTGTTGACTTTGTTTTGTTAATAGAAACTAAAAGCTGCTAGGGATTATGCTGTGTAAGTTGACAGGTGAGGCTTGCGGTACAAACATGTTGGCAGTATTTTAGTATCCTGGCTCTAGATGCCTAAGGCAAGCCATATGAGTGCAAGTGCACCCACTTAATCAAACAGTTTTGTCTATTTGAGTAAATAGTGGGTATAGTTTTGATCCTAAAATTGTGGGTTCAAGTTCCACAAGAAGCATATTTTTTATTTTTTTCACAGTTTACATTTTGAAGATATAGTCCCCCAGGCATTGTCCGGCCACTTACAAAATGCCATGAGTCCGCGGCGTCCGCCACTCCCAGAAACTATCTTTGAAGAGATACTCCCCCTGGCATTGTATTCCTTCTTCTACGAGGGCCCAACCCAAATATTGCTCTTTGTCAATGTCTACGACAGAAGTGCTTATTGCTGACATGATGATATGTCTGGTGCTGAGAAAAACTAGCTTTGCTTGAAAAAACATAACCCACCCAATTTCCCATAATCATTCCAAGTTTCCCCTCAGAAAATAGAACCTAGTATTGTTCTGTACTGAGTTTTCTGTTATCTGTTTCGTGTATCCATCTGTAAACAGCCTGATGCACAAAATGCAAGTTTTAAGGTATTTAAAGTTCCTCTTATTTAGGACTGGACCAAAATATGAGCGTTTAAGAAATATGCAAATTTCCAGTAATTAGAAAGAGTTTGATGCGTGTCATTGATACTGTAAATTAAAGAATGTTCGTTCATACGGTACTCATTAGCCAGTTCCCTTCACCACAGCAGGGTCGGCATTTTACTTGGGAGGCTTTGGGGCCATAATAAACATGTAATATTGTAATGCATGCATGCCTGCATTTTGTTGTCTGGTTATGGTTATGCAACGTCACTGCCATATTTTAATGTTTACTCCTTCCGACTCAAGAAAAATGAATGTTCATTTTTATTTACGGGTTCTCGGTAAGAATAAAAAATGGACATATACTGAGAGAATACTTGGAAATGTTCTAATATATAATCGACACGTGTTAAATGTGGCCAACATCTAGCGTGTGTAGATTATATATTAGAAAAAAAAAGGTGAGAGAAGGAGAAAATGTGTTTAAATTTACAACAACAAATCTGCCGCGATTACAGATCCAACGAACATACTATGTGTGTACGCACTTTTGCGCATGCATGGGTTGGTCTAAACATGGACTTGACATTACCCATGTGAGTGTATAATCAATTCTCCGTAATAATCATCCTTTCTCATACAAACATTTGCAGAATTGTTGATAAGCAATTGGGTTATTAGACTGGTTCTAGTTCTTTTGTTCTTAATTTTGAGTTGTGAATTGAGTTAATTAGGTAACCCATCCTGATGCTTGCATCCTGTTTGATAATATGCCTTAAAGAAAACACCAAGTCACTGTTACTCGCAAATTTTCTCTTTAGCACTACTCACTCCGTCCCAAAATGAATGTCAAAATAAAAATCAAATTTTCTCTTTATCAACAAGAATTAGATCAACAACAAAAGTGAAATTTTATTTGTCATTCCTTTTGGGATGTTTGGGACGGAAGTAGTAGTACTACTTAAGATTACACCAAGTCACAAGTCACAGTAAATTGCAAATTGCAGTATGTTGCTAACAAATGATTTCCATTGATGAGCCACTAAACCTTCTGGTGTTTCCCATTTTAGAGTTACTGCAGCCATGTCATATGGGTTCTAATTACAGATTCAATTGAAGAGAGGTGCATATTTGTTTTGTTCAAATTTATGTAATTCAACTTCTAAGAATAAATTGGGCACAATGGAATCTAATACTTCAAGATCCAAGAAATAATTAACAAGGTATTTTAACGAGGAAAACCCTTGAACAACTTGTTCGCCGGCATAAAACCTCAACAATGGAATCTTATTAACGTTGATGGTAAGGAGTGTAAGTTAAGAGAGAAGTACAATGGCGTGAGAAAAGAGTGTGTGCTTTACATGTGTTGATGCTCTCTTTAAATACCCAAAATAATGAAAACGAACTAGTTGATCTAATCCCTTGAATCTCGGACTTGTTTGTTGAGAACGTTACCATCATCTCTAAGTTTTGTTTGGACTTCGATTGACGTGTGTCGATAAAAACATGTGTCTTTTGACTGAGTCTTTTGGCCCCCCACGAGTTTGATAATGACCCCTAAAAAACAGGGTTACGATAACTAACCCTGCAAGCGGTGAAACATCAAGATGCCAGGTCAAGTTTTGTTTATTGAGAACGTTGCCATCATCTCTCCGTTTTGTTTGGACTTCGATTGACGTGTGTCGATAAAAACATGTGTCTTTTGACTGAGTCTTTTGGCCCTCCACGAGTTTGATAATGACCCCTAAAAAAACAGGGTTACGATAACTAACCCTGCAAGCGGTGAAACATCAAGATGCCAGGTCAAGTTGTATTGTCATGTTGGTGATCCATGTTGAAGCTCCAAGTTGCAAGATGTAGTGAAATTTTCACCCCAAACAATTGCCCCCCAATTTTTGAATTTTAAGGGAATCTTTAAAGTCGAAAATTATGTTTTAACCGCCGGCATCCACTAACATTTACTTAGACGGTGATTAGTATCCTCCTCCTCCTCCTCCTCATCATCCTCATCCTCATCATCATCATCATCATCATCATCATCATCATCACCATCATCATCAAAACTAGAGAAATTGTTACTCAAAGTGAGAAATTTCCAGAGGGTTTTAAGTGTTTAGGGTTTCTTGAACATCCTGATGAAAAGAGATGTCTCTTTTCTTTTTCAAATATTGAGGCTTTGAAAAATAGCGGTGCGTTTCCTGATAGAGTCGTTTTCATGAACCCTAATCCTCTTCTTACCTCTGACTGTGTGTCTCCTGAATGAGTTTGCTTCCTAGAGTACCCATTTACCATAGGATTGAAGTTTCCCTTTTCCCCACTTATCTCTCGTTTCTTTGAGACTACTGGTCTTGCATATGCACAGCTCATGCCCGTTGGGTGGAGAAATCTGGTCACTTTAGACAGGTTGAGCATAGAAACAAGGTTAAGGGTCGGTTTAGAGTAATTAACTTTTTGTTACATTTTGAGGACACATGGGTCTTCTAGGTATGGTTATAGGGTAAAAAATAGGATTTGTAGTTTGGTACTGGATTCGGTTGATAAAGATAAAGGGTGGAAGAACAGATTCTTTTTTGTGAGGAAGGAGAGTTTAGAGGGAGGTGACAAGTTGGTTAGCGAGTGGAAGAAAGAAGGTGGGTTTTCATTTCTCTTCAAGTTGTCTCTTTGTTCTTTCATGATACTTCTTTTAATTGATTTCGTCTTGGTTTGTAGTTCCCAGGTTGGAGGAGTTGTTCCCTAAGAGTGACGATACACTTAGGATAGTGGAGTAAGTCTGCGCTTTACCTACTGCTAAGCGCAAGTTTGTGCATCCTGTTGGGGAATCATCCTCCGTGAGTCTTGCTGAGGAAGAGGAAGAGCTTGGGAAATCTTTGGAGTGTGAGCACAAGATGTCGTCTGGTATTTCCTTTCGTTCTTTCAATTTGTTTTTTTGTTGAGTGTTCTGGTTGTTCATTTCTCTTCTACTTTGCAGTTACTCGTTCGCAGTCAGGTTTCGGAGCTAAGGACTTAATGGCTATGGTTCGCGGCAAAGTAAAGATTGAAGGTAGCAAGCCGCCAGTTCCCAAGTTGGAAGCGGGCGAGGCCAAGTCGGCCAAGAAGAGAAAAGCAAAAGAGATAGTTGATGTTGAGACTGCTGTGCCAGTTGAGAAAGTGTATGAGAGGAAGGTAATCTTGGTTTTGACAATTTTAGGTTTTAATTTTTGGGCTCTTTACTTATTTTGGCTTAATTTGTTTTTGATGTCAGGCTGTGGGGGCCATAGGTCTCTTGGTGAACGAGGTCCAAGTCTGGAAAGAGAAGGCAAAAACCTCATTTAAGAAGATGTATGAAGCTGAGGAGAAAGCTAGGACTGCAGAGAAAGAATTGGATGATAAGGACCGAGAGATAAGGGAGGCCACAATGAGGTTCGTGAGTGTCAATCAGGATCACGCCAAAGATCTTGAGCTTCTTCAAGGGAAATACATGACCGACGCCGCCAAGTCTTTGTTTGAGATGAGAATTCAAATGATCAAGGAATATCAAGCAGGCAAGCACACTGCATGGAATCTAGATGAAGAATATGAAGCTCTAAAGAAGATCACTGGGGAGGTTGCGGATGTAGAGGAGGTCAACTCCAAGGTTCTTGCTGCTGATAAGGTGGAACAGGTTGGAGAGAGCCAAGAGGCGAAGAAGGCGGACAAAGCAAGTTGAAGGTAAGTTTCTTCTTTTGGATGTTAGTAACAAAAAAACAATTTTAATTTTTAGTATTTGAAATGAGGGGGTGTCCTCATAGACAATCTTATGTTTTGCATTTTTGTGGATTTCAACCGAGGGGTTGTCCTCGTAAACAATGTTCTTTAGGATGTAATGTGTTTTGCATGTCTGTTTGGACATGTTGGGATGTTTCTTTTTGCTTGTTGGGGCCAGGTTTTGGCCAAAACTTTTGATTATGTTTAGTTGCTCTTATGGATCAGGTTGTTGATCCTTTGCGATGTTTTGTAATAAGTTTAATGTAGATTTTTAGTTTTAACATCTTGGTACATTTTGATCAAACATTGATTATAAATAGCAGTAGGTAAAATGTTAATGTTACAAGTTTTTGGGAATCATTTATGTTTAAATGAAAAAGATGCTCTATCTTTCAATCTCTGTATACGTTTGGTAACATGTTTATGTTACAGCCTGTGTTTTTTCAACTTGAGTTCATAATTTTAGCTAAGTGTAAGAAGGTAATCAATATGTTCATGACACATTGGCCCACCTACAACCTAACTAAAATATGAAAAACTTGCGCCCAGGCGAAGGTGTAAAAAACCTTAACAACATATGAAAGATGTAAAATCTTTGAACCTTAGAAAGGTGTGTACCTTATATCTTTGAATGAGATCAGGTGCTTTATTGGTTTGACTCTGACTTTTGCAGATAGCAACTTGAAACATCATCCCGTGATTTTAGAATTCCTTGCAATCTGAGCTGAGCATGTTGACATTGTTGAATTGAAATAGAAACTCCAAGTTGTCTTGCAAAACAGAAACATGTTAGGGATGGGTGTTAGCTTGCTTAGCTAACACCCCTCCGATGCTTAAGTCAATAAGAGTTTCAGAAATATAAACCAAATTGAAGTAAGATAATTAAAAATAAAGCGAAGTAAATCATACCTGATTCTCAAGAATGAATAGGGAAGCTACAACTTACATGAAGTACAATTTGAGGTGGATAACATTCCAACTTCTTGTAATCCTTGCGCCATCCAAGGTTGATAGCCAATATGCCCCCTTTCCAGCTCCTGCATCAACCAGATAGGGGCCTTCCCACTTGGCTGCAAGCTTACCTGCATTCAACTCCCTTGTGTTCTGAAATACTTTTCTAAGGACCATGTCCCCAACTTGAAACCTTCTGATACGGACATTCTTGTTGAAAGACTTAGTAATCCTTTGTTGGTAAGCTGCCATCCTGATCTTAGCCATATTCCTAAGTTCATCAATAGTATCAAGGTCTTTAGCAAGAACAAGTTGATTGTCTTCTGGAGTTGTCAGACCATATCTAGCCGTTGGAATTATGACCTCTACAGGGATGACGGCTTCTGTTCCAAATACCAAGGAATAAGGGGTCTACCCAGTTGCAGTTTTTGGAGTAGTCCTATCTGCCCAAAGCACTAAGGGTAGTTATTCGGCCCATCTTCCTTTCTTTTGACCAAGTCATTTCTTTAGGTTGTTAACTATCAACTTGTTATTGAGGATGTACTGGTGTAGATGTTATCAACTTGATTCCCCATCTTGTACAGAAGTCTTGAGTCTTCTTGCTAATGAACTGAGAACCATTGTCACATATAATCTCAGATGAAACTCCAAACCTGCTAATAATGTTCCTTTTCAGGAATGAGATCACTTCTTTATCCCTAACTTGCATATAGGCTTCAGCTTCAATCCATTTTGAGAAGTAGCTTGTCATAGCCATATTGTGTTTATGCACATTTAAGTATAAATAGGAAGAGCTTTTTGAGGCAATGAAAAATGGCAAATCAGAAGATCATTTCGGGACAGAAGAAGTATTACTTTTACCCATGAATAGGGAAATACATATTAAGTCGATGATAATTCGCGTCTTTATGACATTAAGGAGTAGCTTTTTATAGATAAGATGAAGTAGGGACACACTCTAAGGAGAGCCATGTTACTGTACTTTCTCACTTTCCTCCCTACTCCTACATAAAGCATACCACCATGTCATTGGTACCTTGTCTTTAACTGACAACAACGACCTGCATTCTGTACAACAAAGATAATCACCTACTTAGGGAGAGAGAGAGAGAGAGAGAGAAGGGCGATATTTTATTATACACTTTCATCATTCTCTCTACGTTACTCTCATACATTTTCCTTAGAAGAAACAAAAAAGAATCCCAAGAAAAAGCTAAACTTCCTCCGGGATCAAAGGGGTTGCCATAGGCGAGACTCTAAAACTCTACTCACAAGATCCAAATATGTTCTTTGCCACAAAAGTAAAAAGGTTTCTCCTTTTATCTCTATTAATGGTTTCATACACATTTTTTAATCAATTACTTCATCTTTCTCATTAACTGCATGAATGGGGCAAATGATTTTGTAGGTACAGAGAAATTTTCAAGAGTCGCCTACTTGGTTGCCCAATGTCATGTTGGCTAGCCTTAAGGCAGAACTGTTCGGTTTAGTCACCGAAGCTCATTTGTTCAAACCTACATATCCTAAAAGCAAGGAATATTTAATCGGTCCGTCTGCGCTTTTTTTTCCAACAAGGGGACTACCACACTCGACTGAGGAAGTTAGTTCAGGGCTCTTTATTCCTTGACTATCTTCATAGTTTAGTCCCTGATATTGATGCAATCGCAGATTGTGAATACCCCTTTCCGATGCAGCGGCGCGTGGGAAGTTTCATGTGATAATTACTTAATAAAAGGAGATATTCATAGCAACATTAAAAATATGAGAGTCGCCACGTCGTTTTAATTAGCCAAAACATTGAGAAAAATCTATTATTTCATGTAAATAGGTTCGGGGGTCAACTTACGATAAGAGAAGAATATTAAGCGTTATCACTCTTATCGCCCGAATGATCGGTCTTTATATCATGATGAGGTGTAGGTTGTGTGCGGTGTTTTGAGACCGGATCCGAAGATTGCCTACGTTCTTCTCAATGTGAGAAGCTCAGGTCAGCGTAGTTTGAGAAGAATTTAGAATAGGCAGAAGAAATGAGATCATGCATATTGATGGGGAGTATTTACCTAAAGATTAGGGTTTAGAAGTAGTTCCTAGATCATGTTCGGGTTGATGAACCCTAGATCATCATCGGCTATGAAATAACATATTAATCATGAAGATCAAAACCCTAAATCTAGTATAAATAAGGTTTTAATCTAAGAACATGAAGAACATGTGAAGAACATATTATGGACATATGAATATTATGAAGAACATATGAACAAACATAGTTTTTTTTTTTTTTTTTTGATAATGTCCACGCCATAAGGAGGCTAGGAGAGGGATCGAACCCTAGCACTCACCGAGGGTGAGGCGTGGCTTTACCACTGGGCCACTCCTTTGGGGACATGAACAAACATGTTAGGAACATGAATATTATAGATCTAAATTAAGAACATAGCAAGAATATCACTAAAAAGGTTAGAAAACTTACCTATGTTGGCAAAAACTAATCTTGGATCTTCTTAGGAACTTTGAGGATGTTCTTGGATGCTTGAAAGACTTGATTTGAGAGTAAATTCGTCACTTAGGAGTCTTGAGAGCTCTAAGAAACAATCTCTGGAATTCTGGAATCAGGATCCTTAATTATGAGGCTAGGGGGCCTTTATATAGGAAACTGACGGAGAGATCTGACGGCTGAGATCATCCGAGGCAATTGTGGCCGCGTGGCCAAGGTCGAAAGTGGCCGCGTGGTCAAGGTTTCTGGCTGACGTGATTTTCAAGTTAGGGTTTGATTTGATTTATGGAAACCCTAGTTTGATTATTTTTAGGATATTCTAGAATATTGAGCTATATTTTGGGAATCCGGGACAAGTCTTTGTAAGGCTTCTAATTCCTATAAAGTCCTTGTATATTTGGGAAAGTCCTAATTAACTCATTTTCAGACCGGGTACTAACACAGCCTCCGCCTTGGATTCATGACAGGAGGCCATGTTGTTAAAACATACTCCCTCCGTCCCGAAATGATCGTTCATACTTTTTACGCTATTGAACATTGAGCAATAATTTTAAGTTGATTTAGTTATCCTAATGAAAATCTAAAACTTGCTATTGATAGTATTGTTGACGGTATATCAATAAAAAGCTTTAGATTGTTTTTTTAATATAATTAGATCAGTCTAAAATCTCAAAGTTCTTTTGCAATAACAACGAAAAAAGTATGAAGATCATTTTGGGACTGAGGTAGTATCCTAAAATTTTGTGGCCATAGCCACGTGTCTTGCTTATCACCCTACAGTTTGCAACAGTGCAAGGTTGGTACCTGAGCTAGAGGACTTGCATGTTAGTCAAAACTCAAAATGACTGTTCCCCACAATTGATTGACCTATGGATCTCCTAAATCCTAATGATGTTTCAGAGGATCCATCCTTCCTAAAAATGCAGTTTTTGACCTGGAAAGTTGAACTCCACTCATAACACTATCTCTATGGAAGATCAACAAGTAGACTATCTTAAGAGTTGTGCCCCAGCACAAAAGATTTCTATTGGAATCACTAAACAGATACTCTATTTGATCTAGGCTTGCAGAAGCTGCTACCTACAAAATAATTTACTCATAAGATGAGAGGGTAAAAAAAGATAAAGACCAGTTGTCCTTCATAGTATCCAGCTTTAAGCATGAGTGTTCCAACATAGTCAAATCAACAACAATGAGACATGTAAAATTGTACTTACACAGGACCTGAAGTTTTATAGAGAAACCTTGACCACCTTAGCAGGGACTTGGTGAGGTTATTTTATTTTTCGTTTAGAATTTCTCCACAGCATGTAGATCTGATTGTAATCAACTGGAGAAACTAAAGATGACCATTATCAGACCAATTATTCCATTTTGAAGGATATAACTCGTACAAGTGTTCGTTTGTGTCAGCTTGCTATCTATTAACCTGAAGAACTGGTGACAGACTATAACATAAAGGGATGCAGAAGATAATAATTCATGGAACCCTGGTAAGATGGGACAAAATGTGCAAAAAATAACCCAATGCCTGAATGCAACCTTACCATTAAAGAATATAACCCTTCCAATATAACCTACTCCCAATTCCATGAAGGACAACAGGATGCTTAGTAATACCTACTAACATAAGAGAGAAAACAGGTGCTTTTTTGTGAAGCATTATTATTTTAAAGTGTAAGTGTGAACGGATGGAAAATCTCTTGAATTACAAAATGGCCTGGAACGAGTCAAATGGACTTCCGATTTGTTATCTAATTTGAAATACTATGTCACTACTCACAGCTCAAATATTCTAGAACACTTATAGTATATGATACACGCTTCTCAGCAGAATTGACTTCAAACCATTTCCTTAGTGTTTTATAGTTTATACAGTTCAGAACAGACCTCACGACTAAACTAAGTGGTTGCCTAAATAGTGCACAGTTGATATCTCAACCTATTTTTCCCATGCATTGGCCATTTCTGCTTATTCCCTGTCCTACCCACAAACCCCAGACCCCCCCCCCCCCCTTCTTCCCGGGCGTTTCCCCTCCAACATAGATGGCACAAAAAGAATGAACATGTGTATGAGAAAAGGAATAAAGAGCTGGATTTTGCAGGAACAATAAACATACAATTTCGATTATTAGTCAAAGACAAGTATATACATTGGGATGGACAGAGGCATAAAAGATTATATAATGAATATATGTTGTAACTAAATGCTGACGTGGTTATATCTTACATTACAGATGTGGCATGTAGCATGGCTTTCAACAAACTTTTGCATTAGTATGAGTAATTGATGGGATTGAGCAGAAAGCAAAGGTTGGAAACATAACCAGTATGGCTTATATAATTGGAGCAGCAAGAGCTGTGTATTTCTGGATGGCTGCCAAGACCCTTTCTTTATCTCTTGTTGGGAAAGCTTCCAGTAAGTTCCCGTCTTTATAAAAATGAAAGAGAGGCACAGCCTGCATCAGACCAGGTACACACAAACTCAAGTAAGCAGGAATAGAAATTGAAAGGACAAAAAGGGGGTCAAATATGGGATATCCTTTTTTTATTTACATACATTCTTTTTCCTTAAGCATGTAAAAAATGGGGAGGGTACTTAATGAAGAACAATTAAATTATCCAAAAACATTTACCTTGATTCGAAGCCGTTCGGCCACTTCAGATTGTTCATCATATTCATCAATAACCTACAGTAGTTGGCATACATCAGAACCTCATAGGATCCGCTAAGAGACCAATGAAGATAGAGTTCTTATACTACAAAGGAGTTGCAGATTACGGGTTATTATTACCGCTTTTAGAACTAGATTTGGAAGACAAACATCCTTAGAACTTACATTGTGCTTTAAGAAGATAACCGGAGCCTCCTTCTCACCAGCACCTCTGCATAATTTTGCAAAGCCCTGTTCTATATATTTACAGCTACCACATGCAGTACGGTAAAAATCAACCACAACCAACGAATTGGTTTCCTTCGCCTTGTTTAGAATTGTGATGAATTCCTCATCGGTCTTGAATTCTCTAACACATTCGACAGGGCAAAGCTCTTCATCTTCATCAGATAACTCATCTGGACTTCCATCAGCCAACCCTCTGATTTTGAAAGCTTGGAATGTGCAGCTTTTGGTCTTAGCGCCCAAACCCAACCGTCTGATTGTACATGGCACTTTCAATTTCAAATAACAAGCTCTACCGATAGTCCTATATGAATGGGTCAGTCCAGAAGGAATTCTTGAATTTATAAGCCCATTCTTGATTCTCCCAAAATTTGAAGGGGCTTGACGGAGAATTATTCTGTGCCTATGCATGGCAGAAAGTACAGACCTATTCAGTTTTAATCTCTATTCGTTTAGCTTGGGTAGATTTCACAAACAGATCTTCAAAGTACATCAACCAAGCAGTTGTATGATAAGACTAGCACCTGGTTAATAGTTGAAAAATGTATGGACTATGGTGCTGTACCTGTCAAATGCCAAACGAATATCAAGACTGTTTATCACTGATATACGATAAAGATTATGGGCCAGATTAAAACAAGGTGATATTAGTAGAAATGCCATATACAGCAAAATGAGATGAAAACCAATACCCTTATTCATTATCTCTAAAAAGATATGGTATTTGCGTAGATATTGAATGTGCATGCTTATCCCTTTTATTTAAACAACAAATAAGTAAGGACATTATATACTGTGCCGCAAGTAACAAATCTTCATCAGATGACCGTGTGCAAACTCTTCGATACCTACTAAAGCCCCCAAAATCATTGTCAGGATTATAGTACTTCATATTCTCATGTTCAAGGGGATACACTGACAGATATTTCATTGTAATAATGATTAAAAAAATTGGCCGAGTAATCACTACTGCATTCTAGAAAATTAAAGATAGGCATGCAAAATGCCATGCTGGGGGGAATAAGAATCATCCCTTTCGAAAATGATCAAAGTTCTTTCTAAACTGGTGTCCAAAAATTTCACTATGGAAAAAGGTCCCTGTCACTTTAGCAATGTAAAACCTACAGATAGCATTGCTGATGCCCCACCTCACGTTATATTATCACCGCAAACCAAGTAAAATCCTCACTAATATTTTGGCCATTAATTGCATAGAACAAGTCTTGCAAATTTATCCTTGAATTCCTTATTAAATATTGCAAGGAATCAAAAGTTAAGTGTCATGTGATTGTTTAGCCGATATGTTGGTGGTTTCATGTATAGCCGCCAATCACATAATTCGCACATAACTTAGAAGTTGGGCCATTTCACAACCCCTATCCTTACTTCTGGATCTTTACGGAGTAGTAAGTGTTGAAATGTATCTCCACGGGGAAAACTGAAAAGAAATATATTTTACATCTACCCTGAAGTTAATAATATCTTCTCATCTCCACAAGTACATATCAGCGGCATCACTTGTGTTTGGACATTTAATTATCAGGTAAACATTTCATGTTGAAATGTTAAGGATTACTCCTACTACATATAAGCCAATCTCATATTAGGCTTATCTGTAATCAGAGATAATAGAATAAACCGTGCCTACAACCCTATACTGCCACAGCCATAACCTCCAGTTACCCCCCCTCCCACTTTGTTCCCTTTTTAACTATTCTTTTACCAACAAAAGGAAATAGAAATTGCAATTGTCCATAATGAATAAAAATAAGAATCAAGGAAATCAGTAATTTGTTAAACCACTTGAAAAAAAATCTCCAAGCAAGTCTTGATCAAGTGGCTTCAACTAACGTCCCAACCAAAATTGAGAAACCCCAATCATGAAATGGCAACTGCAAAGCAGGAGGTTTCCTGAACTATTCGTCTAGTGGGCAACGATCAACAATTCATTCTGTGTTTCTCAGAATAAACTTCAATCCATAATAGTTCAATTAACATGGAAATAATATGCTGATTGTTGGCCATCAAACTCGCATTTCATTAGCGAACTGTCAGACGAAATTAACAGAAAAAACTCCAAATTTGTGCAAGATATTAACTTCATTTAGAGAATATACCAAACATAGATGCAGATTAAACAGAACTAAGCAGCGATTGAATACTTACAGGATTATCATTGGGGGCAAAGCTCGCGGCCAAATGTTCAGAGGGGACCCTTTTTGGATGACAATATAAGACGATTGGTCCAAAATTGTTCGCACGCTACTTTTGAATTTAACAAGCAGCTGCCAACGGAACCTTCCGTGGGTTAACCCCTACTTTTCATTTAACTACCTCCAAATTCTTTACTCCCTCCGTCCCATTTAATATTGGGTTAATCTCACTTTACTACCCCATGGTTTACATGTTGTATCACTTTGGGGCCTATAGTTGATTTTTTCTCACTTTAGAGCATGAACTTTCATTTTCACATCAATCTAGGGCCTAAACAAACATTCCGTTATATTTTGAATAGAAAGTGAGAATATCACATCCTAACACCTATATTCTCTTGGGCATTTGATATTTTCACAAGAATAATGGTTGAACCAAAATAGTTTGGCAGTACACCCAAATCAATCCCAAGTTCATTAGCTTTGATTTGATTTGGGAGTTTCGGTGACGTTATTGCTCAAATTATCACTCATTTTAATGCCAAGAGTTATCAATTGACTCATGAGTTTTCTTTAAGTCATTATGTTTGTGTTCTGATATCACTCTTTTGATGTTTATGTAATTCTTAAGTTAACTTTTTTCTTTCAAAAATTTGGGAAAATTGGAATTTTATAATTTTAATAATTCCCTCAATAAAATATAATTAATACTACTGTTTTTTTGTAATTGATTTCCCAATTTATGTGTGATAACTAATTTATACTTGATGTTGCGACTTTCTTTCTAAGTTATAACCATACCCAGGAAAAGAAATTAAAAAAAAAAATAAAAAAAAATACTCACAATTAAAGGAACTTTCACATTGACTCCTAAACAATTTGTTTGGGTCTATTAAATGGTAGGGAAAATATTTTTTAAAATAAATAAATAAATAAATAAGAAAGAATTACTTTATGAGTTTTTGTTTGGAACAATGTTTCAGAAGACGAGAGTCTGAAAGCTTAAATATACTAATGATTTGAAAATACCAAAAAAACCCCAGAGAAAATGGATTTTAGATGACACATGTTAACTTTCTGTTTAAAATCTAACAAAACTCTTGTCTGGGCTCTGAATTGATACAAAAACGATAGTCTGGACCCTAAAGTGAGAAATATAAAACCATAGGCCCCTAACCGATACAACATGTAAATATTGGGGTAGTAAAGCGAGATTAACCCTTTAATATTTTGAAAAATGGAATGAGTACAAAAATCTATATTTATATATATATTAAAGTTGGTGAGGAGAATTAAGGTGTTGTCATGTGAACAAGTCATGGAAGAAACTTGAATTTGGTGATGCCATATCAACACTACCCTTTTAAATAAGTGACTTTTCATTTTTTTTTTCCATTAGCTAATAGTATTAGTTAATAATATTAGTTACTATATAGGGTAACTATTATAGTTAACTATAATAGTAACTATTACTAATAATAGTAATAGTTAACTATAGTACCCTATATAGTAATTATTACTATTATTAGTAATAGTTACTATAATAATTACTTTATATAGTAATTAATATAATTAGTTAATATTGTTAAATAAGTAACAATTGACTATTAATAGTTAACTATCATTATAATTAATATTTATATTTAACTATTATAATTAACTATTAAATAAAATAAAAATTACTATTAATAGTATTAGTTAATCATAATAGTTACTCTATATATTAATTATTACTATTAATAGTATTATTAGTTAATCATAATAGTTACTTAACGACATAAACCGACTTGGTTAAATGGGACCCATACACTCTGGGCCCACACACCTAAAGGCCCATATCAGGAGGCTCATTCACCAGAAGCCCATACTTCACGGGCCGACATCTCATAGCCGAGAAGGCATCCCTTGCCTAGGCCGAGGTCTAAGAGCCTAATCCCTAGTTGGCCTCAGTAACGAGCCGAGCTAGATGACGGGCCGACCTGTATCAGAACGTCAATAACCTCCCACTATCAGAGGGTGTCCGCATACAAAGTTATATTGCAACTTTAGCGCTAAGAATCCTTATCTAAACAAGGAAATCTCTTCTACAAGATAACTTGGATATCATCATCCTTATCAGGAGTCTATCTCCAAGGAATACGAGTCATAAATCAACACAGGCATTCTGGCTTACTTGACAAGTCAGGACTCATTCACCCATGCCTATATAAACAGGTCCTCTACACAGGAAACGGGTAATGAACTCTTTTGGCTCAAAACTATAGTCAATTGATTTCTCTTCATTTCATACACAATCCGTATTCTTACTCTCACACCGGAGGGCCTTCGCCGGTGAAGCCCCGACGTAGTTTACGTTTGTTCATTGTGCGCAGATCCGAACGGGGAAGTTCTCAGTGCTGGATTTATCCAAACCGCTAGACGAAAGGCTAATCCGATACGTTTTTGGCAGCATCAAGTTTGTGATTGTGGCGGTCGACTACTTCACCAAGTGGGTGGAGGCTAAACCCTTGGCAAAGATCACAGAGGAGAATGCCATCAACTTCATTCACGACTACATATGGTGTCGGTTCGGCGTCCCTCATTCTATTGTGACCGACAACGGGCTCCAATTCTCTGATACTTTTACCGAGGAGCTAAACAGACTAGGGGTCAAGCACAAAAAGTCATCGGTCAGTCATCCTTAAGGTAATGGGCAAGCCGAGGCAGCAAACAAATTAATACTGAGATCCCTAACCAAGAGTCTGGAAGGAAGCCAAGGAAAGTGGCTGGACGATCTCCCCCTTGCTCTATGGGCAGTTCGTACAACCACTCGGGGGCCGACTGGGGAGACTCCCTTTGCACTAACTTATGGATCCGAAGCTATGGCGTCGGCCGAGATGGCCCTACCTACCTTCAGAGTAACCAATTATGATGAGGTCATGAATGAATACAACCGGCTGCTAGACCTAGACCTAGACCTGGTCAAGGCAAAAAGGCTGACTGCTCAGCTGAGAATGATTAATTACAAGCAAAGGACCAAGGCCTACCACGACAGCAAAGTAAAGAGGAGGGTTTTTGAAGTTGGTGACTGGGTGCTCAGAAAGATCGAGTCGACACACTTGAGGGCCCAACAAAATAAGCTCTCTCTGAATTGGGAAGGTCCTTACATTGTTACTCACGCTATCCGAAAAGGGACCTACATGCTCAAAACTCCGGAAGGAAAAGAGCTGAAACACCCATGGCATTCAAAGCACTTGAGAAAATACTATCAGTAATACTTCGGCACCCGACCTATCTTTTATAGTTATCTAGATTAGATTTTTGGTCTCTAGTTTTTATCCTCTGATAGCTTAAATAGTTATAGTTTGATTTCATCAATAAATTTTCCTTTTATTACATCATTGATTTCACATCACATATACAAAAGCACGATTCAAGCATTACTTGACAATGCCGAGACCACCATCCGAAGTCTAGGGATAATGCCCGACCTCCCTTGAAGCCTAGTTTCAATAACTAGCACGACCACGGCATATAAGACGTGCAGGGTCGCCTTCTGAGTTAGAGCTAAGATGTCTCAACTCCTAACAGTTTGAACCTAGTTCTGACGACCGGTCCCCTCAAATCTGGGTTAAGATCATCACGTCTAACTCCCAGCACGATTTGAGCCTAGTTCTAACAACTAGTTCTTTCAAATAACGCTCGTCACGGCCCATAACGGTGAATGACCACGGCCTACAAACACAGCCTAAGCCGACTATGATGTATCTCATCGTTTCAGACAATATTAAGACATCTCAAGCCGAGATAAAGTAACATGAACAAATGATGAGACAACACACTTGACTACATAACAGTCATGAAAGCAAGGGTTCATTTACACCTCAAACTGAGGTAGACAAATCCTTAGATACAAATACTTAAACAAAGTAACGGTGTTTGCGCCCCCCAGACTACGCTGGGCCCAGGTATGCAGATACTTACAAAAATTTAAGTGTTTATGCTCCCCCAAATGACATTGGGCTGAGACATTACAATACTTGAAACTTCGAAAACAACGAAAATAAATTGTTCATCCAAACCGGCTCACGGACATAAAATTAAATTTGTCAAAAAGCCCACTCGGCTTCATTAACCAACGTTGGGGTAAATTAATCCACCCCGGCCTTGGCCTCGGCCTCAGACTTCTCCAAAAGCACTTCAAAGTTGTCAGGCTCCAGGGCGGGGGGGGGGGGGGTCCTAAACAGGCTTGTTAGCCTTGCGATCTCGAGCCCTGATAATCTTAAGGGCGCCTTCAGAAAACGGAACCAAAGGATGAGACGCCCTAGCCTCAACACTATAGGCATCTTACTGGAAGAGACGGGCACATTTCTCCAATGACACGTTAACCTCCGGATAGATGTACACAAGGCGAGTCAAGTTAGACCAAGCATCATTATATATCATGCCGACCCGGTCGCTCAAGTCTTCCCTAAACTGGGCCCCCCGTTTACAGGCTTCAATGGCGGCCTTCTCTTTTTCCATCACGCTCTCCTCCAAGTGAGCATACCGGTCTTCTAGTAGAGCAAGCTTCTCCTCAGCCATAGTCTTTTCCACCACCAATATCTCGGCACGTTTCCTCTCTTCCTCGACGTCCGACTTCGAAGCCTGCAGGGATTCCTTCAAGTTTACCACCTCAGACTGAGACTGGCGACACAACGCATCAAGAGAAGCCTTCTCCTTCTCCAAGGCAACCACCTTGCCATCAAGATTAACATTAAGATCCGTGAGCCTCGTCACCTCGGCCTCCTTTTCCTTCAGGGTTTCATAAGCTTGCCGATACATGGTATAGTCGATCTGGGCAAGAGAAGCAAGCTGCAAAAGAGAGAAAGATAAGCAAATAGGAGAAAGAATAGAGAAGAAGCCGAGATATCGAGAAACGCTACCTCACTAAGGATTAAGCCTTTACGATTCAACATCTGAAGAGAAGTAGGCCTCTCGGCAGCCACCTGGTCAATAGTGTCAGCATTCATAGCTCGTTTGATCACCGGGCCGCCCTTTTTCAAAGAAAGACCTGAACGAACCGACACGTCTAACCCCAATAAGATGGGGACCCCGCCAAACTCTTCCACCCAACGCTTGACCTCATCATCCGGCAAAACTAAGGCGGAGGCCGACTCACGAACAAAGTGAGTAGTTCTTTTTTAGGGTTAACCACGGGTCTCCCTGGTTTCTTCCCTAGCCCTTTTCTGATGACCATGGGCATCTCCCTGATCCACCTTAGTGGTAACATGAACACTCTGACCTTGATCCTATCTCTGACTCTAGCTATCTGGGGTGTTTTTCTCGGTCTCGGGGGCCACATCCTCACCATCTCCACTAGCCTCCCCTACAACTCGGTCTACTAGAGGGACCGATGAATCTTCCTTGTTCTGGAGCAAAGCCTGCCTAGTATCCATGTCGGCATGTGTAGATACCCCGGGGGAACCACGGCTTGGCTAGAGCACGTGAATTATCCTAGGATGTCTAACTTGTTTTTAGAGTCGCCACCTATGTTTTGAGGAACATAAGAAAAACCTATTGATAATAGCCTAAGTTTGATTATGAAAAAAGAGATTCTTTGTTTTGAGGTTCGGGGGTTAGGTTACGAGATGGGAAGTACCGAAACACCCATCTCGCCCAACTAAAGTTGGTCTTGATTGATCAAAATCTACATGAATGATAAACGTTCTTCTTCTTCTTCTTTAAATCATAAAAAGGGGGTTTTAAAATAGAGTTTGGAATGTAGGAGATAACTCTTTAACCGATCTCAATGAGATGAGGTGATCATTAGAGTCATGTCCCAAAATGATTTGGGTGATTGCACTTTGATAAAACAAAAAGAAAGAGAAAAGAGATGAAGTTAAGAAGAGGAAAGAAATAACTTTACCTAGACTTCAAGAGACTTCAAACACTTCTTGATGAATTCTTTGGAGAAATCCTTTGGAAATGCTTTGTAAGTGTGAAATTTTAGTGTCTTATTGAGAATGTAAGATTGAGAGCCCAAGGTCCTTGAAAATGGAGGTAAAGGGGGGGGGGTTTATAGGTGAAAGAGAGATGTTTTTGGTGCCAAAACTCAGTCACCAAGAAATCTTTCCCGGGCAAAATCCTGTAAATTGAGCAAGGGAGAGAATCCTGGCTAGAAATCTGTAACCGACGCCCAAAGGCGCGCGCTTCCTGCTTTGGGGGCGGGAGGCGCGCGCGTCTGGATCCTCCTGTCGGAGGCGCGCGACTCAGAGAAGGCGATTTTGACAGAATGGACTAGAAAGTCAGCCTGTTATTCAGTTTAGTCCCTGGACTTAACAAAGTCAGTCAGGAACTTAACGGAAGTGACAGAAACTAACGAGAAACACTTAAAATGGGAAGAAACACAAGATCAAATGTGCAATCGGGGTGAGCGGTCCAAGGCGGGGTGTCTACAGAGCCCCTCGGCGACGTGGATTGCAAAGCAAACACGTCGACGAAAGTTAAAAACACCCGCCGAGGACATCACCAAGAAAAAGCAAAGACTCGATGAAAGCAGGAATTTGAAATTGCGAGAGATAGTGGTGTGCTCCCTGTGTGAGCGGCTTTTGTTGATAGAGGGGGTGGCATGATCCGTTAGGTGAACCTGCCGGCTGAACATGTTGAATGAGGCCGTTAGTGAACCTTTGAACGAGGCCGTTAGTGAACCTTTGGAGAGGCCGTTAGTGAACCTTTGAAGAGGCCGTTAGTGAACCTTTGAGGAGGCCGTTAGTAAACCTTTAAGGACGCATCCGTTAGTGAAATCCGTTGATGAGGCCGTTAGTGAACCCTTGAATGAGGCCGTTAGTGAACCTTTGTAGAGGCTGTTGGTGAACTTTTGGAGAGTCCGTTAGTGAACCTTTGAAGAGGCCGTTAGTGAACCTTTGAGGAGGCCGTTAGTGAACCTATGAAGAGGCCGTTAGTGAACCTTTGAGGAGGCCGTTAGTGAACCTTTGAGGACGAATCCGTTAGTGAAATCCGTTGATGAGGCCGTTAGTGAACCCTTGAATGAGGCCGTCAGTGAACCTTTGGAGAGGCCGTTAGTGAATCCTTTGAAGAGGCCGTTAGTGAACCTTTGGAGAGGCCGTTGGTGAACCTCTGTTGACGAATCCGTTAGTGAAATTCGTTGATGAAATATTGCTTTGAAGTCGCGTGCCACTTGGAGTCACACTTGACTTTTTGACTTGTGGGGTGCGGGCACAGTTGACCGCGACCAGAAGAATGTTTCTGCTGGGGATGAAATGTTGAGATTGACTCTTGAGGGGAGTATGGCACCCGTGACAGAACTTAGGGAGTTCGGAATCTGGAGAAGGACAGCCTACTTTTGAGTGGGAGTTTCTATCCTACTTTCAATATTTGACATGCCTTAAGGGCGGACCAGAAGAAGGTGTGCCCAACTGGGTATCTGAGGACCGGGGCTGTGTCTTGATTTAGGCTGGAGATTTCTGACAAGGCTTTTTCTGAAGTGATCTAGACTTGGGAGGCGCGCGCTTTCCTCTGTAGGCTTGGGACGCGCGCGCATTTCACACCGCTGGCGGGTGGCGCGCGCGTCTGGGAGGCGGAATTCCGGGCTTGACATTTGCTGGCCAAAAAACCCCCCAACAGCTATAATATCAGCTTCTGTTCGACCACTTGATTCTCACATCTCCTTTCTGCCATTTTGAACATCATATTATTGCTCAACTTTGCTTGTGATCAACATTTTCCATGGCTTCCAATTCTTTTGTTCTTGATGCTAAGGTTGTTAGTGGGTATGAAAAGGACTTGGACACTTTTGTGTATTCTTTCAAGACCCATCCCAAGAAGGCCTTCATTAAAGACTTCGGGTTCCGAATTCTTTTCACTTTGCGGACGTTGAAGGCGGATTGGGATTTGTTGAAAGCTGCCGCGGCTTTCTGGGATTGCGATAGCCATACCTTCAAATTTTCAGCTAATGAAATGGTGCCGACTGTTGATGATTTCGGGGCCATCCTTGGCATGCCTTTGGCCGGTCGGATTGCCGTCCTTAAATATCACCGTGGTGCCATTGACTCTTGGGTTGAGTTACTGAATCTCCCTGTTGAGGACGTGAGGACGATGTTGCACGGTACTGTGATTGACATAACTGAGTTACCGATGTTCTTCAGTTTACACTCGGAGGATCCGGTGGTTCAATCTTTCAAGAGGAATGCCATGGCCGCTTGTCTCTTTAGTGAAGTACTGTTTGTCACACCCTTCGGGACTGCGGATGCGCCGTTGGCTGAGATTATTTTGCAAGCCAAGGAGCAACAATTTAGTATAATCCTTCTTATTGTAGGGGAGACGTTGCACGGCCTTGATGAGTTACATAGGACGGACAAAATGTGTCGGAGAAGCCCTTTGCTCTTGACCATATGGCTCCGAGAACACTTCAAGATTTATTCCCCGGATGGTGATTTGTCTCCTTTTGCTGTTCATAGGAGGAAGCTGTTGATCCGGGATTTATCTGAAGATGGTTGGAAGAAATTCTTTGCCTCTCGGGTAACCGTCGATATTGAGTGGTACCCTCCTTCTTGGGGTCTTCGTCCTTTTGTGGAGTGGACTCTTGGTTTTCAGCACGTGGTTGTACCCGGCTTGAGAGATTCTTCATTTTACCAGCTAGAGCGGGTTCTGCGGCAGTTTGGTCGCCAACAGATAATTCCTTTTCCGAGGGACGGAATGCTTCGTCCAGTTGCTTACATGGGTCCGGACTTCTCGAGTGAGCTTCAGTCGGCTTGGGGAGATGATCGCAACTGTTGGGCTTTTGCTCCTCTGCATCGGGGGAGTGTCTTCCTTCCCGAGAGCTACTTGGATTATTTGTTTGGCACCCTTTACCGTGGCATCACTTGGGTCGATGTGCTTCGTGCCGAGTTGTTGGGAAAGGGTTTTGAGCCTAGCAGCGCTTTGAGATATAAGGAGGCTGCTGCTGATTCGAGTAACATTCTTGCTGACCCTTTCGGTACTCCTTTGGATGACTTTTATGCTAGGAGACGTGCCGCAACACAGAAGGTTTCGGTGCGTATTAGTGCTCCTCCGTTATCCAAGAAGAAAAGGATTGAGAGACGATCGGGTGGTCCTTTGAAGGCTAAGAGAAAATTGGACTTTTCTTAGTACCCTAAGAGATTGCAATTAAATTAGACCACTTTGTTTTAGGATTTAATGTTTTGATGTCTTTTGTTGCTCAATAAATCTGTTGTATTGGCTTGAATAACTCATTGAATGAATAAAAATTGCATCTTGTTATTTGAAGTGAATTGGGTATTTTTGATATGTTTTAGACCGCACCCGAAGGTTGCCTACGTTCCTCCAGTTGGGAGGCTCAGGTCTCCGTAGTTCAAACAAACAAAGACCATTTTTTTTGTGCACCCTGTTTTTTGCCTAGACCGCCCTTTCGGGTTTTCAATCTAGCGGGCTTCTTTTTTGCACGTGCTCTAATTTTTGCCTAGGCCGCCCTTGCGGGTTTTCAACCTAGCGAGCGATTTTTTTTTTTTTTTTTTTTTTTTTTTATGGTTTTTGACCACGTACGGACCGATTCATCGGGGTCCCCATTTCCCCAGGGGATTCATGGCATTAGGAGGATGTTGTCTTAAGACCAAATCTCCCATATTGATGTTTCGAGGCTTCACCTTTTTGTTGAAAGCTCTTGCCATCCTTTGCTGATACGCCCTTGTGCGTTCCAGTCGACCTCGTTGACTTGATTCTCGAGGAGGACCCGTAGAGATGGGACTTCAAGTTCAATTGGGAGTACGGCTTCAGAACCATAGACTAATGCATAAGGAGCTTCTGCTGTTGCTGACCGTATTGATGTGCGGTAGCCCCACAATGCTAATGGTAGCTTCTCGGGCCAATCCCTTCCTGTTGAGGCCATTTTCTTGACGATGGATCGATGGTCTTATTTGCTGCTTCAACCGCGCCATTTGCTTGGGGACGATAAGGAGATGACTTGTGCTTGGTGATCTTGTATTCTACCAAAAGTGCATCCATTTCCTTCTCAAAGTGAGAGCCGTTGTCGGAAATGATTTCATGAGGCACACCGTATCGGCACATGATATTAATCTTTACAAATTCGGCCACTTTCTTGGCGTTGAGGGTTCGATAGGCTTGTGCTTCGACCCACTTTGTGAAGTAGTCGACGGCCACTAGGACGAATGACTGCCCATTGCTTCCGGCAGGATGGACTTTACCGATGATGTCTATCCCCCAACAAGAGAAAGGCCAAGGTGTGACCATGTTGTAAAGTTGCGAGGGTGGAGCATGTTGCAGATTAGCATGGAATTGGCACTTGGCACACCTTTTGACTTTCTCGATACAGTCTCGTTCCATAGTGCTCCAATAGTAACCAATACGGAGTATCTTCTTGACTAGCATAAACCCATTCATGTGGGGTCAACACTCTCCTTCGTGCACTTCACACATTATCTCTTGAGCTTCGGCATCATTGGCGCATAAGAGATTGATCCCGTCGTGGTGCCTTTTGTAGACTCGGTCCCCAATCAGTACGTACCGATAGGCTAGCCTTTGCAGAGCCGCTTGAGACTTCTTATTGCTATTCTCGGGATAAGTACCATCTTTGAGGAAATTCATGATATCCGAATACCACGGAGAGTTTGTTTGAACCTCGTTGATCTCGATACTCATGCAGTACGCCGGACTGTTCCTTCGGGCAATTTTGAAAGGCTTCACCATTTTCCCTTTGGGCATTTCGACTAATGAAGCTATGGTGGCCAGTGCATCGGCGGAGCGATTTTTATCCCTTGGCAGGTAGTTGAAAGTGATCTCTTGGAATTGTTCAACCAATTCTTCAAGGTGCTGACCATACTGTTGGAGGGTCGGGTCTTGGATTCGCCATTTACCCGATTGCTGATTGATAAGGAGCAAAGAGTCGCCGAATACTTCTAGTTCCGTGACGTTTCTTTCGAGAGCTGCTTCGAGCCCTGCTATGCATGCTTCGTACTCGGCAATGTTGTTGGTAGCTTCGAATTCCAGACGGATGGCAATGGGAGTGTAGATGTCTTTTGGATCGACAAGCAATACTCCTATACCAAAACCGTGTTTATTGGCGGCGCCATCGAAAAAAAAGTTGCCACTTATTTTCCTCGGTTGTAGTACAAATTAAATGCTCGTCGGGGAACTGTACGTCTTCCCCCTTCACTTCGTCACACGGGAATTCGGCAAGCTGGTCACTGAACACTTTCCCCCTGACGGATTTTAGTATGACGTAAGTGATATCATAGCCGACGAGCATGAAGTACCATTTGGCTATTCTTGTTGACATGAAAGGCTTCTTGAAGATGTAGCGGAGCGGGTCCACCTTTGCTACTAGCTTGATCGGAAAAGCTTCCATATAGTGTTTGAGCTTTTGAGTAACCCAAACCAATGCTGCACATGACTTCTCTAAGACAGAGTAGTTCTTTTCGCCTCCTTAGAATCGGCGACTGACAAAATAAATGGCATTCTCCTTTGTGGACTCTCGTTGCTCTTGTGCTAACATAGCCCCTAGGGCTTCATCATTGACAGTGAGATAGAGCAAAAGAGGCTTCTCCTTGTGCGGCGGAACTAGAACAGGAGGGCACGTCAAGTAATGCTTCACTTGGTCGAAGTCTTCTTGGCACGCGTCGGTCCATTCTAGAGCCACATTCTTCTTGAGTAGCTTGAAGATTGGCTCGCACATGGAAGTGAGTTGGTGCACAAACCGACTGATGTATTGCAGTCTGCCCATGAAACCTTTGATCTCTTTCTACATCTTTGGAGGAGGCATGTCAATGATTGCCTTAATTTTGGAGGGATTTACTTCAATTCCCCTTTCAGTGACCATATAACCAAGGACTTTGCCTCGGATAACCCCGAACGTGCACTTTGCAGGGTTGAGCCTCATCTTGTGTTGACGAAGCCTTTCGAAGAACTTGCGGAGATCGATTAAATGTTGACCATCGGTCCCTTTGGAGTGAATGATCATGTCGTCCACATAGACCTTGATTTCTTTGTGAATCATATCGTGGAACAAGTCTGTCACGGCTGTCGCGACCCCGACCCCTCGGGCCGGGAACTCGCAAGCTGGACGTCGACTTACAACCCTAAACTCTAAAATACTGAAGATAAAAATTCCATTTTATACCCAAAAGATTTTAACACAAGGTTTGGAAAATCCAAGTTTAACAACATCATAAAACAACTAGTGTAAGCTCCACAAGCTCACACCCAAAATACAAAATATTACAAATCTTAATGACGTCATTGTTGGTACAACTATCCCCAAGAAGGTTACACATTTATATAATGCAAACCGATCAATAATAACCTGCCCAAATATCTCAAACCTCTCGACGTCCTCCTCGATCCGCAAATCCTAATCCTTTCCTCCTGGGGGGGGGGGGGGTTAAGGAAAACAACATTGAAAGGAAACGGGGTGAGATAAAATCTCAGTAAGTTACTAATGCAACTACATGACATGCTATTATGCAACAGGCAATAATAATAACTTCTAACAATAGAAAATCTCATATAACAAATAGCAGCGGAAATAAACAATTCACATGGATACTGAGCCAAGGTTTCCCAACTGATAGAACCAAATAAAGGTCGCTGCGCAGCTTCAACAATCAACCCAATCAACATCTTCATAGTCGCATAAAAGCTGAAGAGAAAACCCCCGGTACCGGAACCAATAATAATAAGGGGACAGTGACACACAGTCAAAGCCCAAAACCAATAGATAAAATGCTCACAAAGGGGCTAGCTCATCTCACATCCAAGGCCAATCTGGAGGAGGGGAATAATGGGGCAAAACAATGGTCAATATCATAATGGACTTGGCTTGTGCCATCATAATGTTTCGCATCGCCCAATCACGACACAAATACCAGCTGGACTTTCAAGTAAAGGCTAAGTAATAAAATACTAGCACGATAAACAAGTAATGATTCCAAAGTAGGGAACCATTCCAAATAAATCACCACAAAGGTAAACCAATCCAAACAACACATCAAAGATGTCTAACATTCCCAAAACGGTACTTAATCAAATTTCATAACATATTAATTCACAAAGGAACCAATTCCAATTAATAAAGTGTTCCACGCTATTAACTTAGGTTAATTAGAAGAATAAAACCTAAACTAGGAAGCCACCTAGTCTTAAACAAGCAAAAGGTAGATTTTCCAGAACAGGGGGCGGGCGGGCGCGCTGTAGGGTTCGGGCGGGCGCTCATTTGCCCAGAAGGTTTGGCCGCAGGAAAAGCCAGGTAGGCGGGCGCCTGGATAAGCCCGGGCGGGCGCCTGGTCGACGGGCTGGGCAGAGAATCAGCTGGGTTCTTCCATTTTTTCCAAACCATATCAAGCATTATCGAAATCAACACTTCCAATGAGTGTAGTAATGTACCAAAACGCCATACAAGCTTGTAAGGGAACTAAACAACACCATCTATTAACTCCAAACAAGATTTCAATCCCCACATTTGATTTATCACAAAAATCACCCAAAATAACAATAAATTCCAAATAAATTCTAAACCTTCACAAATCATCAAATAACCATTTCAAAGCTTCATATATCATCATACAAAATGGGGATGAACAATTTTAGCATATAAATGGGGGAAAGAAACTTACCCGGATTTTCTCAAAGATGACGGAACTCGAAATTTCTTTGTTCTTTACGATCCTATCGACGATCTAAACATTTTTTGTGATATGAGAATTGAGAAATAACTAAGGGATGATGACTAAAATGAGGGAAGAAGGAGGGAGAGAAAACTTACCCAACAATGGTAGAGAGAGAGAGAGAAATGACTGGGAGAGATGGAGTGTGTGAGGAGAAAAGGTGAGGGAGGGAGGTGAAATGGAGGGAGTAGGATGATTATGTTTTTAAAATGTTACACTTAGGGCCCCTCCCCTACTACTTACCATTACAATTAAACTCCCTACTACAATCAAGTCCCAACACTTCTACACTAGCACAAATAACTCAAATAAAATGCTAGGCATAAATTATTATGAAACATAAAATGTACACATAAATATTTAAATAATAAATAATTTAAATGAATAAATAAACCATAAATAAATAATTAAATAATTATCACTAGGAAAAATAGAGGCAGGTTTTCGGGTCGTTACAATCTACCCTCCTTAAAAAGAATTCGCCCGCGAATTCACTTATCAAAATCATAACACATAGTCATATCGAGGCTACAAAATATCGATTCTCATCTAGCACTCAAAATCCCAATCAAGAACCTATTAGATAATTCAGACATAGTCTCCATGATTCAATTAACCCTTAAATCATCAACATCCATAAGTTTTATTTTTTTCATTATCCCAATAGTATTTGGAATCAACTCCACTACTAAATTTATCTTCCTTAGGTAATAAAACATAATACAATCGTAGTCTTGGTATTTCTTAACCCACTTGCACTAACTCATTTTTATCCTTTCGAAGAACATAAACTATCCAACATTGGTAACCCATTATCATCATTTCTAAACTTGGTCCCATAACAACAAACTATAATTTGAAGGCGATATCACTAAAATTGCAATCAATCCTTAGTCATAGATAGCTCTATTTATTAACCCGAATTTTAGAAATACTTACCCGAAGGATCAATTAGCCACAGATACGATAGTTCTGCCACTTCCCGAATTCTCAATTGTCCATTCTAAACCATCATATGGTAACCTTAAATAATGTTTACAACATAACAACCTCTCACACTTAACTTCCTTCAATCATTATCTCCACTACTAAATAAAATCCATCCTCAAAATCGAAGAACCCCAATTTCTCCTAAACATAATTCTCGAGATACTACAAGTTTGCCTTATTCATAACCTTAATTACACTGTCAAGATACTTCCATTTGTAAGCCGTATACTCAGTATTACTTCCCAGAAATTCCAAACATTAAACCATCCCGAGCTTAATCAGCTTCTTAAAATATTACAAGCTAAGAAATTTTTCATCCCCATAGTATTCACCAAAGTGGCTATATCTCCAAGGATTTCCATTATAGTGCTTTCACCTTAGATGGCACCTTAAACTAGAGGTACAACGTAAGCTCAAAATTTTATACAAAATGTTTACTTAAATCCACGCTATAATTTCATCATCACATTACTCCAACTCTTTGAAAGCCTAAAACAATTACAAATACTCAGTAATCCGTAAAACAATCCACATTTTATCTCCAAGGCTTTCCTCTAACTCCCTCTTTAAATTGATGATCCGCTTATACACTCCAAAGAAATTTAGCAAATCCTAAATCTTCAATGGCTAACCCACCTTAGTCTTTCATGTATACATTTATAATCTCAATGATACTTAGGCTCAATAGTACTACCATCACAACAAACCAATTGGCTAGCCACATTCTAACTGACCCAATACCAAATCATAGTATTCTTTAATATGCCCATGTATTGATACCCAATTTTCTTCACATACTCTTAATCCAAATCGAGGAACGCCACCAAGAAGGATTTAGAACCATAGAACAACCATTTAACCGAAACTCAAAATTCAAAATGCCTTTAATATAGACCGGGAAATTATTACTCTCCCAAAATGTGCTTAGTCCTCTCGAACTTAACGCGCTTACCACCATTAATGTTTATAACTTCCACAATCTACTCATCACTCATACAAATCATGTATTCCCTCATAACAACCAATTCCGATGCAATCACGTAGATGTGCTAGAAGTAAACAAAAATCTCCTACCAAGAAATCCTCAATTCTTACAACCCAATCGATACAATATGGATATTGATCTAATTATCAGTACTACAACCATGTACCATAACAACACAATTTAACCCAAGTTTTTCCCAAATACTAGGTACTGTTCAGAAGAAAAATAGAAATCTTACAAATGATAAATACATCCAACAACTTGGTATAGACATCCATTGTCACCCATCGAAGCGAAATAGCCAGATTCCAAATAAGAAAAGATATGCTTAACTCTACACAAAGGAACGGTCTCAAAACAATTTTAGGCAAAAGGGAAGAGAGGATGTAACAATTTTCCTGCAACAATCGACTAAAGCATGACATTTCCCTTCTCAAAATAACATCAAAAATCTTATAATAGCAATATGACAAATTTAGCAGGTAAGTTATATCTACCTTTAAGCACAACATGAGCACATAAGACTCCATCAGATATCCTACACTCCTCCATAGGAGTAGACACTGACAACACATAAGTCAAAGACTCAGGAGAAATAAGTGCAACTAAATGCACATAAACATGAGAATGCGATGATCCTAAAATGCACGCACTCGCTCTCTCGACGCAAAATAATACCTCCTAAAATAGCTCAATACCTGACGAGTGCTGGTTGATCACAAATACCCTACCCTGAACCTTTAGGGTTACCCGAAGCATCTCTCTTCTGACCCAGTGCAGTACCAGCGTCACTCCCGGATGGTTGATATCTGCCTCTAGGACAATCTCTCAAGTGCCCAAACCGACCACAATTAACACATTTTCCTTGCTTTTTCCAACACTTGTCTTCTGAGTGTCCTTCCCTCTGACAATAGCCGCAGATCTTCCCATTTCGTGTCCCTTTATTAGAACCTTGATTTCCTACTGTTGGTTGCCCTTGAAGTCGCCTTCTGAATCGAGTTTGCACTCCAGAATTACCTCTGTTATCCGAATATCACTGTGGTTGAGCCCTGTTTTGCCCTCCTTGTTTTCCCGGGTTAACCATCTCAGTCTTCCTCTTGTGTCCCCCGATGTCTTGCTCTATCAAATATGCACGGTCCACCACATCCTGAAAAAGTTGAATTCTTTGGGCTATAAGTTGAGTCCTAATAGCTGTCTTCAAACCCCTGATCAATCTCATCGCTTTCTGCTCCTCGGTCCGCACAAGGTAGTCACAATACCTGGCTAATTCTGTGAACTTAGCCGAGTACTGTGCTACTGACATCATGCCTTGCTCCAAGCTGAGGAACTCGATCTCTTTCTAGTTTTGATCCACTAGAGAGATAAAATGATCCTTGAATTTCCTCACGAACCACTCCCAAGGATATGGTACAAGAGTCACATCCCAACTGGTCTTCAGTGCCTTCCACCAATGTTCCGTAGCCCCCACGAGATTATAAGCTGCAAACAGAACCCTATCCTCATCAGTGCAACCAAAGACATCGTATATTTTCTCCATCGATTCTATCCATAGCTCGGCCTTCTTCACATCAGGCTCACCGTCGTACTCACTTGGTTTCAACTTCAAGAACTGCTCCAACCCATATCGCGGAGGTGCTACATGTTCCTCTCTCGGCACTTGGTCATGAATTGCTTTCACGGCCGCTTCAAACCTGCCCTGAAACATTGCACGGTTTTTTTCCCGTAGACCATTAAGATTCTGAGTCCCACTGATGCCTTCACCAGCTCTTCTTCTAGCCATTACAAACAAATACCTGCATAAAATACTCATCGTTACTCACTCCGAACCCATCTACCCTCCTAGGTCATTCTAGACCACCTATACTTATACATAGAGCTAAACCATAGCTCTGATACCAACTGTCGCGACCCCGACCCCTCAGGCCGGGAACTCGCGAGCTGGACGTCGACTTACAACCCTAAACTCTAAAATACTGAAGATAAAAATTCAATTTTATACCCAAAAGATTTTAACACAAGGTTTGGAAAATCCAAGTTTAACAACATCATAAAACAACTAGTGTAACTCCACAAGCTCACACCCGAAATACATAATATTACAAATCTTAATGACGTCATTGTTGGTACAACTATCCCCAAGAAGGTTACACATTTATATAATGCAAACCGATCAATAATAACCTGCCCAAATATCTCAAACCTCTCGGCGTCCTCCTCGATCCGCAAATCCTAATCCTTTCCTCCTAGGGGGGGGGGGGTTAAGGAAAACAACATTGAAAGGAAACGGGGTGAGATAAAATCTCAGTAAGTTACTAATGCAACTACATGACATGCTATTATGCAACAGGCAATAATAATAACTTCTAACAATAGAAAATCTCACATAGCACATAGCACACAACAGATAACAAATAGCAGCGGAAATAAACAATTCACATGGATACTGAGCCAAGGTTTCCCAACTGATAGAACCAAATAAAGGTCGCTGCGCAGTTTCAACAATCAACCCAATCAACATCTTCATAGTCGCATAAAAGCTGAAGAGAAAACCCCCGGTACCGGAACCAATAATAATAAGGGGACAGTGACACATAGTCAAAGCCCAAAACCAATAGCTAAAATGCTCACAAAGGGGCTAGCTCATCTCACATCCAAGGCCAATCTGGAGGAGGGGAATAATGGGGCAAAACAATGGTCAACATCATAATGGACTTGGCTTGTGCCATCATAATGTTTCGCATCGCCCAATCACGACACAAATACCAGATGGACTTTCAAGTAAAGCCTAAGTAATAAAATACTAGCACGATAAACAACTAATGATTCCAAAGTAGGGAACCATTCCAAATAAATCACCACAAAGGTAAACCAATCCAAACAACACATTAAAGATGTCTAACATTCCCAAAACGGTACTTAATCAAATTTCATAACATATTTATTCACAAAGGAACCAATTCCAATTAATAAAGTGTTCCACGCTATTAACTTAGGTTAATTAGAAGAATAAAACCTAAACTAGGAAGCCACCTAGTCTTAAACAAGTAAAAGGTAGATTTTCCAGAACAGGGGACGGGCGGGCGCGCGGTAGGGGTCGGGCGGGCGCTCATTTGTCCAGAAGGTTTGGCCGCAGGAAAAGCCAGGTAGGCGGGCGCCTGGAAAGCCCGGGCGGGCGCCTGGTCGACGGGCTGGGCAGAGAATCAGCTGGGTTCTTCCATTTTTTCCAAACCATATCAAGCATTATCGAAATCAACACTTCCAATGAGTGTAGTAATGTACCAAAATGCCATACAAGCTTGTAAGGGAACTAAAAAACACCATCTATTAACCCCAAACAAGATTTCAATCCCCACATTTGATTTATCACAAAAATCACCCAAAATAACAATAAATTCCAAATAAATTCTAAACCTTCACAAATCATCAAATAACCACTTCAAAGCTTCATATATCATCATACAAAATGGGGATGAACAATTTTAGCATATAAATGGGGGAAAACAACTTACCCGGATTTTCTCAAAGGTGACGGAACTCGAAATTTCTTTGTTCTTTACGATCCTATCGACGATCTAAACATTTTTTGTGATATGAGAATTGAGAAATAACCAAGGGATGATGACTAAAATGAGGGAAGAACGAGGGAGAGAAAACTTACCCAACAATGGTAGAGAGAGAGAGAAATGACTGGGAGAGATGGAGTGTGTGAGGAGAAAAGGTGAGGGAGGGAGGTGAAATGGAGGGAGTAGGATGATTATGTTTTTAAAATGTTACACTTAGGGCCCCTCCCCTACTACTTACCATTACAATTAAACTCCCTACTACAATCAAGTCCCAACACTTCTACACTAGCACAAATAACTCAAATAAAATGCTAGGCATAAATTATTATGAAACATAAAATGTACACATAAATATTTAAATAATAAATAATTTAAATGAATAAATAAACCATAAATAAATAATTAAATAATTATCACTAGGAAAAATAGAGGCGGGTTTTCGGGTCGTTACAACGGCTCTTTGGTAGGAAGCCCCAGCGTTTCTTAACCCAAATGGTATGACTGTGTAGCAAAAGGTACGCCACGGTGTTGTGAAGGCTGTCTTATGTTGATCTTCCTCAGCCATGAGAATCTGATTGTACCCAGCGAACCCATCCACGAATGAGCGAACCTCGTAGGCAGCAGTGGAGTCGACCAGCATGTCGATGTTAGGGAGTGGAAAATCGTCTTTCGGGGAAGCTTTGTTCAAATCCCGGAAGTCCACACAAACTCGAACCTTGCCGTTTGCCTTTCTGACTGTCACGATGTTGGCTAACCATGCCGGATACTCGATAACCTTGATGAAACCCACACTGAGGAGCTTCTAGATCTCTTCTTTGACTTGCAGAGACCATTCTGGCTTGATCTTTATGAACTTCTGTTTTACTGGCTTGGCATCTTCTCTGATCGGAATTCTGTGCTCCGCTACCTTTCTGTCCAAACCCGGCATGTCTTTGTATGACCACGTGAACACATCCACAAACTCCCGTAGTAGTGCAGTCAATCTATCTCTGTCGTCCCCCTTGAAGAAGCTTCCGATCTTAGTTTACCTTGGCTCTTCGTCGGTACCCAGATTAACAACATGCAATTCTTCGTCAGCCCCTGGACCATTTTCACCACCACTACGGACCTGTTGAGCAAGTTCATTTAAGTATGTCGTGTTTTCGTGGTCTATTTCATCATAATTTGAATCGTTATTAACTTGTTCATTAAGTTTATTATTAGTTAATTCATCATTTATGATATTTGCAATCTCAGGGTACTCAGAAATATCAAATTTTTCATTAGCAAAGAAAGGAAACACACGCTCGGCTATGGCCTCCATATCCTCTTGGGTGAGGGTATTAGAGACACTCAAGGACTCGAAAGTAAGTGTGAGCCGCTCTTCCTTTGTTGCTGTGCGGGGTATGCAACCCATTTATTGGACTAAGAATTCCTCGGATACCACGGGCCCTTTCGTAGAATACCAATTGTTGATCGGCTCGGAGCTTGGCGGGATCTCACTGATAGTCTCATTCATGATGACGGTGTCATGGATGGCGTTGACTTGGCATTCATTCATTATGGCAAGCTCTTCGAACATGGAGGCTAAATCTGCGGTTCTTCCCCCACGATGATTTCTGTCTCGGACTCTATAGTCACTTTCCTTCCCCACCATTCACAGGGCAACATGGGAGCTGGTTCCCTTTCGGATTTCTGGATCTCACAATCGGAGAAGATTTCGAGACCGGGCTTTTTGACACCCTTATTGTTAACCCATGGCTCGGGAAAGATCATGTATGGAACGTCTTCCCCTTGGCGGACAAAATAGCCATTCAACGTCTTGCGGTAAGGCCTTAGATTAGGGACCTCATAACGACGGCCTTCTTTACGAGCTCGGGGCTTTTCATTCTTGATCGCTTGCTCTTGTTTCAAGTCTTCTCTGGAAGGCTCATACCCCAAACCGAATGTGTTCTTGACAAATGGGACTTGCACAGGATGTAGGATTCCTTGTTGATATTTCCCTAAGCCTAAACCAGGGAAGTAGTCCATATTCCTCATCATGCGAAGGACTTTGTGATTGCTGGGGGTCCATGATACATTTCCCCCTTCTTTGTCAATGGCGTTGATTGAGACGCCGGAGAGAGTGGAGTCTGGTAAACCATACTGAACTTGGTGGATGGGCTCACCTTTTCTGTGGATAGTGACGTTTTCGGCCATGACGGTCACTATTTCATCACCATTTCGGATTTTGACACATTGATGGAGAGTTGATGGGACGGCATTAGAACTGTGAATCCATGGTCGACCCAAAAGCAAGTTGAACGAGGCTGGGATGTCAAGCATTTGGAATGGAACGGACATGACCATGCTCCCAAACTCAATGTCTATTTCGATCATACCCATGACTGTACGGGCGGTGTTGTCATAACATCATATTACTTGAGTAGAAGGCTTCAAATCGGAATCCTTAAGCCCCAGTATGCCCATGATTCTGCCAGGCATGAGGTTGAGTGCGGAACCACCGTCCACTAAGACTCTTGAGATGGGCCTCCCCCTTGCTCGTACCTTGAGTTAAATAGCCTCGTTGTGGTCGGAACCAAATGGTGGAAGGTCCATATCGGCAAAGGTGATGACGTTGCCAAAATGAATGTGACCGATCATTGCCGTGAGGTCCTCAGGAGTAGTATCGGGAGAAATTGATGTGTCATCGAGATTGTGGATGACAAGATCTCGGTGTTTCTTTGAGGATGCGATGAGGTCCCAAATAGAGATGTTGGCTTGAGTTTTCTTGAGTTGGACAAGTAGAGGATCTTCGGGAGTGTCGCGAGCTTGCGGCCTTTGAGAAGAGGAGCTTGGTGCGGAAGTGGAAGGGTTACTTGCTATGACTCGACCGGATCGAGTTAGCATGTTGACGTTTCCATCTTGCTTCTTTTTCCTATTCTCTAGTACTTCCCTCATTACCTCATCGTAAGTCACAACATAACAAGAATTGTCAAGTTTATTCATAACATTGGGGCCCCCATTCATAATTGGGATTGAATGGGTGGTCCCCTCGAGTTCTCCTATCTCTATTACATCGACATGTTCGCAATTAGTCACTACAAATTCTTTCTTGTCTATGAGATCTTGAATGACATTGCGGAGAACGAAACATTCCTCGGTGGTGTGGCCACTATATTGGTGGTAGCCGCAATATTTGTGGTGAGCATGATTGGGGTTGACCGTCTTGGGTTGGTACCCTTGTACGGGTGTGACTTGACCCTTTGCTTTGAGGACTTCGAAAGCTTCGGTTTGAGTCATGCCTTGGAGAGGCGTGTAGACACGGTCATTTCGAGACTTCTTCCCTTGGGGTGGAGGAACCTTTTTGTAATCCCCCTTGTCGATAGTGACGGCGTTGACCGAGGCCTCTTTTGTGGAGTTGGAAGCGGTCTTGTAGCGGTAGCTAGGAGCACTTTTCTTGACTTCCTTGAGCAACTCGTCCATTCAGACCCCCGCCTCATACATTTGGGAGAAATCCGCATAGCAAGCCCCACTTAGGTGGGTTCGGAGATCAATTTTGAGACATTTGAGAAAGATGTCCATTTGCTCCTTGGTATTTGGCCTTTCCACAATCTCGGAGAGTTTATCATTCCATCTCCTTGTGAAGTCGATGAAGGACTCGTGTTTTCATTGAGTAGTCTTCTCTAGCTCTTTCCTTGTGGGCCGGTGAGTGGTGTTGCCTTGGTATTGGTTCTTGAAGGCAAGCATGGCGGAGTCCCAATCAAGACGGACAGTGAGCGGGAGAGTAGCATACCAATCTTTTTCCGCCCCCTCGAGAGTGAGAGGAAAGCATTGAGCCATCACCTTGGGGGAGACCTTCTTCGGAACCATTGCCCAAATATAAGTCTCAATGTGAGCCATAGGACAAGAGTTGCCCTTGAATTTGCTTATGTCGGGTATCTTGAACTTATCAGGAAGAGCGGCCATAGTACTCATGAGGATGGATGATTGATAAAGGCTTGTGTCGGAGTCTTTCCCCATGTTGAGCCTATTGAATTTTTGGTCGATGTAGGCCATGATAGAATCCACCATTTTGGGCTCATTGTTCTCAGAACTTGGCTCTCCCACTTTCTTGGTGCGGGTGTTGACATAAGGACTTTTGAACAAACCTTCGGTCCATTCGGATTCGTCATCGTCATTTTTGCTCTTCCCCTTGGCAAGATTAGTGAGCTTTTCTTTCATTAGCTCCATCTCGGCCTCGTGGGCCTCTCTTTGGCTGTCGAGGTGGGATTTCCAAATGTTGTCTTTGCTTTGTGCCTCCTTATTAAGGGTGGAGACTTGCTCTTGGAGGAGTTGGACCATGGTTGCGAGTTGCTCGAGAGTCATGGTATTGTTGGTGTTGGAGCCGCCGACCATTGTTGATGTAGGAGCTTTTGGAGTGATCTCTTCACGGACTAACCGATTTGCCGAATCCCGGTAGACTCTGTAAGTACCAATTGAACCTAGATTGCAGAAGAGGCCCTTGTCAGTCTTGAGTAACACTTGCGGTCCATAAAGAGGCTTAAAACACACAGTTGGGCACAGGACTCGAACCACATAAGAAAAGACTCTTTTTTTTATAAGTCGGAGGGAATGGATCCCTTTTGGGGTTTCTAAGAAAATAATGGAATCGTCACACTAGTATATAGACCATCTCACGGTCCCATATACTCATCGGATTCCATCGCGTTTGTGAATCCTACATGTATCGGGATTAAACTAAATTAATGTAGCAAAGCATACATGCGGGGACGGATTTTTATTTTCGTCCAAAATAACCACTTTTGGGGACGGATTTTTATTGCGTCCGTTTCAACAAGTTGGCATGTATGATTTGAAGACATTAGTTTAGGGAAATCTCGGTACATGGAAACCGACTTGAGTCACGGAGTGTTAGACCCTAACTAGAATTGTGTGGCTTGTGCTCGGCTAAAGAGAGGCTTAAAGGTCACCCCCGGCATGTAGTCGTGAACTACGCCACGGGCTGAGGTTTACCGCTTCGGAAGAGTCAAGGTCGAGTGGAGCTTGAAACTTCCTAGGACGGGCCTCGACGGGTTTGGGGTTGGACTTGTGCGACTCGATAGTGAGCAATTCATAGGAATATGTGCATGTAGTGTGAGGTCTAACAGGTGACAAAATATTTTTTTTATATTTTTTTATTCAAAATAAATAAATAAAAAAAAAAGAAAAACAAATAAGCACATAATTACAAATTTCGAATCACCAGTGTGACCGATAAAATAGAACATAAAATTAAAACAGTCCGAAGTTCAGAATAACCAGTGATGCAGGCAACTGTGCCCACACCCCCATCATACTGCTCTGTTCTGAGACCTGTTTCTGTTCTGGGAACCAACCCAGAAGCGTGCGCCTCTGAGTGTTGGTACGAGACGTGCGCGCATGGCGCGATGCTATTGGGAGGCGTGCGCTTCTGGGCAAACCTGTCAGATTGTCAGATTTTGGACTCAGGGGATTGCCCTGGTCCTATGTGCATATTGTAACCCCTGCAGAAATGATTAGTGGAGAATAGCAGAAGAAGAAGATGAAGAACATGAAGAAGCGGGCGATTCTGGTCCTTGATGGGGGATGCGCGCGCCTTAGGCTGAAGAGGCCAGAAGCGCGCGCCTCCCCCATCAAGAGTCAGAATGCCCAAAAAAGATGTAGATTTTGATCAGAATGCAAGTTTAACCCTCAAACATCCCCAGCGGAGTCGCCACTGTAGATACCCCGGGGGAACCACGGCTTGGCTAGAGCGCGTGAATTATCCTAGGATGTCTAACTTGTTTTTAGAGTCGCCACCTATGTTTTGAGGAACATAAGAAAAACCTATTGATAATAGCCTAAGTTTGATTACGAAAACATAGATTCTTTGTTTTGAGGTTCGGGGGTTAGGTTACGAGATGGGAAGTAGCGAAACACCCATCTCGCCCAACTGAAGTTGGTCTTTCTTGATCAAAATCTACATGAATGATAAAAGTTCTTCTTCTTCTTTTTTAAATCATAAAAAGGGGGTTTTAAAATAGAGTTTGGAATGTAGGAGATAACTCTTTAACCGACCTCAATGAGATGAGGTGATCATTAGAGTCATGTCCCAAAATGATTTGGGTGATTGCACTTTGATAAAACAAAAACAAAGATAAAAGAGATGAAGTTAAGAAGAGGAAAGAAATAACTTTACCTAGACTTCAAGAGACTTCAAACACTTCTTGATGAATTCTTTGGAGAAATCCTTTGGAAATGCTTTGTAAGTGTGAAATTTTAGTGTCTTATTGAGAATGTAAGATTGAGAGCCCAAGGTCCTTGAAAATGGAGGTAAAGGGGGGGGGGGTTTATAGGTGAAAGAGAGATGTTTTTGGTGCCAAAACTCAGTCACCAAGAAATCTTTCTCGGGCAAAATCCTGTAAATTGAGCAAGGGAGAGAATCCTGGCCAGAAATCTGTAACCGACGCCCAGAGGCGCGCGCTTCCTGCTTTGGGGGCGGGAGGCGCGCGCGTTTGGATCCTCCTGTCGGAGGCGCGCGACTCAGAGAAGGAGATTTTGACAGAATGGACTAGAAAGTCAGCCCTGTTATTCAGTTTAGTCCCTGGACTTAACGAAGTCAGTCAGGAACTTAACAGAAGTGACAGAAACTAACGAGAAACACTTAAAATGGGGAGAAACACAAGATCAAATGTGCAATCGGGGTGAGCGGTCCAAGGCGGGGTGTCTACAGCATGACGCATCTCCAAAGCAACGGTCCTAGATTTCTGCTTCTTCAACCTGGCCGCCTCAACTGGATCAACTTCCTCAATCTCAATCTCGTCAATCTGCTCCATGGTCAGAACTGCACAAGACCTAAGTGTCAGAATGAGACAAGAAGAAATAGTTATGAAGGAAAAAGAATGAGTGTCGGAAATTACAGCCTATGGTATCGGACGCCTTGAGACAAACGTTGTTCTGCTCCTTGCAACATATGCATTCATGAGGAAAAACAAAGTTTGGATGAATAATCCAGTCTGGAAATCTATTTCCCCTCAGGACGTCAACCTTAGGGATTATACCGTCAAGGGGGTCCTTCATCAACCCGGCTTGAACATAATAACGGGGATCTCTCTCTAATTCACTCCAGTCAAGCATACCGAGCTTGGCAAACTCCTCAAGCTTTGCAATTAACCTATCACTCCAGCTAGGCTTGTGGACCTCCTTAGGACGGCACGGCGCAAATTCAGGAACAACAAACTCCCAGCCGAAACGGGACTCGACTCTAATCACATGAGAATTCCAACCAGACACCTTGCTAACGGTACCCGAAATAGGAGAAATAATCTTGGGTTTGGATGGGTCAGACTTGATGGTTAGAGTCCTCATCACTTTGTTATAGCTCACGTTGAAAAAATAGTCAAAGGCTGACATACAGGGATCAAAATTAAGACTACGGCATAATACTATGAAGCTAACTAGGTACCTGACAGCATTGGCACCAATGTGATCCGGCATAAGTTCCCAAGACTCCAGAAACTCGTTGATAAATGGGTCGAGAGGGAGCTGTAAACCTAGCTGGAACTGTTTATAAAAGAAAGAAACGACCGCCTGGTCATAATAAAAGTTGTGAACTTTCTCATCGGTATCCAGGGAGCGGCTTTACTATAATATAGACGATACTCCTCATGGTCTATACCATACCGGGAATAAAAGGCCTCAAGTATCTCGCTCCCCGATTTGGGATGTTTATCTATAACAGGCCCTGATATGCCTTTGCTCGTATTTGCCTTCTTAGCACCAGCACCTCGTCTTGGCCTGGTAAGGCTTTCATCAAAGCGGTCCACTATTCTTCCAGATGTGCTCTCCCCGACCATACCTGTAGGAGAAACAGAGGGGTTAGACCCATCGAGAAGCCGAGATAAGGCCATATTCCCCCCCCCCCCTGTCGCGACCCCGGACCCCGCGGGCCCCGGGACCGCGAGCTGGACGTCGACTCTAAAACCAAAACCAAGAAATACCAAGGTTAAAAATTCCATTTAATACCAAAAGGTGATGATCCAAAGTTTTACAAAACCAAGTTTAATAAAAACCAAATACAACTATCATAAACTTCCACAAGTTTATGCCCAACAAAATACAAATATACAATTCTTAGTGACGTCATTGTTTGGTACAACTACCCCAAAATGGTTACACATTTACATAATGGAAACCAACCTATATCAACCTTCCCCAAAAGAACGGATCCACACTCGACGTCCTCTTTCTCGTGATCAGCGAGACTAATCCTTAGCACCTGGGGGGGGGGGTTAAGGAAAAACAAAGATAAAAGAAAGGGGGTGAGATAAATCTCAATAAGTTACTAATGCAACTACATGACATGCTATGATGCAATAAGCAATAAACAATAATTATTATCACATAGCACATAGCAATTGTCATATAACAGATAGCAGCGGAAATAAACACATAACAAAGGATATAGCCAAGGTTTTCCAATCCGGAACATCCAAATAAAGGATCGCTGCGCACCTTCCATAATCAACAAATCATCATCTTCATAATAGCATGAAAGCCGAAGAGAAAACCCCGGTACCGGAACCAATAACCAATGAAGTGTCACAAAGGACGGGAGACATGCCACAAAGTCATGCTCCAAGTAAAGCTAAAATGCACACAAGGGAGCTAGCTCTTCTCACATCCAAGGCCAATCTGGAGGAGGGTAATAAGGGGGCAAAACAATGGTCAACATCACAATGGACTTGGCCGTGCCATCATAATGTTTCGCATCGCCCAAACACACACAAAATACCAGCTGGGTTTTCACGTAAAGGCTAAGTAATAAAATACTAGCACGATAACAACAAAGGATTCCAAAGTAGGGAATCAAGCCAAATAATCACCAAGAAGATGACATGAGCCAACAATACACAATAAGGGTGCTCCAAAATTCCAATTAACAATCAATGAATTTCAAACACAAATTTGATCACAAGGACCCAATTCTAACACTAAGGTGTACTACAATGTTCACTAAGGTCAACTAAAAGGACACCCAAGACTTAGACCAAAGCACGTTCTTCAATCACACAAATTAACAAAATGTAAAGTTTCAGGGGTTCTGCGCGGTCGCCCAAAAAGCCTCAAAACAAGAACAAAAGCTTTCAGAAAGATGCGCGGTCGCCCAGGCTATTTTGTGCGGCCGCCCAATCTTCCGGATTGCCAGAAATCGGGAAGAACAACATGGGTTCTTCCATTTTCAAACCCAAAACACATTCAATCAAAATCCAACCTTCAACTCATATACTAATGTATCAAAACAACTTATAAGTCTAAAAAGACTCCTTTAACAACATTTAATCAACCAATATCAAGAATCAAACCCAACATTCATAAATCACCATTTTTGATCAAAATCCAAAATAAATTCCAAACAAATTCAAAACCCAACCAAACTTCAAATATAACACATCAAACATCTTCTAAACATGATATGAACAATTTAGCATCAAAATGGGGGAAAAGTAACTTACTTGAAAATAATGAAAGTTGACGGAATTCGATTCTTTTTGATTCTACGCGATCCTAGCGACGATCTAAACACGTTTCACGTTTTAAGAAATGAATAATAATGAGTGGAAGAAGGAGAAAAAGAAGAGAGAAGAAATGAAAGAAAACTTACCCAAATTGTTAGAGAGAGGAAGAGATGGCTGGGAGTTGGAGAAAGAGTGAGGGAGAAGGTGAGGGAGGTGAGGGAAATGTTTAAAAGATTTACACTTAGGCCCCCTCCCTTACACTACACACAAACACTACACTCCTTTCTAACAATTAAGACCCAACAATACTACATTAGCACGAATGACCCTAATAAAATGCTAAGCATAATTATTATAACACATAAATTGCACACTTAAATATTTAAATAAATAATAATTTAAATAAATAATTAAGCAAATAATTAAATAAAAATCATTTAATTACTAATAAAATAGAGCCTATATTTCGGGTCGTGACATTCACTCCCCCTTAAAGAAAATTCGACCCGAATTTTAACGAGACTTACCTTAAACAAAAAGCCACGGAAATTTCCTCTCGATCTCATCTCGGAGCTCCCACGTCGACTCCTCTATATTATGATTCCTCCAAAGAACTCGAACCAACGCGATGCTCTTGCTCCTCAACTCTTGGACTTTGGAATCTAGGATCCGAACCGGTCGTTCCTCATAAGTCATATCGGGCTCAATATCCTCCGGTATCCTCGGTATCACATGAGATGGATCATGAACATACTTCCGAAGCATAGAAACGTGGAACACGTTGTGCAACCGGTCTAAAGATGACGGTAACGCAAGGCGATACGCTAGAAGTCCAACCTTTCCCAAAATCTCAAACGGACCAATAAACCTCGGAGCCAACTTGCCTTTCTTCCCAAAACGACGGATACCCACCTTCGGAGATACCTTCAAGAATACCAAATCACCAGTCTGAAAACTAAGATCTCGCCTTCGGTTATCTGCGTAGCTTTTATGTCGACTCTGGGTTGTCTTCAATCTATCCCGGATAACTTTAACTTTCTCAACCGAATCCCGAAGCAAATCAATACCCAAAACTTTCGCTTCACCGACCTCATCCCAACAAATAGGCGATCTACACTTTCTTCCATACAAGGCCTCAAACGGTGCCATCTCGATACTAGCTTGATAACTGTTGTTGTAAGAGAATTCCACTAACGGTAGGTGCGAATCCCAAGAATCGGAAAAGTCTATCGAACACGCTCGCAACATATCCTCCAAAATCTGAATAGTCCTCTCGGATTGACCGTCGGTCTGAGGATGAAAAGCTGTACTGAATCGCAAATCTGTACCCAAAGCTTCCTGAAACGCCTTCCAAAATCTAGAAGTAAACCTCGGGTCTCGATCTGACACAATGCTAACCGGAACTCCATGCAATCTAACAATCTCGTCGATATAAAGGGTCGCAAGCTTCTCCATCGAATATCTGATGTCAATAGGCAAGAAATAGGCACTCTTGGTCAATCTATCCACTATTACCCAAACGCTGTCATACTTCCTACGGGTACGAGGCAGTCCCGTAACGAAATCCATAGTCACATGCTCCCATTTCCACTCGGGAATCTCTAACGGCTGAAGCAATCCCGCGGGTCTCTGATGCTCGGCTTTGACCTGCTGACACGTTAAACACCTCGATACATACTCGGCTATTTCCCTTTTCATATTAATCCACCAAAATTGTTGCTTCAAATCCTGATACATCTTCGTACTGCCCGGATGAATAGTATACCTCGATTTGTGACCCTCATCAAGAACTCTCTATTTGATTCCATCGACATCCGGAACACACAAACGACCACGGAAAGTCAACACTCCAATCGGGCTAACAGAAAAATCCTCGAAATTCTTTTCTTTCAGTTTACCCATTACCTTCACTAACTCGGGATCTTCTTTCTGAGCTTCCTTTATTCTCTGAATTAGGGTCGGAGATACCCTAATATTCTCAAAAATAGCCCCATGTCTCGATTCACGAGGAGACCAATCTCGAACATCCTCAAGCATTTTCCATTCACGGACCATCATCGAAGCCACATAAGATTTTCTACTAATCGCATCGGCTACCACATTCGCCTTTCCCGGGTGATAAGAAATCGTGCAATCATAATCCTTCAACAATTCCATCCATCGGCGCTGTCGGTTATTCAATTCCTTCTGGGAGAAAAGGTACTTCAAACTCTTGTGATCCGTAAAAATCTCAAACTTTGCTCCATAAAGATAGTGCTTCCACTTGTGCAACGCAAATACAATAGCCGCTAACTCCATATCATGAGTCGGGTAATTCTGTTCACTCGGGGTCAACTTCCTCGAAGCATAAGCAATTACTTTCCCATTCTGCATCAACACACAACCCAAGCCCTCTTTCGAAGCATCGCTGTAAATCACGAGGCCATCGCTCCCATTAGGCAAAGTCAAGATCGGTGCGGTAGTCAACCTCTTCTTCAATTCCTCGAAACTCTTGTCACATTTCTCGGTCCACACAAACGGAACATTCTTCTGAGTCAACTGAGTCATCGGAGTAGCAATCCTCGAAAACCCCTCAATAAATCTTCGGTAATACCCGGCTAAACCAAGAAAACTACGAATCTCGGTCACTGACTCGGGTCTCTTCCAATCCACTATAGCCTCAATCTTTGACGGATCCACAGAAATCCCATCTTTAGAAATCACATGACCCAGAAATGACACCTTCTCGAGCCAAAACTCGCATTTACTAAACTTCGCAAATAATTTCTCCCTCGCAAGAACGGATAAAACTGTCCTCAAATGTTTCTCGTGCTCCTCTCGAGATTTCGAATAAACAAGAATGTCGTCGATGAAGACCACCACGAACGAATCAACATAAGGATGGAAAATCCGGTTCATCAAATCCATAAATACTGCCGGCGCGTTAGTCAACCCAAACGGCATAACCAAAAACTCGTAATGACCGTAACGAGTGCGAAAAACAGTCTTCGGAATATCCTCCGATCGGACCTTCAACTGATGGTACCCACGCCTCAAATCAAGCTTGGAAAACACAACGGACCCTTGAAGCTGATCAAATAAATCATCGATATGGGGTAGAGGGTATTTATTCTTCACCGTAACCTGATTCAACTTTCTATAATCGATGCACAATCTCAAGGAACCGTCTTTCTTCCGCACAAATAAAACCGGTGCTCCCCACGGGGAAACACTAGGGCGGATAAACCCTCGATCAAGCAACTCTTGCAACTGAACTTTCAATTCTTTCAACTCTGCGGGAGCTAACCTATAAGGCGCTTTCGAAATTGGAGCCGTACCCGGCAAAAGATCTATACAAAACTCTATCTCACGATCGGGAGGCATATCATACTCGGTAGAGAAAACATCGGGAAATTCCCGAACTACCCGAACACTATCCAAACTAGGGGATTCTTTCCTAGTATCAAGAACACTAGCCAAATACCCCTCACAACCACTATGCAATCACTTTCTCGCTTTCATAAAAGAAATTAAGCGAACCTTCCTACTCAGAGGACTAGCCTCAAACACAAATTTAGGCACATCGGGAATAGAAAAAGCAACAGTTTTCTTACGGCAATCAACGGAAGCATGAAACTTGCTCAACCAATCCATACCCAAAATGACATCAAAGTCTTGGATAGGAAGAACTACCAAATCCGCACAAAGGACTCGACCACAAATAACCACATCACAAGCACGAAAGACTCGATCAGCAATCAAGCATTCTCCTATAGGGGTCGACACCTCTAGCACGTACGGTAAAGACTCGAATGCAGCATTTAACATGGAAGCAAATTGCACAGAAATGTATGAATGAGATGATCCTGGATCTACTAACGCTCGTGCGCTCACATTAGACACAGAAACAATACCTCCAATAACGGATGGATCATCGGTAGCTTGTTGTTGATTCATGGCATAAACCTTCCCTTGAACTTTGGGCTTCCCGGTAACATCCCTTTTCTGACCTTGATTATTACCAACTCCTGACCCAGATGCTTGTCCTCTACCTCTTGGACAATCTTTTACAAAGTGACCCATTTGTCCACATTTTGTGCACCTTCCTTGCTTCTTCCAACACCGGTCCTCAGAATGACCTTCCCTTTGACAATACGAACAAAGCCTCATAATTTGGCTCCCTTGGTTCCCGGAAGTGGTACCCGGGTTCCTTGGGATCGGTTGCCCTCGGGACTGAGATTGTCCCCCAAAGTTACCTCGATTTTCGATCCTTGGTTGTGACTTGCTCTGCGCTCCTTGCTTACTCGGGTTGGCCACCTCGGTCTTCCTCTTATGTTCGCCAATATCTTGCTCTATCAAATAGGCTCGGTCCACCGCATCTTGGAAAGTCACAATCCGTTAAGCAATAAGTTGAGTACGGATGGAGGTCTTCAATCCCCGAATGAATCTCATAGCCTTTTGTTCCTCGGTCCTCACCAAATAGTCACAATATCGGGCTAATTCTATGAACTTAGCCGAGTATTGTGCTATAGACAACACACCTTGCTCCAGGTTGAGTAGCTCGATCTCCTTTCGGTTTTGATCAACAACCGGAATGAAATGCTCCTTGAATTTGCGCACAAACAACTCCCACGCATACACCGTGTGAGTATCATCCCAAGTAGCTTTAACACCTTTCCACCAATGCTCGGCGGCTCCCACAAGCTTGTAAGCCGCGAACCGGACCTTGTCCTCATCCGAACACCCAAACACAACATAAATCTTCTCCATCGACTCGATCCACAACTCAGCTTTCCGAACATCGGGTTCCCCATTGAATTCAACCGGTTTCAACTTCAGAAATTGCTCCAATCCATAACGGGGTGGTGCTTGCTCTACCCTCGGACCTTGATCATGTATGGCCTTCATGGCTGCCTCGAACATGCCTTGAAACATGGCACGTGCTTCTTCCCTCGTATCATTCGGATTCTGTGCCCCACTAGCACCTCCTCTGTTTCTTCTTCCAGACATTGCGAGTAATTACCTGCATAAGACATCAACCGTTAATCACTCCGCACACTACTACCCACCTAGGTCATACTAATCCACCTAGACTTATACTTAGAGCTAATGCCATAGCTCTGATACCAACTGTCGCGACCCCGGACCCCGCGGGCCCCGGGACCGCGAGCTGGACGTCGACTCTAAAACCAAAACCAAGAAATACCAAGGTTAAAAATTCTATTTAATACCAAAAGGTGATGATCCAAAGTTTTACAAAACCAAGTTTAATAAAAACCAAATACAACTATCATAAACTTCCACAAGTTTATGCCCAACAAAATACAAATATACAATTCTTACCGACGTCATTGTTTGGTACAACTACCCCAAAATGGTTACACATTTACATAATGGAAACCAACCTATATCAACCTTCCCCAAAAGAACGGATCCACACTCGACGTCCTCTTTCTCGTGATCAGCGAGACTAATCCTTAGCACCTGGGGGGGGTTAAGGAAAAACAAAGATAAAAGAAAGGGGGTGAGATAAATCTCAATAAGTTACTAATGCAACTACATGACATGCTATGATGCAATAAGCAATAAACAATAATTATTATCACATAGCACATAGCAATTGTCATATAACAGATAGCAGCGGAAATAAACACATAACAAAGGATATAGCCAAGGTTTTCCAATCCGGAACATCCAAATAAAGGATCGCTGCGCAGCTTCCATAATCAACAAATCATCATCTTCATAATAGCATGAAATCCGAAGAGAAAACCCCGGTACCGGAACCAATAACCAATGAAGTGTCACAAAGGACGGGAGACATGCCACAAAGTCATGCTCCAAGTAAAGCTAAAATGCACACAAGGGAGCTAACTCTTCTCACATCCAAGGCCAATCTGGAGGAGGGTAATAAGGGGGCAAAACAATGGTCAACATCACAATGGACTTGGCCGTGCCATCATAATGTTTCGCATCGCCCAAACACACACAAAATACCAGCTTGGTTTTCACGTAAAGGCTAAGTAATAAAATACTAGCACGATAACAACAAAGGATTCCAAAGTAGGGAATCAAGCCAAATAATCACCAAGAAGATGACATGAGCCAACAATACACAATAAGGGTGCTCCAAAATTCCAATTAACAATCAATGAATTTCAAACACAAATTTGATCACAAGGACCCAATTCTAACACTAAGGTGTACTACAATGTTCACTAAGGTCAACTAAAAGGACACCCAAGACTTAGACCAAAGCACGTTCTTCAATCACACAAATTAACAAAATGTAAAGTTTCAGGGGTTCTGTGCGGTCGCCCAAAAAGCCTCAAAACAAGAACAAAAGCTTTCAGAAATATGCGCGGTCGCCCAGGCTATTTTGTGCGGCCGCCCAATCTTCCGGATTGCCAGAAATCGGGAAGAACAACATGGGTTCTTCCATTTTCAAACCCAAAACACATTCAATCAAAATCCAACCTTCAACTCATATACTAATGTATCAAAACAACTTATAAGTCTAAAAAGACTCCTTTAACAACATTTAATCAACCAATATCAAGAATCAAACCCAACATTCATAAATCACCATTTTTGATCAAAATCCAAAATAAATTCCAAACAAATTCAAAACCCAACCAAACTTCAAATATAACACATCAAACATCTTCTAAACATGATATGAACAATTTAGCATCAAAATGGGGGAAAAGTAACTTACTTGAAAATAATGAAAGTTGACGGAATTCGATTCTTTTTGATTCTACGCGATCCTAGCGACGATCTAAACACGTTTCACGTTTTAAGAAATGAATAATAATGAGCGGAAGAAGGAGAAAAAGAAGAGAGAAGAAATGAAAGAAAACTTACCCAAATTGTTAGAGAGAGGAAGAGATGGCTGGGAGTTGGAGAAAGAGTGAGGGAGAAGGTGAGGGAGGTGAGGGAGGTGAGGGAAATGTTTAAAAGATTTACACTTAGGCCCCCTCCCTTACACTACACACTACACACTACACTCCCTTCTAACAATTAAGACCCAACAATACTACATTAGCACGAATGACCCTAATAAAATCCTAAGCATAATTATTATAACACATAAATTGCACACTTAAATATTTAAATAAATAATAATTTAAATAAATAATTAAGCAAATAGTTAAATAAAAATCATTTAATTACTAATAAAATAGAGCCTATATTTCGGGTCGTGACACCCCCAAATTAACTAATGGGACCGAGGAGGTTGCACCCTCAAAACAAGATCGGAAGGCCGACTTATCCTTAACATAGTGAAGAAAAACATGTTGAATAATGGTGTCAAAGGTATTAAGGAGCACTATGCCATCTGCACTACCACTAAGAGCCCTTGGAGCAAACAAACCTGATGAATACCTAACGTCATCCCTAGGGGTTTTATTCAGAAATAACAGGTCACCAACAACCATTAGCGACAACATTTTCCATATCCCCTCCAACTTCATGTATATCATATTATTTCGCTCATAGAAGCCATACATGGCGTCAGGATCAAAATTGGGGGTACCAGACATAACAGGAAAAAGGAAAGCTATCCTAGAGCTATAGTTCACTCAAAATCGAAGTGCAAAAGGAAAAAAGCCTGAAGCTTTACAATTCTAAAACCCTAGCAATGGCAGAAAAAGAAGAAAGGGTGAGAAGGATCGGAACAATACCTTGATCGGAAATGTAATTGGAGAAAAAGGTTCAGCTGACGGTGCTAACAAAGACGATCAGAACGGATTGGGAAGACTTGCAACAGAAATCGATATTCTCAAAGACTCGCCGACGGTGAACGCACTGTTCTCTTGGGTGAAAATTTGAAAAAGTGAAATATCGAGGGTTTTCTGGCGTGTATATAGGTTGGGTCGAAAATATACGGTTCGGGTTTGACCCGGGTTGAACCCGCGATGCATGGGCTGCATGAACATCCAGAAACCCATTATGTCCCGCATTAAATGGGCCATGATTCCAAGATGAATGTCCCATCATTAAAACACATGCGCCTGTAGACACCCCGCCTTAGACCTCTCGCCCCGATTGCATACATAGTATTTTTATTTAACTTATTTTCGTTAATTTCTGTTACTTCGGTTAAGTTCCTAACTGATTCTGTTAGTTTTGGACTAAACTGAATAACAAAGTTAAGTTTAGAGTCATTTCTGTCATTCTATCATTTTTAGGCACGGGCGCGTCCCGTAATAGCCATGTGCCGCGCGCGTTTGACCTAACTGGCCGGACCCGCGCGCCTCCCATATTGACAGTTACGGATTGTAGCCTTTTCCCTCCATTTTTAGAGTAAAAAACAACATTTTCATCACATGTTTTATTCTAGCATTAAACCATTTTATTCTATAACTCTCAATCCCATATTCTTAGCCATTTCTTAAAAATAAAATATTTCTTTTATTTATTATTTGATTTTCTCTTTATTAATTATTATTTCTTTATTTTCTTATTGGTGAGAAAAGCTTCTTTCCCTCCTTTCTCTACCTATTTAAACCTCTCATTTCTACTTTAGAAAAGGACTTCAACTTTCTCTACACCTAAACTCTACACAAATACTCCCAACAACATTTCTTTACAAAAAAACACTACACAAAGTGTTGTACACAGTTTCTCTACAACAACTCCATCTCCAAGTCAAGATTTGAAGTTCTTATTTTCTAAAAGTTACTTTATCCTTCTTCTCTTATTTTATTTATCTTAATCAATGTATGCAATCCCCATCAATGGGACATGACTAAATGACCACTTTATTACATTAAAGTTGGTTAAGGTCATCTCCCTACATTTCAATCTTTATTTCAATATACTATTCTTCTCTTAATGTAATCTTTAGCATAAATTAATATATAAAACAATTCTCTTTTGTTTTTCTTTTGTAATTCCCCTTTTCTTTACATTATACTTGTTAGCACTTTTCTCATATTAAAATAAGGACATTTAGCATTAGAACACCAATAGTAGCAAGACCCGCGTAAGCGGGGTGAAGTGGGTGTTTAAGTAATTCCCACTCCGTTACCTAACCCCCGAACCATTCTCTTCCCGAATCTCTGGTTTTGTACATAAATTAGGCTATTTCTAGGTTTTCTTATGTTCCTCTAAAAACATAGGTGGCAACTCTCACAATTAAAAACAAATAGACATCATAGGATCCTTCCACCGCTCTAGCCAAGTAGTGGGATCTCCCGGGGTATCTACCGTGGTGACTCTGTTGGGGATTACTTAGAGGGTTAAACTTGCGTTTTTACTTTTGGTATTCTTATATCTGTTTTCTGGGCATTCTGGTGGAAAAAGGTGGGATGCGTGCGCCTCTGGCCTTCTTGGCCTAAGGCGCGCGCATCCGACCTTCACCACCAGAATTGCCCGCCTCTCATCTCGTCCTTCAATTACATGTTATTGTGCTAACAAGTTTCTGCAGGGGAAAGAATTGTTATTTTGAGTCAAGGCAATCCCTTGAACCCACGGGTTTGAAGGTACTGCCCAGAATCGGGCGCCTCGGCCTCTCTCGCTCGGAGGCGCGCGCCTCCCACTCTCATTGCCCAACGCGTGTGCTTCTGGGCAATTTTCCAGAAACAGAACAGTGAACAGAATGCACAGAATGACAGTGTGTGAGCACCGGGCCTGCACATAAATTCTTTTATTTTCTGTTTATTTTATCGGTCAAACGGGTGATTTGAAAGTTGTACATATGTGTTTATTTGTTTTTTCTTTCTTTGGGAAAAAATATATAAATTGTCACTTGGATTGACCTCATACTACATGCACATATTCCTATGTATTGCTCACAATCGAGTCGCACAAAGTTCATAACCCCAAACCCGTCGAGGCCCGTCCTAAAGAGTTTCAAGCTCCACCCGACCTTGACTCTCTCGAAGCGGTAAACCTCAGCCCGTGGCGTAGTTCATGACTACATGCTGGGGGTGACCTTAAGACTCTCTTTAACCGAGGACAAGCCAACACAATTCTAGTCTAGGTTCTAACACTCCATGACCAAGTTGGTTTTCGTGTGTCGAGATTTCCCTAAATTAATGTCATCAAATCATACATGCCGTTTCCAAGAGAAACAAGTGGTTATTATGGACGAAAATAAAAAATCCGTCCCCGCATGTATGCTTTATGACATTAATTTAGTTTAATCCTGTCACATGTAGGTATCACAAGCGTGGTGGAATCCGATGAGTATATGGGACCGCGAGAAGGTCTATATACTAGTGTGACGATTCCACTATTTTTCTAGAAACTCCAAAAAGGACTCCGTCCTTCCGAATTTTGTAAATAAATAAATAAATAAAGTCTTATTTTTTATGTGGTTGAGTCTTTTCTCTTGTTTGTGGGTGAAATTATTTTTCTCAAAAGGTGTTTGTGAGGCCAACCTAAGATCAACTGTGTTCTTCCAATAGGTCCAATGGTCTCAAACGGCAACAACAACAAGGGTGAGAACATTTTCGTGCCCAACGAAAGGCTTTTCAACATAATGAGAGCCATGGGGGAACATATGGATAGACTTGCCGAGGATGCCCGCCGAAAAGATGATTTGTGGCAAGCCCGTTTTGATCTCGAGAAGTTTTCAAGCAACAACCATAGAAAAATCAAGCAAAGTTTTCAAAGGGGGATTAAAAAAAAAAGCTCGCTAGGTTAAAATCCTCAAATCAACCTAGGCAAAAGTTAGAGCATAAAAAAAAAAACTCCCCCTCAATCAAAGAAGTACAGAAGATCAATATCATTTTCCAAGGACGAAGCAACATCAACAAAAATCCTCGCGATGAAGAAGCATCCACAAGAACTACGGTGACCTGAGCCTCTACACTGGAGGAACGTAGGCAACCTTCGGGTACGGTCTCATGCAAGAAAGAAGATATGTTTAGCAGTGCGTTATGGTGATTGGCCTTCATCTCGAACTTGCAAGACATCTTTGTACGAGTCATTGCCAATGAATTAATCACCTCAAGATTGAACAACTTTCTTAGAATTGGAATCGCTTTGCGTTCCTTATCGAGTCTAGGGGATTCTTATCTTTCAGCAACGCTCCCAGTTTCTTGCAATCAAATTGGGGCTTTCCTTCTCTTCTCTCTTAATGACTTACTTGCCTTCGTAAGACATTCAATAAATAAAAATACATGTCAATACTAGGGGCTACTTCCCTAGTCGAGTCAATGTCACTCATCATTAGTGACAAAAGGTCTCCACTGTAAAATCACATGTCTCTCATCCTCAGCTAGAGTCAATGGACACTTCCTCATCAATTGAGTCAAACAAAAATGAAGACGCAAAAGAGATGCCCGCTAGATTGAAAACCCGAAAGAGCGGTCTAGGAAAAAAACAGGGTGCGTCATAAAAAAAATATGAGAGAGAGAGAGAAGGGAAAGATAAATGGAGATCCCCAGCCTCTAAAGAAGACAAGTTATACATTGAATCTCCTCAGCAAGTCAATTCACCACCGAGTCAACTTCGGAATTGCAAAAAGCTCGACAAGATACGGCACCACCAAAGGTCGTTTTGGGTTGTTGGCATAAGAGAGATTGTTCTTGCAATGTGCATTTTTGGGCTCATGTGAAAGAAGGCCCGTCCGAGAATGAGCTCATGATCGATATGGGGTACGAGGTTGCATATGTTGGTAGTGGTTCCCTAGGCACGTTTAGTAAATGTTGTAATTGTTATCATTTATTTCATATCAATAAAGAGATGTTTTGATTATTATTGTTGTTCATGTTTACTTATAATAATCTCCGTCCCTAGTACTTGTTAAGCACTAGTATAAAGGCTAAATGATCATGAGATGATCATGTTAGATTTATGGGTACTTGTTTGGAACAAGGTACTGGACATGACCCGCTATATGAGATTTATGTCATGGTCTATGTCGTACATATATCTCATATTAGTTATGTCATTCGAATCCTTAGACATGAAGTTATTATAGTCTTCCACTTGATGAACATTATGTTTGACATATTCAAACGCTACCTTTAACCGGGTAGTTATAAAGGGTATGATTGGCATAATCAGATTCACGTAGGGAAGAATAATAAGCTGAATGGATTTGTCCCTCTTCGGAGAGATCTCAAGCTTAGGCCTCTCGTAGGAATGATGTTGATGAAAATGTTCGGCCGGACTTAAATGAATTGATTAGATCAATGTCATTTGGATTATCAACATATTCGGAATCGAGGAAGTATTGAACAAAGACAAGTTGACCGTTTGACCATGACTTGTGTTCAATGAGATCGTGGATAAAGGGATTATGACATATTCTAAAGGAATGTGAACTTGTATCTAGTTATACTATTTGGGTAGGTATGACGGTTTGCTAGAACCTAATCATATCTTATGGTTTCATGTTTGAACCCATTGCCAACTTAGTGTAATCCTAGAGGGTCACACACAATAGAACGAATCTTAAATATGAACTATATTGGAATTTTGGAATTTCTGGAAATCTGGACAAGTGGGTGACCGCACAGTTTGGGTTGGGCGGCCGCACAGTTTGGGTCAGTTAGTACCAGAAACCTTCCAGCTAGATGTGCGACCGCACAAGGGTTTTGGGCGACCGCACACCATGTCGGGACAGGTTTCCTAATTTGATTTGGAAAAGAAATTGGACGGTTTTAGACACAAGTTTCCTATTTGGAATAGGTCTAACTTGTATATAAACAGCAAAATTCGGCCAGAATCAAAGCCAATGCTTTTGTGCAAATCTCCAAAGAGTTTGAGAGATTTTATTTTGTTCTAAAACATCTTTGATTGAAGAACAAAATAATACACAAACCAATATTCCATATAGTTCATATCAATTGTGAAAACGTGTTTCACAATTTTGGTCTAGCAACCAAGATCAAGTGCTCTTGATATTCTTTCGTGGTGTGGATACCGCTAGAGGGTGAAGATTATCATCTTCAAGTTCGTGTTCTTACTTTTGTGATTAAAGCTTCAAGTTCTCCACCAAGATCAAAGACCAAATTCAAAGTCATCAAGGGTTAGTTTTTTTAGTATTCATATTGTTGTATTTGATTTAATCTTATGAACGGATATATGGGCTTTGGGTTTCATAAAATTTAGAATGCTAATTTCCACTGCGCATGTTACTACGAAACCCAACAGTGGTATCAGAGCCCCGTTCATGTTGATTATTTCAATACTTAGATCATGTAGTGTGTATATAAATTGTTTATGCGCCTAACATGATATGAATATTGGATATATGATGTTTATGTGTTATGTGATTTTATGTGGTTTATTGTTTTTGCAACTTTAATCGCACGATTCAATCGTAATAAATATTATGATGAATTCTGAATTGTTTGATTATTAATTCAGATTGGATCATGGTTTTAATAATCGGGGAAAAACAATTTTGAGACATATTTTTGAACTTTAAAATTGCCTTCTGATCATCCTGTGCGACCGCACATAATCACGTGGGCGGCCGCACATGTTTGGGCGACCGCAGAGTGATTTCTGGGCGGCCACACAAAGCAACAAGAATGCTGATTCTTTTTGCCTTTTGATCAGATTTGGAATTTTCAAAAGGTACTAACCAAACCAGTAACTGAACCAGGCCAGACCTGCTGATCTGGAATGGGTTTTGGGTAGTTGGTTTTGGTGTGGATCTTGGGGTTTGATTTTCCTATTTGTTTTAGTCTTGTGATTCTAAGATTGGCTCAAGGTTTGGATGGCTAATCTACGTTCATCGAGATTGTGTTTCCCAAACTTGATCGCAATCAAAGTTTCAAAGATAAAACGAAGTTAGAATTATGAAGAGTTCATAATTGCTAAAATTGAGAAACAAAGTTCTTGATTCAAAGATTGGAGATCCATGTGGAATTGTGGATGCAATTGGCCTACGTTCAACGAGACCATCTATTGCTTAGTTTCGGCCACATGGACTACTTTCTTGGTTTCTTGAAGTAGTACGGAATTCTGGATGCCTTATGGCTTAGTTTCGGCCGCACTTCTTGTTGTCTTGATTTGGAGATAATAACCAAAGTTGAAATAGTCTCATCCTCATAATCATAGAGAAACTAATGACACATAAATATTATGCTTAAATTAATGGAGATTAATTTAGTGGCTAAACTTGATGCGTAACATGTTTATATTATATGCTCATAAATGTGTTGTATGCTATATGTGATGAACCTTCAAAGAAAGTTTTAAGTCCTTTATTGCCATGCCATGATTAAAACACTTGCTTATACATGGGTGATCTTGATGTGGGTTCGCCTCCGTGAGGTGCATTAATTTTATTCATGAATGAGCAAGATGAGGTTCATTAATTTGATGTGGGCTTGCCTCCGCAAGGTGTGCATTAATTTTATTCATGAATGAGCAAGATGAGGTTCATTAATTTGATGTGGGTTTGCCTCCGCAAGGTGCATTAAATTGAATGGTTCCTATACGTTTAAAATGGTTGGACTTAATTAGACGTCAAAACAGGTTTGGGCCTAGGCAAAAGATGAGATTAAACATGCTTTTTGAAATTGGATTTCTCAAAGAATCTCATAAAAGAATCTAAGAATCATATGGGATATGATTGACATGATTGTCTACCTAATTAATTTAGTTTTGAGCGGTCCGCCTCCGTGGACTCAAAAGTTAAATTAAAGTTGGATCTTAGCCCAATTAAATTATATTATACATGTGATGTATATGAAGGTTATATAATTTAGTGGGAGTATTTTTTTCGAGAAATACATTGTTTATTTATTTAATGAAAAAATTGGTACTTATTAAATTTTGGAAATTTTGCATATTTGTAGATAATGACTACTAACACTCAATCAATTTCGTTGCGATCGATCCTTGAGAAGGATAAGCTCTAAGAGAATGGTACTAACTTTATGGATTGGATCTGTAGCCTAAGAATTGTTCTAAGGCAAGAAGATAAGTTGTACATTCTCGATGGGCCACTTCCTGCTGAACCAGAACCTACTGCCCCTAGGGAAGAAAGAGACAATTACAAGAAACATAGTAATGATTCTAGAGATGTAAGTTGTCTCATGCTTGCTACTATGTGATCAAAACTCCAACAAAGTTTGGAACATTTGGAAGCCTATGAGATAGGCATGGAGTTAAGAGCCATGTTTCAAGAGCAAGCTAGGCAAGAGAGGTACAAGACCATTGTTGCATTCACTACTTGCAAAATGAATGAAGGGCAACAAGTGAGTCCTCATATGTTTAAAATAAAAGGTTATGTAGAGCACCTTGAGAAACTTGGCTATCCAATCCCATTGGAGCTAGCCACGGATCTCATTCTTAATTCATTGCCTAAGAGTTATAATCAGTTTGTGATGAATTATAACATGCATGGAATGGATAAGAATATCTCCGAGTTGCATGGGATGCTTAAAACTGCGGAGATGAATATTGCGGAGAAAGGTTCTCCCGTGCTCTTGGTTCATGATGGGAAGAAGGCTAGTGCCAAAGGAAAGGGTAAGAAAGTTGTCAAACCCAAGATAATCAAGGCAAAGGTTGCCAAGGCTTCTGAGGCAAAACCCGATTCACAAAAGGATGCAATCTGTTTCCATTGTCAAGAAATTGGTCATTGGAAACGTAATTGCAAGGCTTTCTTGGAAGAGCAAAAGAAGAAGAAGAGCAGCAAGGCTGCGTCGACTTCAGGTATCTATATGATAGATATTCTCCTTTCTACCACTGATTCTTGGGTATTGGATACCGGATGTGGTTCTCACATTTGTTTAAATGTGCAGGGTATAAAGAATAGGAGACTACTTAAAGAGGGTGAAGTAGACCTACGCATGGGGAATGGAGCAAGAGTTGCTGCATTAGCCGTAGGGACTTATGAAGTCACTTTACCTACCAGATTAATTCTTGTTTTGAACAATTGTTATTATGTTCCGGATTTAAGTAGAAATATTATTTCAATTTCTTGTTTGGATAATGAAGGTTTTAAGTTTCTTATTGAGAATAAGAAATTTTCTATTTATTTAAATGATGTGCTTTATGGTATTGCTAATTCATTTAATGGCCTTTATGTCTTGAATGTCAAGAATGAAAATAATAACAATGTCTATCATATAAATAAGAAATCTAAACCTAATGATGTAAATCATACTTATTTGTGACATTGCCGTCTTGGTCATATTAATGAGAAGCGTATCTCAAAACTCCATGGGGACGGTCTCTTGGGTTCATGTGACCTTGGGTCATACGATACCTGTGAGTCGTGTCTTCTTGGAAAAATAACTAAGACACTTCTTACCAAGCTAGGTGAGAGGGCAAGCGACTTATTGGGGTTGAAACATTCCGATGTATGCGGACCATTAAGTAGCAATGCTAGGGGAGGGTTTCAATACTTCATAACCTTCACTGATGATTATAGTAGATTTGGGTATGTTTACCTAATGAAACATAAAAGTGAAGCATTTGAGATATTTAGAATATTTCAAAATTAAGTAGAAAAACAACTTGGCAAAAGTATCAAGGCACTTCGATCAGATCGAGGTGGAGAATACTTGAGTCATGAATTTGATGATCATCTAAAGAATTGTGGAATAGTTTCACAATTAACTCCGCCCGGAACACCACAATGGAATGGTGTGTCTGAGAGGAGAAATCGGACTTTGTTAGACATGGTTCGATCAATGATGAGTCAAGTTTATCTTCCAATATCCTTGTGGGGTTACGCTCTAGAAACCGCTGCATTCACACTAAATCGTGTTCCAACTAAATCGGTTCTTAAGACTCCATATGAGATGTAGAGCGGAAAGAAAACTTGTTTATCTTTCATGAAGATTTGGGGTTGCGAAGCCTATGTCAAAAGACTTGTCTCTGACAAACTTGCACACAAATCTGACAAATGTATTTTTGTGGGATATCCAAAGGAAACTAGAGGATATTACTTTTACAACCGTGAGGACAACAAAGTTTTTGTTGCCCGAACTGGTGTCTTTCTAGAGAAAGAGTTTCTCTCCAAAGAAATCAGTGGGAGTAAAATAAATCTTGAAGAGATTCGAGACCCAGAAAATGACATTGAACTAATAGTGGAACAAGAACAAGAACCATAAGGAGTTGTGGAACCTGTTCAAAATACACAAGCGACTCGCAGATCTAGTAGGTTACGATCCGAGCCCGAGAGATATGGATTTCTCATAACGGATAGTAATGAGATGGAAATCATTGAGAATGATGAACCATCAACCTACCAAGAGGTGATGTCTTCTCCTGATTCGGATAAGTGGCTTGGAGCCATGGAATCTGAATTGCAATCCATGCAAGACAATCAAGTTTGGAACTTGATTGATGCACCCGAAGGTGTAAAATAGGATGCAAATGGGTCTTCAAAAAGAAGACTGACATGGATGGGAAGGTGCATACTTACAAAGCTAGGCTTGTAGCGAAAGGTCATAGGCAAGTTCATGGTATTGACTATGATGAAACCTTTTCACCCGTAGCAATGATCAAGTCTATAAGAATTCTGCTTGCTATTGCCGCATATCATAACTATGAAATATGGCAAATGGATGTCAAAACCGCTTTCCTGAATGGAAAACTACAAGAGGATGTGTATATGACACAACTAGAAGGTTTTGAACAGAATTCTAAGGTATGCAAATTGCAGAGATCTATCTATGGATTGAAGCAAGCTTCTAAGAGTTGGAATCTCCATTTTGATGAATCGGTCAAAGAGTTTGGTTTCATCAAGAACGAAGATGAGCCTTGTGTATACAAGAAGATTAGTGGGAGCATAGTGCTATTCCTGATTTTGTATGTGGATGACATATTACTCATTGGAAACGACATTCCTACACTTCAGTCCGTAAAGACTTGGTTGGGAAAGTGTTTCGCAATGAAAGATATGGGTGAAGCCGCATATATACTTGGCATTAAGATCTATAGAGATAGATCAAGGAGGCTACTTGGTTTAAGCCAAAGTACATACATTGACAAGGTCATTAGAAGATTCCGTATGGAAAATTCTAAGAGAGGTACCTTGCTCGTGTTACATGGAGTTTCTCTAAGCAAGACTCAATGTCCTAAGACAAAAGATGAGCGTGAGAAAATGAATGATGTTCCATATGCTTCGGCAATTGGGTCCATCATGTATGCCATGATTTGTACTAGGCCGGATGTATCTTATGCTTTGAGCATGAAAAGTAGATACCAATCCGACCCCGGTGAAAATCACTGGATGGCTGTAAAAGCGATTATTAAGTACTTGAGAAGAACTAAAGATTCGTTTTTGGTCTATGGAGGAATGGAAGATGATCTCGTGATAAATTCTTACACGGACGCAAGCTTCCAAACCGACAAAGATGATAGTCGATCGCAATCAGGTTTTGTGTTTATGTTAAATGGTGGAGCTGTAAGCTTGAAGAGTTCCAAGCAAAGTACAACCGCAGAAGCTGAGTATATTGCTGCATCGGATGCTGCAAAGGAAGCTGTTTGGATTAAGAAGTTCATTACTGAACTTGAAGTGGTTCCTAGTATTGCTAATCCAATAGACCTTTATTGCGATAATAATGGTGCTATTGCTCAAGCAAAGGAACCGAGAGTACATCAGAAATCCAAACACATACTTAGGCGTTTTCATATCATTCGAGAAATCGTTGATAGGGGAGACGTAAATATATGCAGAGTACCTACTGATAACAATATCGCGGACCCGCTAACAAAGGGACTTCCACAAGCTAAACATGAAGGTCATGTTAGGTCCATGGGTATTAGATACATGGGAAATTGGGCCTAGGGCAAGTGGGAGATTGTTGGTAGTGGTGCCCTAGGCACGTTTTGACACGCCCCCAGGTCCCGGGATCCCCTAATAGAACCTCGAACCTGGATGGGAGTGCCTAACGGGAAACAAGAAACTTAACAAGAAACTTAATGACATTTGTTTAACAAACTGACATTATATATATACTCTAGAGTAAGGAGCTATACTAGCTCACAACACGAGTTCTAGACAAGAAAATTTAAAACCAAACTTAATGCATACACAGCGGAAACATACCTAGCACATAAGCTGGCATTAAGAGTACTATACAAGATGTCTAGTGACAACAAGAACTAAACAAGACTGTCTACCCCAAAATAAGGAGTTATACAACCCAATACATCGTCCTCACCAAGTGTAAAAGGACACAAGCCCCAAAACAATCACGACCTGCGAAGCAAGCTCCCAACTATGTCGAGCCTCACTGCGCACTATCCTTCCTTTCCTGGGGGGGGGGGGAAACAAATAAAGGGTGAGATAAATCTCAGTAAGCTATTAGATGCAACTATATGACATGCTATCATGCAATTCACATAGATACTCAAATAATCATATCTCAAGTATCATCAAGTAACAAGTATATGAGAGGATAATCCACTCATCAAATAGCATATAAGGCTAAACAAGCAAGTTATAAGGATATTGCTTCCTTCCTTATTCCTCCCAAGAATACCATTGTTGTCGAAGCTTGTATTACTTTGACATCACGATCAATAACAGGAACTGATTATTCAGTATATATCAGAAGACCCGGTAACCAGTGTCATTCTCAATATCAGTACTCATGATTATTCACGAGGTGTTCGGGACGGGAGTTTAGCATTCACTTAAGTCAGGCTTATTGCTCCAACTAAGGAAGCTATGCCCTTACTATGGCCGGTAGTAAGGGGTCGGGTGGAAATACATAGGGACCCGATTGTCACTTAAACCCCAGCTCTCGCGACAAGCGTGAACCTATACATTTTCGAACAAGCAAGGAGAACTAGCTGGACTCACACAAGAAGGTACAAGTAGATATTTACTTGAACAACGGGAGAGGAACTAATCCAAATGTAGTGGACTAGCTCAACAAGGAACATGCTTCAAGTAATCAAGAAGTCACATTGTTATCAAGCAACTATATGCAATGTTTGCACATACACAACAAGAACATGTCTCATACAAGTTAGTGCTTGTTCATAGCACTTTCTAGTTCACTACCATACATATGTATTGGTGTCAAGCCAAGTACAAGATTTTATTATCTTATATTCAAGTCTTAATCCATTTCTATGGATGTTCAAGTCATGTACAAGCTTTTAATGTCTTATACTTCAAGTTATAACTTCCAATCTTTGGACATTCAAACAAGTATAAGAGTTATACATTTACTCTTACCAAATCCCACTCCTATTCTTAGGATGTTCAAGTCTAAGACCTTGTTCTAATGCCCCTAAGGTGCACAATCATTGTTTCAAGACAAGAATAACACATTAGTGCTTGTTCATAGCACTTTCAAGACATAAGGAAGAGTTACTACTCTTATACTTAAGTTTAATGTCCTAAAACACCTATCTAGGTGCTCTATACAATCACCTTAAAACCTCATTAATTTAGTCTTTGAATAGCCCTCTGAGTCTAGGTTATTCCTCTTCTTTCGGATCTTGATTCCGACTTTCCTATAGAAAGTTATGGAGGAAACAATTCAAGAAGGAAAATCAGAATTCCCACTTGGCACGACCGTGCGTGCAAAAGTGGCACGACCGTGCTATCAAGGTCGAGAGGTTTTCACACAAAACTCATTTTCGGCACGACCGTGCCCATAAAAGGCGCACGACCGTGCTAACACTGTCGAGTAAATTTGCCTAAAGGTGATATTTGGCACGACCGTGCCAAATAAAGGCGCACGACCGTGCTCAGAACAATTTGGTAGTTTTCCCCCTGAGTTCAAACTTAACAATTCTCCGTCCCAAGCGTAGTAGTAACTTTTACTATCATTATAACATACCCAGAAAAGGCATAACATATTCAAACTCATTTTTCCCAAGTTCTTTCATTATTCTACACAGTAGAGTTTTACTCCTTTTGTCCCAATTTTACAAGTACCACCAAATTCATTCCAAACACGAAATTAACATTCACAAGTATCGAGAATAACATTTATGCATGTTATTACAAGTAAGGGGAAGCTAATAACTTACCTAGTCAAAATTCAAGTTGACCCAAACTTATTTCTGTTCGGCCTGGAACGCTCTATTCAACGCCACGAATATTAATCCGGGATCGGAATCAAGAACGGAGGGATAATTAAACTCGAGGAGTCGAGAATAGGGTAAACTTTTAACCTAGCTTTTTAGAACAGAGGGAGTCTACGTAAGAAATTTGGGGAAGAATGCCTTTCTCAGGCAAACACTAGTTGATATACTTCAACTTTCAAACAATTGCACTTAGGCCCCTCAAGTTTCACTTTTAACAAAAAGGCCCCTAAAGTCAAATTTTCACAAATGACCCAAAAGTCAAAACTAGACATTTAACCACCTTAACTATTTAAAGCAGTTAAAGATTTAACCCAAATAAAACTAGCACATAATATGCAAGTTCAAGTATTTAACAAATATGTCAAATATTTAACAAGAAATTCGATGGGTGTTACACGTTTAGTAAACGTTGTAATTGTTATCATTTATTTCATATCAATAAAGAGATGTTTTGATTATTATTGTTGTTCATGTTTACTTATAATAATCTCCGTCCCTAGTACTTGTTAAGCACTAGTATAAAGGCTAAATGATCATGAGATGATCATGTTAGATTTATGGGTACTTGTTTGGAACAAGGTACTGGACATGACCCACTATATGAGATTTATGTCATGGTCTATGTCGTACATATATCTCATATTAGTTATGTCATTCGAATCCTTAGACATGAAGTTATTATAGTCTTCCACTTGATGAACATTATGTTTGACATATTCAAACGCTACCTTTAACTGGGTAGTTATAAAGGGTATGATTGGCATAATCGGATTCACGTAGAGAAGAATAATAAGCTGAATGGATCTGTCCCACTTCGGAGAGATCTCAAGCTTAGGCCTCTCGTAGGAATGATGTTGATGAAAATGTTCGGCCGGACTCAAATGAATTGATTAGATCAATGTCATTTAGATTATCAACATATTCGGAATCGAGGAAGTATTTAACAAAGACAAGTTGACCGTTTGACCATGACTTGTGTTCAATGAGATCGTGGATAAAGGGATTATGACATGTTCTAAAGGAATGCGAACTTGTATCTAGTTATACTATTTGGGTAGGTATGCCAGTTTGCTAGAACCTAATCATATCTTATGGTTTCATGTTTGAACCCATTGCCAACTTAGTGTAATCCTAGAGGGTCACACACAATAGAACGAATCTTAAATAAGAACTATATTGGAATTTTGGAATTTCTGGAAATCTGGACAAGTGGGCGACCGCACAGTTTGGGTCAGTTAGTATCAGAAACCTTCCAGATAGATGTGCGACCGCACAAGGGTTTTGGGCGGCCACTGTAGATACCCCGGGGGAACCACGGCTTGGCTAGAGCGGTGAATTATCCTAAGATGTCTAACTTGTTTTTAGAGTCGCCACCTATGTTTTGAGGAACATAAGAAAAACCTATAGATTGTAGCCTAAGTTTGATTACAAAAACAGAGATTCTTTGTTTTGAGGTCCGGGGGTTAGATTATGAGATGGGAAGTACCGAAACACCCATCTCGCCCAACTAAAGTTGGTCTTGCTTGATCAAAATCTACATGAATGAAAATGTTCTTCTTCTTCTTCTTTAAGTCATGAAAAGGGGGGGATTTAAAATAGGATTTGGAGTGTAGGAGATAACTCCTTAACCAACCTCAATGAGATGAGGTGATCATTAGAGTCATGTCCCAAAATGATTTGGGTGATTGCACATTTGATTAGAGTAAAAATAGAGAGAGGAGATGAAGTAGAAAAGAAGGAAAAGATGGACTTTTACCTACAATTTGAAGGCCTTCAAGTATTGCTTGATGAAATCCTTGGAGAGCTTTTAGAAAGTGATTTTGGTATAGTTTTCGATGATTTTCCGATCCTTGAAAATGGAGGTAAAGAGAGGTTTTTATAGGTGAAAGAGGGGTGTTTTTGGTGCCAAAACTCAGTCACCAAGAAATCCTTCCCGGGCAAAATCCTGTAAATTGAGCAAGTGAGAGAATCCTGACCAGAAATCTGTAACTGACGCCCAGAGGCGCGCGCTTCCTGCTTTGGGGGCGGGAGGCGCGCGCGCCTGGCTCCTCCCATCGGAGGCGCGCGACTCAGAGAAGGCAATTTTGACAGAATGGACTAGAAAGTCAGCCCTGTTATTCAGTTTAGTCCCTGGACTTAACGAAGTCAGTCAGGAACTTAACAGAAGTGACAGAAACTAACGAGAAACACTTAAAATGGGGAGAAACACAAAATCAAATGTGCAATCGGGGTGAGCGGTCCAAGGCGGGGTGTCTACAGAGCCCCTCGGCGACGTGGACTGCAAAGCAAAACGCGTCGACGAAAGTTGAAAACACCCGCCGAGGACATCACCAAGAGAAGGCAAAGACTCGATGAAAGCAGGAATTTGAAATTGCGAGAGATAATGGTGCGCTCCTTGTGTGAGCGGCTTTTGTTGATAGAGGGGGTGGCATGATCCGTTGGGTGAACCTGCCGGCTGAATGTTTTGAATGAGGCTGTTAGTGAACCTTTTGATGAATCCGTTAGTGAATCCCTTGAATGAGTCCGTTAGTGAACCCTTGTTGACGAATCCGTTAGTGAATCCGTTTGATGAATCCGCTAGTGAATCCCTTGGATGAGTCCGTTGGTGAACCCTTGTTGACGAATCCGTTGGTGAATCCGTTTGATGAATCCGTTAGTGGATCCCTTGGACGAGTCCGTTGGTGAACCCTTGTTGACGAATCCGTTAGTGAATCCGTTTGATGAATCCGTTAGTGAATCCCTTGGATGAGTCCGTTGGTGAACCCTTGTTGACGAATCCGTTGGTGAATCCGTTTGATGAATCCGTTAGTGAATCCCTTGGATGAGTCCGTTGGTGAACCCTTGTTGACGAATCCGTTGGTGAATCCGTTTGATGAATCCGTTGGTGGATCCCTTGGATGAGTTCGTTGGTAGACCCTTGTTGACGAATCCGTTGGTGAATCCGTTTGATGAATCCGTTAGTGAATCCCTTGGATGAGTCCATTGGTGAACCCTTGTTGATGAATCCGTTAGTGAATCCGTTTGATGAATCCGTTAGTGAATCCCTTGGATGAGTCCGTTGGTGAACCCTTGTTGACGAATCCGTTGGTGAATCCGTTTGATGAATCTGTTAGTGAATCCCTTGGATGAGTCCGTTGGTAAACCCTTGTTGACGAATCCGTTGGTGAATCTGTTTGATGAATCCGTTAGTGGATCCCTTGGACGAGTCCGTTGGTGAACCCTTGTTGACGAATCCGTTAGTGAATCCGTTTGATGAATCCGTTAGTGAATCCCTTGGATGAGTCTGTTGGTGAACCCTTGTTGACGAATCCGTTGGTGAATCCGTTTGATGAATCCGTTAGTGAATCCCTTGGATGAGTCTGTTGGTGAACCCTTGTTGACGAATCCGTTGGTGAATCCGTTTGATGAATCCGTTAGTGGATCCCTTGGATGAGTCCGTTGGTGAACCCTTGTTGACGAATCCGTTGGTGAATCCGTTTGATGAATCCGTTAGTGGATCCCTTGGACGAGTCCGTTGGTGAACCCTTGTTGACGAATCCGTTAGTGAATCCGTTTGATGAATCCGTTAGTGAATCCCTTGGATGAGTCCGTTGGTGAACCCTTGTTGACGAATCCGTTAGTGAATCCGTTTGATGAATCCGTTAGTGAATCCCTTGGATGAGTCCGTCGGTGAACCCATGTTGACGAATCCGTTAGTGAATCCGTTTGATGAATCCGTTAGTGAATCCCTTGGACGAGTCCGTTGGTGAACCCTTGTTGACGAATCCGTTAGTGAATCCGTTTGATGAAATATTGCTTTGAAGTCTCGTGCCATTTGGAGTCACACTTGACTTTTTTGAATGGTGGGGTACGGGCACAGTTGATCGCGACCAGAAAAATGTTCCTGCTGGGGATAAAATGTTGAGATTGACTCTTGAGGGGGGTGTGGCACCCGTGACAGAACTTAGGGAGTTCGGAACTTTGAAGAGGACAGCCTACTTTTGAGTGGGAGTTTCTATCCTACTTTCGATTTTTGACATGCCTTAAGGGCGGACCAGAAAAAGGTCTGCCCAACTAGGTGTCCGAGGATCGGGACAGTGTCTTGATTTAGGCTGGAGATCTCTGACAAGGCCCTTTTCTTGAAGCGATTTAGACCTGGGAGGCGCGCGCCTTCATATGTAGGCTTGGGACGCGCGCGCACTTCAAACCACTGTCGGGTGGCGCGCGCGTCTGGGAGATGGAATTCCGGGCTTGACATTTGCTGACCAAAAGAGCCCCCAACAGCTATAATATCATCTTCTGTTCGACCACTTGATTCTCACAGCTCCTTTCTGCCGTTTTTGAACATCATATTACTGATTAACTTCGCTTGTGATCAACATTTTCCATGGCTTCCAATTCTTTTGCCCTTGATGCCAAGGTCGTTAGTGCGTATGAAAAGGACTTGGGCACTTTTGTGTATTCTTTCAAGACCCATCCCAAGAAGGCCTTCATTAAAGACTTCGGGTTCCGAATTCTTTTCACTTTGCGGACGTTGAAACCGGATTGGGATTTGTTGAGAGCTGCCGCGGCTTTCTGGGATTGCGACAGCCATACTTTCAACCTTTCAGCTAATGAAATGGTGCCGACTGTTGACGATTTCGGGGCCATCCTTGGCATGCCTTTGGCCGGTCGGATTGCCGTCCCTAAATATCACCGTGGTGCCGTCGACTCTTGGGTTGAGTTACTGAATCTCCCTGTTGAGGACGTGAGGAAGATGTTGCACGGTACCGTGATTGACATAACTGAGTTGCCGATGTTCTTCAGTTTACACTCGGAGGACCCGGTGGTTCAATCTTTCAAAAGAAATGCCATGGCCGTTTGTCTCTTCAGCGAAGTACTGTTTGATACACCTTTCGGGACTGCGGACGCGCAGTTGGCTGAGATTATTTTGCAAGCTAAGGACCAGCAATTTAGTGTAATCCCTCTTATTGTAGGGGAGACGTTGCACGGCCTTGATGAGTTACACAGGACGGGCAAGATGTGTCGGGGAAGCCCTTTGCTCTTGACCATATGGCTCCGGGAACACTTCAAGATTTATTCCCCGGATGGTGATTTGTCTCCCTTTGCTGTTCATAGGAGGAAGTTGTTGATCCGTGATTTATCTGAATATGGTTGGAAGAAATTCTTTGCTTCTCGGGTGACCGTTGATATTGAGTGGTGTCCTCCTTCTTGGGGTCTTCGTCCTTTTGTGGAATGGACTCTTGGTTTTCAGCACGTGGTTGTACCCGGTTTGAGAGATTCTTCATTTTACCAGCCAGAGCGGGTTCTGTGGCAGTTCGGTCGCCAACAGACAATTCCTTTTCCGAGGGATGGAATGCTTCGTCCAGTTGCTTACATGGGTCCTGACTTCTCGAGTGAGCTTCAGTCGGCTTGGGGAGATGACCGCAATCGTTGGGCTTTTGCTCCTCTGTATCGGGGGAGTGTCTTTCTTCCCGAGAGCTACTTGGACTATTTATTTTGCACCCTTTACCGTGGCATCACTTGGGTTGATGTGCTTCGTGCCGAGTTGTTGGGACAGGGTTTTGAGCCTAGCAGCACTTTGAGATATAGGGAGGCTGCCGCTGATTCGAGTAACATTCTCGCTGACCCTTTCGGTACTCCTTTGGATGACTTTTATTCTAGAAGACGTGTTGCAGCACAGAAGGTTTCGGTGCGTATTAGTGCTCCTTTGTTACCCAAGAAGAAAAGGATTGAGAGACGATCGGGTGGTCCTTCGAAAGCTAAGAGAAAATTGGATTTTTCTTAGTACCCTAAGAGATTGCAATTAGACCACTTTGTTTTAGGATTTAATGTTTTGACATCTTTTGTTGCTCAATAAATCCGTTGTAATGGTTTGAATAATTCATTGGATGAATAAAAATTGCATTTTGTTATTTGAAGTGAATTGGGTATTTTTGATAAGTTTTAGACCGCACCCGAAGGTTGCCTACGTTCCTCCAGTTGGGAGGCTCAGGTCTTCGTAGTTCAAACAAACAAAGACCATTTTTTTTTTTTTTTTGTTGTGCACCATGTTTTTTGCCTAGACCGCCCTTGCGGGTTTTCAATCTAGCGGGCTTCTTTTTTGCACGTGCTCTAATTTTTGCCTAGGCCGCCTTTGCGGGTTTTCAACCTAGCGAGCGATTTTTTTTTTTTTTTTTTAAAATGGTCTTTGTTTATTAAGCGTAGAACCTCTTGAGCTTGTCGAGGTTGACCTCCTTTGGCAGCTGGTCACCATCTAAATCCACGAGCCGGACTGCACCACCGCTTAGTATCTTTTTGACCACATACGGACCGATCCATCGGGGTCCCCATTTCCCCAGGGGATTCATGGCATTAGGAGGATGTTGTCTTAAGACCAAATCTCCCACATTGATGTTTTGAGGCTTCACTTTTTTGGTGAAAGCTCTTGCCATCCTTTGCTGATATGCCCTCGTGCGTTCGAGTGCTCTTAACCTTTTCTCGTCGAGTAAGGCTAGCTGTTCGTATCGACTTTGCATCCAGTTGACCTCGTTGACTTGATTCTCGAGGAGGACCCGTAGAGATGGGACTTCAAGTTCGATAGGGAGTACGGCTTTAGAACCATAGACCAATGCATAAGGAGTTTCTCCTGTTGCGGACAGTATTGATGTGCGGTAGCCCCACAATGCTAATGGTAGCTTCTCGGGCCAATCCCTTCCTGTTGAGGCCATTTTCTTGACGATGGTCTCGATGGTCTTGTTTGCTGCTTCGACTGCGCCATTTGCTTGGGGCCGGTAAGGAGATGACTTGTACTTGGTGATCTTGTATTCTACCAAAAGTGCATCCATTTCCTTCTCAAAGTGAGAGCCGTTGTCGGAAATGATTTCATGAGGCACGCCGTATCGGCACATGATATTAATCTTTACAAATTCGGCCACTTTCTTGGCGTTGAGGGTTCGATAGGCTTGTGCTTCGACCCACTTTGTGAAGTAGTCGACTGCCACTAGGACGAATGACTGCCCATTGCTCCCGGCAGGATGAACTTTACCGATGATGTCTATCCCCCAACAAGAGAAAGGCCAAGGTGTGACCATGTTGTAAAGTTGTGAGGGTGGAGCATGTTGCAGATTAGCGTGGAATTGGCACTTGGCACACCTTTTGACTTTCTCGATACAGTCTCGTTCCATAGTGCTCCAATAGTAACCAATGCGAAGTATCTTCTTGACTAGCATAAACCCATTCATGTGGGGTCCACATTCTCCTTCGTGCACTTCACACATTATCTCTTGAGCTTCGGTCTCATTGGCGCATAGAAGATTGATCCCGTCGTGGTGCCTTTTATAGACTCGGTCCCCAATCAGTACGTACCGAGAGGCTAACCTTTGCAGAGCTGCTTGAGACTTCTTATTGACGTTCTCGGGATAAGTGCCGTCTTTGAGGAAGTTCATGATATCCGAATACCACGGAGAGTTTGTTTGAACCTCGTTGATCTCGATACTCATGCAATATGCCGGACTGTTCCTTTGAGCAATTTTGAAAGGCTTCACCATTTTCCCTTTGGGCATTTCAACTAATGAAGCTATAGTGGCCAGTGCATTGGCGATGCGATTCTTATCCCTTGGAAGGTAGTTGAAAGTGATCTCTTGGAATTGTTCAACCAGTTCATCAAGGTGCTGACCATACTGTTGGAGAGTCGGGTCTTGGGTTCGCCATTTACCCGATTGCTGATTGATAAGGAGCAAAGAGTCGCCGAGTTCCGTGACGTTTCTTTCGAGAGCTGCTTCGAGCCCTGCTATGCATGCTTCGTACTCGGCGATGTTGTTGGTAGCTTCGAATTCCAGGCGTATGGCAATGGGAGTGTAGATGTCTTTTAGATCGACAAGCAATACCCCTATACCAAAACCGTGTTTATTGGCTGCGCCATCGAAAAAAAGTTGCCACTTGTCTTCCTTGGTTGCAGTACAAATTAAATGCTCGTTGGGGAACTGTACATCTTCCCCCTTCACTTCGTTACACGGGAATTCGGCAAGCTGGTCACTGAACACTTTCCCCCTGACGGATTGTAGTGTGACGTAAGTGATATCATAGCCGGCGAGCATGAAGTACCATTTGGCTATTCTCGTTGACATGAAAGGCTTCTCGAAGATGTAGCGGAGCGGGTCCACCTTTGCTACTAGCTTGATCGGAAAAGCTTCCATATAGTGTTTGAGATTTTGAGTGACCCAAACCAATGCTGCACATGACTTCTCTAAGACAGAGTAGTTCTTTTCGCCTCCTTGGAATCGGCGACTGACAAAATAAATGGCGTTCTCCTTTGTGGACTCTCGTTGCTCTTGTGCTAACATAGCCCCTAGGGCTTCATTATTGACAGTGAGATAAAGCAACAGAGGTTTCTCCTTGTGCGGCGGAACTAGAACAGGAGGGCACGTCAAGTAATGCTTTACTTGATCGAAGGCTTCTTGGCACGCGTCGGTCCATTCTAGAGCCACATTCTTCTTGAGTAACTTGAAGATTGTCTCGCACATGGAAGTGAGTTGGTGCACAAACCGACTGATGTATTGTGGTCTGCCCATGAAACCTTTAATCTCTTTCTGTGTCTTTGGAGGAGGCATGTCAATGATTGCCTTGATTTTGGAGGGGTCTACTTCGATTCCCCTTTCAGTGACCATATAACCAAGAACTTTGCCTCGGATAACCCCGAATGTGCACTTTGCGGGGTTGAGCCTCATCTTGTGTTGACGAAGCCTTTCGAAGAACTTGCGGAGATCGATTAGGTGTTGACCATCGGTTCCTTTGGAGTGAATGATCATGTCGTCCACATAGACCTCGATTTCTTTGTGAATCATATCGTGGAACAAGTTTGTCACGGCTCTTTGGTAGGAAGACCCATCATTTCTTAACCCAAATGGCATGACTGTGTAGCAAAAGGTACCCCACGGTGTTGTGAAGGCTGTCTTATGTTGATCTTCCTCGGCCATAAGAATCTGATTGTACCCAGCGAACCCATCCACGAATGAGCGAACCTCGTAGGCAGCAGTGGAGTCGACTAGCATGTCGAAATTAGGGAGTGGAAAATCATCCTTTGGGGAAGCTTTGTTTAAATCCCGGAAGTCTACACAAACTCGAACCTTGCCGTTCGCCTTCCTGACTGTCACAATGTTGGCTAACCATGTCGGATACTCGATGACCTTGATGAAACCTACACTGAGGAGCTTCTCAATCTCTTCTTTGACCTGCAGAGACCATTCTGGCTTGATCTTTCTGAGCTTCTGCTTTACTGGCCTGGCATCTTCTCTGATCGGAATCCTGTGCTCCGCTACCTTTCTGTCTAAACCCGGCATGTCTTTGTATGACCATGCGAACACATCCACGAACTCCCGTAGTAATGCAGTCAATCTGTCTCTGTCGTCTCCCGTGAAGAAGCTTCCAATCTTGGTTTCTTTTGGCTCTTCTTCGGTACCCAGATTAACAACATGCAATTCTTCGTCACCCTTTGGACCATTCTCGCCACGACTACGGACTTGTTGAGCAAGTTCATTTAAGTATGTTGTGTTTTCGTGGTCTATTTCATCATAATTTGAATCGTTATTAACTTGTTCGTTAAGTTCATTATTAGTTAATTCATCATTTATGATGTTTGCAATCTCAGGGTACTCAGAAATATCAAATTTTTCATTAGCAAAGAAAGGAAACACACGCTCGGCTATGGCCTCCAAATCCTCTTGGGTGAGGGTATTAGAGACACTCTCGGACTCGAAAGTAAGTGTGAGCTGCTCTTCCTTTGTTGCTGTGCGGGGCATGCAACCCATTTCTTGGACTAAGAATTCCTCGGATACCACGGGCCCTTTTGTTGAATACCAATTGTTGATCGGCTCGGAGCTTGGCGGGATCTCACTGATAGTCTCGTTCATGATGACGATGTCATGGATGGCGTTAACTTGGCATTCATTCATCATGGCAAGCTCTTCAAACATGGAGGCTAAATCTGTCAGTTCTTCCCCCACGGTGATTTCTGTCTCGGATTCTATAGTCATCTTCCTTCCCCACCATTCACGGGGCGACATGGGAGTTGGTTCCCTTTCGGATTTCTGGATCTCACAATCGGAGAAGATTTCGAGGCTGGGCTTTTTGACACCCTTATTGTTAACCCATGGCTTGGGAAAGATCATGTATGGAACATCTTCCCCTTGGCGGACAAAATAACCATTCAACGTCTTGCGGTAAGGCCTTAGATTAAGGACTTCGTAACGACGGCCTTCTTTACGAGCTCGGGCCTTTTCGTTCTTGATTGCTTGCTCTTGTTTCAAGTCTTCCTTGGAAGGCTCGTACCCTAAACCGAAGGTGTTCTTGACAAATGGGACTTGCACGGGATGTAGGATTCCTTGTTGATATTTCCCTAAGCCTAAACCAGGGAAGTAGTCCATATTCCTCATCATGCGGAGGACTTTGTGATTGCTGGTGGTCCATGATCCGTTTCCCCCTTCTTTGTCAATGGCGTTGATTGAGACGCCGGAGAGAGTGGAGTCTGGTAGACCATGCTGAACTTGGTGGACGGGCTCACCTTTTCTGTGGATAGTGATGTTTTCAGCCATTACGGTCACTATTTCGTCACCATTTCGGATCTTGACACATTGGTGGAGAGTTGACGGTACGGCATTAGCACTATGAATCCATGGTCGACCCAACAGTAAGTTGAACGAGGCCGGGATATCAAGTACTTGGAATGGAACGGACATGACCATGCTCCCAAACTCAATGTCAATTTCGATCATACCCATGACTGTACGGGCAGTGCTGTCATAACCTCGGATTACTTGAGTAGACGGCTTCAAATCAGAATCCTTAAGCCCCAGTATGCCCATGATTCTACCAGGCATGAGATTGAGTGCGGAACCACCGTCCACTAAGACTCTTGAGACGGGCCTCCCCCTTGCTCTTACCTTGAGGTAAATAGCTTCGTTGTGGTCAGAACCAAAGGGTGGAAGGTCCATATCGGCAAAGGTGATGACGTTGCTAAAATGAATGTGACCAATCATTGCCGTGAGGTCCTCGGGAGTAGTATCGGGAGAGACTGATGTATCATCGAGATTGCGGATGACGAGATCTCGGTGTTTCTTCGAGGATGCAATGAGGTCCCAAATAGAGATGTTGGCTTGAGTTTTCTTGAGTTGGACAAGTAGAGGATCTTCGGGAGTGTTGTGAGCTTGCGGCCTTTGAGAAGAGGAGCTCGGTACGGAAGTGGAAGGGTTGCTTGCTATGACTCGACCGGATCGAGTTAGCATGTTGACGTTCCCATCTTGCTTCTTTTTCCTATTCTCTAGTACTTCCCTCATTACTTCATCGTAAGTCACTACATAACAAGAATTGTCAAGTTTATTCATAACATTGGGGCCCCCATTCACAATTGGGATTGAATGGGTGGTCCCCTCGAGTTCTCCTATCTCTATTACATTGACATGCTCGTCATTAGTCACTATAAATTCTTTCTTATCTATGAGATCTTGAATGACATTGCGGAGAACGAAGCATTCCTCGGTGGTGTGGCCACTATATTGGTGGTAGCCACAATATTTGTGGTGAGCATGATTGGGGTGGATCGTCTTGGGTTGGTACCCTTGCACGGGTGTGACTTGACCCTTTGCCTTGAGGACCTCGAACACTTCGGTTTGAGTCATGCCTTGGAGAGGCGTGTAGACATGGTCACTTCGGGGCTTCTTCCCTTGAGGTGGAGGAACCTTTTTGTAATTCCCCTTGTCAATAGTGACGGCGTTGACCGAGGCCTCTTTTGTGGAGTTGGAAGCGGCCTTGTAGCGGTAAGTAGGAGTGGTCTTCTTAATCTCCTTGAGCAAGTCATCCATGCGTACCCCCGCCTCATACATTTGGGAGAAGTCGGAGTAGCAAGCCCCACTTAGGTGAGTGCGGAGATCAATCTTGAGACACTTGAGAAATATGTCCATTTGCTCTTTTGTGTTCGGCCTCTCAACAATTTCAGAGAGTTTGTCATTCCATCTCCTTGTGAAGTCGATGAAGGACTCATTGTCTCGTTGCGTAGTGTTCTCTAGCTCTTTCCTTATGGGCCGGTGAGTGGTGTTGCCTTGGTATTGGTTCTTGAAGGCAAGCATGGCGGAGTCTCAATCAAGACGGACAGTGAGCGGGAGAGTAGCATACCAATCTTTTGCCGCCCCCTCGAGAGTGAGAGGAAAGCATTGAGCCATCACCTTGGTGGAGACCTTCTTTGGAACCATTGCCCAAATATAAGTCTCAATGTGAGCCATAGGACAAGAGTTGCCCTTGAATTTGCTTATGTCGGGCATCTTGAACTTATCGGGAAGAGCGGCCATAGTACTCATGAGGATGGATGATTGATAAAGGCTTGTGTCGGAGCCTTTCCCCATGTTGAGCCCATTGAATTTTTGGTCGATGTAGGCCATGATAGAATCCACCATTTTGGGCTCATTGTTCTCGGAACTTGGTTCCCTCATTTTCTTGGTGCGGGTGTTGACATAAGGACTCTTGAACAAACCCTCGGTCCATTCGGATTCATCATCATTGTTCTTGTTCTTTCTCTTGGCAAGGTTGGTGAGCTTTTCTTTCATTAGCTCCATTTCGGCCTCGTGGGCCTCCCTTTGGCTGTCGAGGTGGGATTGCCAAATGTCGTCTTTGCTTTGTGCCTCCTTGTTAAGGGTGGAGACTTGCTCTTGGAGGAGTTGGACCATAGTTGAGAGCTGTTCGAGAGACATGGTGTTGCTGCTGCCGGTCATGGTTGATGTTGGAGCTGTTGGAGTGATCTCTTCACGGACTAACCGATTTGCTGAATCCCGGTAGACTTTGTAAGTACCAATTGAACCTATATTGCAGAAGAGGCCCTTGTCAGTCTTGAGTAACACTTGCGGTCCATGAAGAGGCTTAGAACACACAGTTGGGCACACGACTCGAACCACATAAGAAAAGACTCTTTTTTTTTTTTTTATAAGTCGGAGGGAATGAATCCCTTTTGGGGTTTCTAAGAAAATAATGGAATCGTCACACTAGTATATAGACCATCTCGCGGTCCCATATACTCATCGGATTCCATCGCGCTTGTGAATCCTACATGTATCGGGATTAAACTAAATTAATGTAGTAAAGCATACATGCGGGGACAGATTTTTATTTTCGTCCAAAATAACCACTTTTGGGGACGGATTTTTATTGCGTCCCTTTCAACAAGTTGGCATGTATGATTTGAAGACACTAGTTTAGGGAAATCTCGGTACATGGAAACCGACTTGAGTCACGGAGTGTTAGACCCTAACTAGAATTGTGTGGTTTGTGCTCGGCTTGAATATGAGGCTCAAAGGTCACCCCCGGCATGTAGTCTTGAACTACGCCACGGGCTGAGGTTTACCGCTTCGAAAGAGCCAAGGTCTGATGGAGCTTGAAACTTTCTAGGACGGGCCTCGACGGGTTTGGGGTTGGACTTGTGCGACTCGATAGTGAGCAGTTCATAGGAATATGTGCATGTAGTGTGAGGTCTAAAAAGTGACAATTTTTTTTTTTTTTTTTTTTTTTTTGAAAAGAAAGAAAAACACACAAAACACATAAGCACATAAAATTACAACTCCCGAATCACCCGTGTGACCGGTAAATAAAACACAAAATTAAAACAGTCCGAAGGTTCAATTCTGTTCTGATGCAGGCAACTGTGCCCACACCCCACTGTACTGCTCAGTCACTGAAACCTGTCTCTGTTCTAGAAACCAACCCAGAAGCGTGCGCCTCTGAGTGCTGATGTGGGACGCGCGCGCATGTCGCAATGATTATGGGAGGCGCGCGCTTCTGGGGTACACCTGTCAGAATGTCAGACTTTGGACTCAGGGGATTGCCCTGGTCCTATGTTCATATTGTAACCCCTGCAGAAGTGATTAGTGCAGAATAACAGAAGAAGAAGATGAAGAACATGAAGAAGTGGGCGATTCTGGTTCTTGATGCGGGATACGCGCGCCTTAGGCTTAAAAGGCCAGACGCGCGCGCCTCCCCCAGCATGAAACAGAATGCCCAGAAAAGATGTAGATTTCGATCAGAACGCAAGTTTAACCCTGAAATACTCCCCAGCGGAGTCGCCACTTTAGATACCCCGGGGGAACCACGGCTTGGCTAGAGCGGTGAATTATCCTAGGATGTCTAACTTGTTTTTAGATTCGCCACCTATATTTTGAGGAACATAAGAAAAACCTATAGATTGTAGCCTAAGTTTGATTACGAAAACAGAGATTCTTTGTTTTGAGGTCCGGGGGTTAGATTACGAAATGGGAAGTACCGAAACACCCATCTCGCCCAACTAAAGTTGGTCTTGCTTGATCAAAATCTACATGAATGAAAATGTTCTTCTTCTTCTTCTTTAAGTCATGAAAAGGGGGGGGGATTTAAAATAGGATTTGGATTGTAGGAGATAACTCCTTAACCAACCTCAATGAGATGAGGTGATCATTAGAGTCATGTCCCAAAATGATTTGGGTGATTGCACATTTGATTAGAGTAAAAATAGAGAGAGGAGATGAAGTAGAAAAGAAGGAAAAGATGGACTTTTACCTACAATTTGAAGACCTTCAAGTATTGCTTGATGAAATCCTTGGAGAGCTTTTAGAAAGTGATTTTGGTATAGTTTTCGATGATTTTCCGATCCTTGAAAATGGAGGTAAAGAGAGGTTTTTATAGGTGAAAGAGGGGTGTTTTTGGTGCCAAAACTCAGTCACCAAGAAATCCTTCCCGGGCAGAATCCTGTAAATTGAGCAAGGGAGAGAATCCTGGCCAGAAATCTGTAACTGACGCCTAGAGGCGCGCGCTTCCTGCTTTGGGGGCGGGAGGCGCGCGCGCCTGGCTCCTCCCGTCGGAGGCGCGCGACTCAGGGAAGGCAATTTTGACAGAATGGACTAGAAAGTCAGCCCTGTTATTCAGTTTAGTCCCTGGACTTAACGAAGTCAGTCAGGAACTTAACGGAAGTGACAGAAACTAACGAGAAACACTTAAAATGGGGAGAAACACAAAATCAAATGTGCAATCGGGGTGAGCGGTCCAAGGCGGGGTGTCTACAGCCGCACACCATGTCGGGACAGGTTTCCTAATTTGATTTGGAAAAGAATATTAGACGGTTTTAGACACAAGTTTCCTATTTGGAATAGGTCTAACTTGTATATAAACAGCAAAATTCGGCCAGAATCAAAGACAATGCTTTTGTGCAAATCTCCAAAGAGTTTGAGAGAGTTTATTTTGTTCTAAAACATCTTTTATTGAAGAACAAAATAATACACAAACCAATATTCCATATAGTTCATATCAATTGTGAAAACGTGTTTCACAATTTTGGTCTAGCAACCAAGATCAAGTGCTCTTGATATTCGTTCGTGGTGTGGATACCGCTAGAGGGTGAAGCTTATCATCTTCAAGTTCGTGTTCTTACTTTTGTGATCAAAGCTTCAAGTTCTCCACCAAGATCAAAGACCAAATTCAAAGTCATCAAGGGTTAGTTTTTCTAGTATTCATATTGTTGTATTTGATTTAATCGTATGAACGGATCTATGGGCTTTGGGTTTTCATAAAATTTAGAATGCTAATTTCCGCTGTGCATGTTACTACGAAACCCAACAGCATAAATAGTCCCCAGTAAGTCAATTGGTTTGGGCAGCAAATGGCAACAACATGTGACTCAGTTTTCAAGCTTCTCCAAGCATGTGCCCCTACAGTATGTCAAAAGGCTTCCCGAGAAGGGAGTAGCTCTTTCCATGTCTTCTTATGTTTGTTCCCTCGCACGAGGACGAGTCTCTTTCTTTGCTTGACAAATGATGACGCCCTAGGGGCTTTGTGACTCAAGAACGAGAGCTTCTTCTGCTTCATTTGACAGTTAATGAGCTATAGGGGCTACGCTCAAGAAAGATGTGTGAAACTATCCTCAAAATCTCTCAAAAGAAATGACAAAAATCTTTCTTGTCATGTGTGCCCGTGCCTGTTCCCCCAATCAAGGATAGGCCTTTCTCGTTCTACTTGCAATCAATGGTGGCACTCTAGGGGCTACACTTAAGTTTGAAAGGCTCCCTCAGCAAGAATCAATTCACTTCACTTCCCAACGATGGCCCTAGCAAAGTCATATGCAACATTGGAAGCTTCCTCAATAAGTTTGGCACCCAAGGTCTCAAGAGGCTTCGCAATCTACAATTTTTTGGGCTACGGCATTACAGTAATCCAAGCAAAGGGCAATATTGGGGATTTTCGATTGGCAATATTTTTGGGAATGATACCCGAGCAATTCAATGTGGGGAAAGTCTTCATGGAACCAAACAAGCTTCAAGTGTCTCTTGGTACTTCACGTCAAAGGTCTTTTGGTTTGAAAGGAGGGCACCGATGTTATGAATGAATTTGATGAATCTTATGTTGTGACTTACGACGAGGTTATGAAGAAAGTCTTAGAGAAAAGGAAAAAGATTCAATAAGCTAAACTCTATCAAAATAGGGTTATAGCGGGAAATGCCATGGCCAATCCCAATGTTTCTGCAATTCAGCACCCCCTTCTCCAAGATCCAAAGCAAAAAGTGTGGCTCTTGCGCCTCAAGCACTAGTTGCATCCGAAGATCCGTTTTTAGTTCAACTCAAGAAGACTCAAGTAAGCATACCCATATGGGGACCTTATCACACCAAGACCTTATCATCCACGACCTCGACGACACCACAAGACACTACTGCATCTTTTAAGCTTTCCGCCATTTGGGTACCGACCACAATGAGGCTATTCATCTCCCCAGTAAGAGTAAGAAGAAGATCTCTACCCGACGGTGCATCCGCTCTCAATGCCGAGCCGATTCCAAGATAATTTAGGGCTTTACATCGAAAGGTCTTCACAACCCACCATCTCCAAGCTCGCAAACAACAAGTACATGACATTTGGGGCTTTGCAATCTCTCGAAGCATGGTATCAATAATCTCATCTTGGGGATTACTCACGTCAACAACAAAAGGCAATTTATTTGAATGGGCCAAGAGCTGATTTATCTTGGGGTTTCACGAGTCACTCAAAGTTTGGCATCAAAGGCGTTCTAGGGGCTTTACAATCAACAACCCCTTGGTATCTCGGCATCGAAAGTCTTTTGAAGCCCCACAATCGGCAAATCTCTTGGGGGTAGGCATAACATTTCGTTGGTCACAACGACGACAATGACAGAATTCAACAAGGCAATCCGGACTTCGATCGAACATGACTTGATCTTGGGTTGGCTTTACACACAATGCTTAAAATGGTTCACCCACGAACTAAAAAAAAAAAAAAAAAACGACAAAAAGTTTTTTTTTCTTTTTCTTTGTCTCTTTACTTGCGTAAAAGTATGTGCTTCATTTTACTTTGCTCCTAGCTTCCTCCCCAGCATTCTCCATCATCCTTGAACTACGCTGGTTTGATTCCCTTTAAGGGATACGTAGGCCGCCTTTGGCACGACCAACCCATCATTCAGAATGTCATCTCACCAACATTCCATCGAAAGCAAGAGCAGTTCATCATCTTCATCAAAGCCACAACATCTCCATCCCGAATCAAGCGGCCATGGTAAGTGAAGGTATGAACATCATTCATTAATACATTCCTCAAAAATCACACAGCACACAAAAGCAATTTCTCCATTCTCGAAAAATATCTCTCAAGCAATCTCTGCTTCCCAAATCACATCACACCACAATCACAATTTTCTCTCAATTTCCATTTCACATCTCACACAAGCACATATATCTGCAAAAGCATACATATAACAGGTACAAACGGATTCGACAAAATGGACTCACAAACCAGCAAAGGGTTCACAAACGGACTCAGCCATCGCATTCACAAACGGATTCGACCAATGGACTCACAAACGGGTTCATCAAATGGATTCACAAACGGATTAAGCAACGGGTTCACAAACTGACTCAGCCATCGGATTCACCAATGGATTCGAGCAACGGATTCACTAACGGATTCATCAACAGAGTTTACTAACCGACTCATTCAAGGGATTCACTAACGGATTCATCAAATGGATTCACTAACAGATTCGTCAACAAGGGTTCACCAATGGACTCATTCAAGGGATTCACTAACGGATTCATCAAACGGATTCACTAACGGATTCGTCAACAAGGGTTCACCAACGGACTCATTCAAGGTATTCACTAATGGATTCAACGGATTCACTAACGGATTCGTCAACAAGGGTTCACCAACAGACTCATTCAAGGGATTCACTAACGGATTCATCAAACGGATTCACTAACGGATTCGTCAACAAGGGTTCACCAACGGACTCATTCAAGGGATTCACTAACGGATTCACCAAACGGATTCACTAATGGATTCTTCAACAAGGGTTCACCAACAGACTCATTCAAGGGATTCACTAACGGATTCATCAAACGGATTCACTAACGGATTCGTCAACAAGGGTTCACCAACGGATTCATTCAAGGGATCCACTAACGAATTCATCAAGCGGATTAACTAACGGATTCGTCAACAAGGGTTCACCAATGGAATCATTCAAAGGATTCACTAACGGATTCGTCAACCAGGGTCACCAACGGACTCATCAATGGATTCACTAACGGATTCATCAAGCGGATTCACTAACGAATTCGTCAACAGGGTTCACCAACGGACTCATTCGATGGATTCACTAACAGATTTATCAAACGGATTCACTAATGGATTTGTCAATAGGGTTCACCAACAGACTCATTCAAGGGATTCACTAACGGATTCATCAAGCGGATTCACTAACGGATTCGTCAACAGGGTTCACAAACGAACTCATCCAATAGATTCACAAACGGATTCATGCCACCACATCTCATCTATCAACAAAAGTCGCTCACACAGGGAGCGCACCTCTATCTCTCGCAATTTCAAATTCCTGCTTTCATTGAGTCTTTGCTTTCTTTTCTTTCTTTTTCATTGTTGATGTCCTCGGCGGTTGTCTGTCTTTCGTCGACGCATTTTGCTTTGCAATCCACGTCGCCGAGGGGCTTTGTAGACACCCCGCCTTGGACCTCTCACCCCGATTGTATACATAGTATTTTTATTTAACTTATTTTTGTTAATTTCTGTTACTTCGGTTAAGTTCCTAAGTAATTCTGTTAGTTTTGGACTAAACTGAATAACATAGTTAACTTTAGAGTCATTTCTGTCATTCTGTCATTTTTAGGAGCGGGTGCCTCCCATAATATCCATGTGCCGCTCGCGCGTTTGACCTAACTGGACGGACCCGCGCGCCTCCCATATTGACTGTAACGGATTGCAGCCTTTTCCCTCCATTTTTAGAGTCAAAAACAACCTTTTCATCACATGTTTTATTCTAGAATTAAATCCTTTTATTTTATAACTCCCAATCCCATATTCTTAGCCATTTCTTAAAAATAAAATATTTCTTTTATTTATTATTTGATTTTCTCATTATTAATTATTATTTCTTTATTTTCTTATTGGTGAGAAAAGCTTCTTTCCCTCCTTTCTCTACCTATTTAAACCTCTCATTTCTACCTTAGAAAAGGACTTCAACTTTCTCTACACGTAAACTCTACACAAATTCTCCCAACAACATTTCTCTACAAAAACACTACACAAAGTGTTGCACAAAATTTCTCTACAACAACTCCATCTCCAAGTCAAGATTTGAAGTTCTTATTTTCTAAAAGGTACTTTATCCTTCTTCTCTTATTTTATTTGTCTTAGTCAATGTATGCAATCCCCATCAATGGGACATGACTAAATGACCACTTTATTACACTAAAGTTGGTTAAGGTCATCTCCCTACATTTCAATCTTTATTTCAATATACTATTTTTCTCTTAATGTAATCTTTAGCATAAATTAATATATAAAACAATTCTCTTTTGTTTTTCTTTTTTAATTCCCCTATTCTTTACATTATAATTGTTAGCACTTTTCTCATATTAAAATAAGGACATTTAGCATTAGAACACAAATAGTAGCAAGACCCACGTAAGAGGGGAGGAGTGGGTGTTTAAGTACTTCCCATTCCGTCACCTAACCCCCGAACCCTTCTCTTCCCAAATATCTGGTTTTGTACATACATTAGGCTATTTCTAGGTTTTTCTTATGTTCCTCTAAAAACATAGGTGGCGACTCTCACAATTAAAAACAAATAGACATCCTAGATCCTTCCACCGCTCTAGCCAAGTAGTGGGATCTCCCGGGGTATCTACAACGCCGCTTGAAGTAATGGGACTAGACGGACGTTTGACATGACCCAACCGTCATATGACACAAGGAACAAAAGTAAATGTCAGGCTGACACGTGGAAGGAGGAGGACGACTGTCAACCAGTGAAGTGCCGGTGCCGATGTCAACAAAGTCAATACAGAAAAGCTGAGGCTGACTTTAATAAAAAGACATCTGGCTCATCTAAGTCGGCATCGTGGGAAATAACATTCCGGATGACTAGGTCGACATAGGAAGGTTCATTATACATAATAAACCGACATTTCCAATAAACTTTAAGGAACAAGGCGATGCCGAGATGAAGAGAAGACTTAAGTGATGCCGAGGTCAATCGATAAAGGAGTTCATGATTGATACGAGCCAAATTAAAGGTGCAAAGCTATGAAGTAGACATGGCAAAAACAATAGTGGCATAAAAGCTAAAATCCCATTATATGCAAGCAAAAGACCCCCACAACCGGTCAGGGATGTGACCATTACAAAGTCAAAAAGGAACTAGCTAGACAAACTAGTTAAAGATTTAATAGAGATCTTGATCTTAATCTTAGTCTTCATCATCTTCCTCCCATTCTTGATCTCCTTCATATCCCTAATCATCAACATCAATGTCATCCCTGATGTCATCATCTTCATCCTCCTCCGTGTCTTCATCATCATCTTTGCCGTCATCACCACCATCAGAGAACTCATGCTCGCTAAAAATAGGATGTGGTTCTGAAAATTCTTCGTTGCTGTCAGATGGGGGAGCAATTAATGAAGGCTTCGTTTTCCAAGTAGAATAATGATTTCACCTAAAATATCAAGATGACATCAGGAAATCTAAACTGCGAAGCATTTTGGCGGCAGTCTGTCAAATCAACATAAATGAAGCAGCAATCAATACAGTTCAGTTCCTACTCGGCATGCCGAGATAGAAACTCGGGGGCCACTGAGCGACATAAACCGACTTGATTAAATGGGATCCATACACTCTGGGCCCACACACCTAAAGGGCCGTATCAGGAGGCCCATTCACCAGAAGCCCATACTTCACGGGCCGACATCTCATAGCCGAGAAGGCAGCCCTTGCCTAGGCCGAGGTTTAAGAGCCTAAACCCTAGTTGGCCTCAGTAACGATCCGAGCTAGATGACGGGCCGACCTGTATCAGAACGTCAATAACCTCCCACTATCAGAGGGAGTCCGCATATAGAGTTATATTGCAACTCTAGCGCTAAGAATCCTTATCTAAACAAGGATATCTCTTCTACAAGATAACTTGGATATCATCATCCTTATCAGGAGTCTATCTCTAAGGAATACGAGTCCTAAATCAACACGGGCATTCTGGCTTACTTGACAAGTCAGGACTCATTCACCCATGCCTATATAAACAGGTCCTCTACACAGGAAATGGGTAATGAACTCTTTAGGCTCAAAACTATAGTCAATTGATTTCTCTTCATTTCATACACAATCCGTATTCTTACTCTCAGACCGGAGGGCCTTCGCCGGTGAAGCCCCGGCGTAGTTTACGTTTGTTCATTGTGCGCAGATGTGACCGGGGAAGTTCTCATTGTTGGATTTATCCAAACCGCTAGACGAAAGGCTGATCCGGTACGTTTTTGGCAACATCAGTTACTATATAAGTGCAGACACCCCGCCTTGGACCGCTCACCCTGATTGCATACATAGTATTTTTATTTAACTTATTTTTGTTAATTTCTGTTACTTTGGTTAAGTTCCTAACTGATTCTGTTAGTTTTGGACTAAACTGCATAACAAAATTAACTTTAGGGTCATTCTGTCATTCTGTCTTTTTCACCCGCGGGCACCTCCGACACTTCTTGTGGGCTGCGCGCGCGTCTCGCCCCTAAAGCCTGACTCGCGTGCCTCCCATTATGGCAGTTACGGATTGCAGTATTTTCCCTCATTTTTCTTGATCACAAAGAACTTTTTTTACATCCACATTCATCCCCCCTTATTTCATAACTCCCAAATCCCATGTTCTAGCCTTTTTCATTAAAACCAAATATTTGATCTTTATTTTATTTGATTTCTTCTTTATTATTTGATTTTCTTTATTTTCTTATTGGTTGAAAAGCCATCTTTCCCTCCTTTCTTCACCTATTTAAACCTCTTCTTTTTACCTTAGAAAGGGACCCAACTTCATCTTCTCTACAAAAACTTTACACAAGTTCTTGGACTTGATTTTTTTCACAACTACATTATATACATTTCTCTCAAGAATTCTCCCTACAAGAATTCTCCCAACAACAATTCAAGCATCAAAAATCTACTCTTTTCAAGTCAAAGTTTAAAGTCCTCTTCTTAAGGTACAACTTTACTTTTTCTTCTTCTCCTTTTATTCATGTCTAGTCAATGCATGCAATCCCCATAAAATGACCTAAAAGGCCACTTCACTATTGAAGTTTGGCCAATGTTATCTTCCAACATTCCAACTCTACTTTAATTTCCCCATTTCATATTAATGTAATTGTTAGAATAGTTTGACATGTAATCTTTAGCATTAACATAATAAAACAATTTATTTTTTATTTCCCTTTTCTTTCCCTTACAATTGTTAGCACGTTTCTTATATTATTAGAAGGACATTTAGCATTAGAACACCAATAGTAGCAAGACCCACGTAAGCGGGGTGGAGTGGGTGTTTAAGTACTTCCCACTCCGTCACCTAACCCCCGAACCCTTCTCTTCCCGAATCTCTAGTTTCGTAATATTAAAATAGGCTATTTCTTTAGGTTTTTCTTATGTTTCCTCAATAACATAGGTGGCGACTCTACAATTAAAACAAGTTACACATCCTAGGATCCTTCCACCACTCTAGCCAAGTAGTGGGATTTCCCGGGGTATCTACAGTGGCGACTCTGCTGGGGATAATTTAGAGGGTTAAACTTATGTTTCTGCTTTTGGTGTTCCTTTATTCTGTTTTCTTGGCATTCTGGTAAAAATGGTTGGAAGCGTGCGCCTCTGGCCTTCTTGGCCTAAAGAGCGCGCGTCCGACCCCAATTACCAGAATCGCCCACCTCTCATCTCGTCCTTCAATTCTATGTTTCTGTGCTAACAAATTCTGCAGGGGAAAGAATTTTTATTTAGGGTCAAGGCAATCCCTTGAACCCACTGATTTGCAGGTACTGCCCAGAATCGGGCGCCTCGGCCACTGTCGATCGGAGGCTCGTGCCTCCCACTCTCACTGCCCAATGCGCGCGCTTTTGGGAAATTTTCCCAGAAACAGAACAGTGCACAGAACATAATGATTGACAGTGTGTGGGCACCGAGCCTGCACACAACAATTTTTATTTTCTGTTTATTTTATCGGTCACACAGGTGATTCGAAAGTTGTAATTATGTGCTTATTTGTTTTTATTTTCTTTCTTTGAAAAAAAAATATTTTGTCACTTGGCTTGACCTCACACTACATGCACATATTTCTATGAATTGCTCACTATCGAGTCGCACAAGTCCATAACCCCAAAACCGTCGAGGCCCGTCCTAGAGAGTTTCAAGCTCCACCCGACCTTGTCTCTCTCAAAGCGGTAAACCTCAACCCGTGGCGTAGTTCACGACTACATGCCGGGGGTGACCTTAAGCCTCTCATTAGCCGAGCACAAGCCAACACAATTCTAGTTAGGGTCTAACACTCCGTGACCAAGTCGGTTTTCATGTGTCGAAATTTCCCTAAACTAATGTCATCAAATCATACATGCCGTTTCCAAAAGAAACCAGTGGTTATTATGGACGAAATAAAACTCCGTCCCCAAGTGGTTATTAGGGACAAAAATAAAAAAATCGTCCCCGCATGTATGCTTTATGACATTAATTTAGTTTAATCCCGTCACATATAGGTATCATAAGCGTGGTGGAATCCGATGAGTATATGGGACCGCGAGAAGGTCTATATACTAGTGTGACGATTCCACTATTTTTCTAGAAACCCCAAAAGGACTACGTCATTCCGACTTTTGTAAATAAATAAAAAAGAGTAATTTTTCCTTATGTGGTTGAGTCTTTTCCTGTTTGTGGGTTAATTTATTTTATTCAAAAAGTGTTTGTGGGGCTATCCTAAGATCAACCGTGCTCTTTCAAAAGGTCCAATGGCTTCTAACGGCAACAACAACAATGGTGGGTACATTTCCGTGTCCAACGAAAGGATCTTCAACATAATGAGAGCCATGAGGGAACATATGGATAGACTTACCGAAGATGCCCGCCGAAAAGACGATTTGTGGCGAACCCACTTTGATCTCGAGAGGAAAATTCCCGAGGAAGAGGTTTCCGAACTCAAAGCCCGTCTGCAAGAATTCACCGACAACAAGGCAAAGGTCAATGGTAAAACATGCTCAAGTGGCCCGTCCCTCAAAAGCCACAAAATTGCCGCCGACAACCGAGTTTTCACTCCTCTCCTAGGAGTAACCCAAGCCGAAGCATTTGAAACTTTGTTGGCAAGTGGAAAGATCAAGTCTTTACAAGGGTACAAACCCAAGACGATGCGTCCCAACCATGCCCATCACAAATATTCTGGCTATCATCAACACAATGGCCATCTTATCGAGGAATGCTTCCTTCTCCAAAACGCCATCCAAGATTTGATCGACAATGGTGAATTTTCCGTGGGTGAAGAGCAACTCATCAAAGAAGAAGCTTGGTTTTAAAATGGGGCTTCAATAAAAGATCATGCTACAAGTAGGACTACAACAAATAAGGACAACGACAACAATCTCCGTTTTTCTTTCTCTACCTAAAAATAGGATTTAAAAAAAAAAAAAGAGTCAAAAGTCCCTTAAGTGTGCATTAAAGTTTTCTCTCGTCCCATGTTAAATAAAGAGTTAATTATCAAATAAAAAGTCGTTCTTGTCCTCATACACACTTCCAAGTTGTTCAATTTAATTCTTGGCAAAATGATGAAAAGATGTCTAAGCATGTTTTGGAACGAAGGCCATCACTTGAATGTCTAGGGGCTAAACATCGTGACAAAGGCGACAACATCAACGACAAAGCCAAGAAGCAAAGCAAGGTGGAGCAACATCAAGCAAAGTTTTCAAAGGGGGATTAAAAAAAAAAAAAAAAAAAAAGCTCGCTAGGTTGACTCTTCAAAACAACCTAGGTAAAAGTTAGAGCATAAAAAAAAAAATCCCCCTCATTCAAAGAAGTTCACATCAAGATCATCATCATCATTCTCCAACGAAGGACGAAGCAAAATCAACAATCATCACGGCGAATGGAATATTCACAAGAACTACGGTGACCTGAGCCTCTACACTGGAGGAACGTAGGCAACCTGCGGGTCCGGTCTCATGCAAGAAAGAAGATATGTTTAGCCCTAGCACGTTATGGTGATCGGACTTCATCTCGAACTTGTCAAGACATCTTTGTACGAGTCATTTGCCAATGAATTAATCACCTCAAGATTGAACAACTTTCCTGGATTTGAAATCATTTCACGTTCCTTGTTGAGTCTAGGGGCTTCTTATCTTTCAGCGATGCTCCCAGTGTCTTGCAATCAAATTGGGGCTTTCCTTCTCTTCTTTCTTAATGACTTACTTGCCTTCGTGAGTCGTTAAAAAAAATATACAAATACATGAAGTCAATACTAGGGACCACTTCCCTAGTCAAGTCAATGTCACTCATCATTAGTGACAAAATGTCTCCACCGCAAAATCACATGAATCTCATCCTCGGCTAGAGTCAATGCACACTTCCTCATTAATCGAGTCAAAATGAAGACACAAAAGAGATGCCCGCTAGATTGAAAACCCGAAAGGGCGGTCTAGGAAAAAATTAGGGTGCGCCATAAAAACAAATGAGAGAGTGAGAGAGAGAAGGGAAAGAGAAATGGAGATCCCCGGCCTCTAAAGAAGACAAGTTCTACATTAAATCTCCTCAGCAAGTCAATTCACCACCGAGTCAACTTCAGAGTTGCAAAAGGGTCGACAAGATACGGCACAATCAAAGGTTGTCTTGGGTTATTGGCATAAGAGAGATTGTTCTTGTAATGTGCATTTTTGGGGCTTATGTGAAAGAAGGCCCGTCCGAGAATGAGCTCATGATTGATATGGGGTACGAGTTTGTACAAATAGTCCCCAGTGAGTCAATTGGTTTAGGCAGCAAATGGCAACAACGTATGACTCAGTTTTTAAGCTTCTCCAAGCATATGCCCCTACAGTATGTCGAAAGGCTTCCCGAGAAATGGAGTAGCTCTTGCCATGTCCTATTATGTTTGTTCCCCCACACGAGGACGATTCTCTTTCTTTGCTTTACAAATGATGACGCCCTAGGGGCTATGTGACTCAAGAACAAGAGCTTCTTTTGCTACGCTTGACAGTTAATGAGCCCTAGGGGCTACACTCAAGAAAGATGTGTGAGACTACCCTCAAAGTCTCTCAAGAGGAATGTCAAAAAGCCTTCCTGTCATTTGTGCCTGTTCCCCAATCAAGAATAGGCCTTTCTTGCTCCACTTATAATCAATGGTGGCACTTTAGGGGCTACACTCAAGTTTGAAAGTCTCCCTTGGCAAGAAGCAATTCACTTCACCTCCCAACAAGGGCCCTAGCAAAGTCATATGCAACATTGGAAGCCTCCTCAATTAGTTTGGCACCGAAGGTCTCAAGGGGCTTCGCAATCTACAATCTTTTAGGCTATAGCATTACAGTTATCCGAGCAAAGGGCAATATTGGGGCTTCACAATTTGAAATCTTTTTGGGGGATGATACCCGAGCAATTCAATGTGGGGAATAGATTTATGGAACGAAACAAGCTTCAAGGGTCTCTTGGTACTTCACGTCAAAGGTCTTCTAGTTTGAAAGGAGGGCTCCAATGTTATGAATGAATTTGATGATTCTTATGTTGTGACTTACGACGAGATTGTGAAAAAAGTCTTAGAGAAAAGGAAAAAGATTCAATATGCTAAACTCTATCAAAACAGGGTTATAGCAGGAAATGCCATGGCCAATCCCAATGTTTCTGCAATTCAGCACCCCCTTCTTTGAGATCATCCGCACGAGTTGCATCCGCACGAGTTGCATCCGAAGATCCGTTATTAGTTCAACACAAGAAGACTCAAGCAAGCATATCCATTTGGGACCTTATCACACCAAGACCTTACCATCCGTGATCTCGACATCACCACAAGGCATTACTGCATCTTTTGACATAAGCCCTCCGCCCTTTGGGTACCGACCACAATGAGGCCATTCGACTCCCCTGTAAGAGTAAGAAGTATATCTCTATCATCCGCTCTCAATATAATGCCGAGCCGATTCCAAGATAATTGGGGGGTTTACATCGAAAGGTCTTCACATTCCACCATTTTAAAGCTCGGAAAACAACAAGAGCATGACATTTTGGGGCCTTACAATCTCTCGAAGCTTAGTATCAATAATCTTCTCTTGGGGCTTGCTCATGTCAACAACAAAAGACGACTTATTTGAATGGGCCAAGAGCTGATTTATCTTGGGGCTATGCAAGTCACTCAAAGTTTGGCATCAAAGGCGTTCTAGGGGCTTTACAATCAGCAACCCCTTAGTATCTCGACATCAAAAGTCTTTTGGAACCTCATAATCGACAAATCTCTTGGGGCTAGACATCCATCCTCGTTGGGCACAACAGCGACAACGAAAGAATTCAACGAGGCAATCCGAACTTCGATCGAACATGACTTGATCTTGGGTTGGCTTAAGAAACACACAATGCTTAAAATGGTTTACCCACAAACTAAAAAAAAATGACAAAAAGATGTTTTCTTTTTTATTTTTTTTTCTTTTTATTGCTCGTAGATTTTCCCCCAGCGTTCTCCATCATCCTTGAACTACGCTGGTCTGATTCCTTTCAAGGGATACGTAGGCAGCCTTTTGGCACGACCAACCCATCATCCAGAATGTCATCTCACTGACACTCAGTCAACAGTACAAGCAACTCATCTTCATCAAAAGTATCAACACCCTTCATCAAAGCCACGGCATCAGAAATCAAGCGACCATGGTAAGTGAAGGTATGAACATCATTCACGCTTTCTACAAATCACATCACACACAAAAACAACTTCTCCATCCTTTTAAAATCTCTCTCATGCAAATCTTCTTTTCAAATCACAAAGCACCACAAGCACAATTTTCCCTTATCTCACACAAGCACATGCATTTGCAAAGCATACGCATAACATGTAGACTTTTGAGTCCCTCCAAATTAGCAGGCAGACTTTCGAGTCCCTCTACATCAGCAGGCAGACTTTCGAGTCCCTCTACATCAGCAGGCAGACTTTTGAGTTCCTCTAAATCAGCAGGCAGACTTTCGAGTCCCTCTACATCTGCAGGCAAACTTTTGAGTCCCTCTACACCATCAGGCAGACTTTCAAGTCCCTCTACATCAGCAGGCAGACTTTTGAGTCCCTCTAAATTAGCAGGCAGACTTTCGAGTCCCTCTACATCAGCAGGCAGACTTTTGAGTCCCTCTAAATCAAGCAGGCATACTTTCGAGTCCCTCTAAATCAGCAGACATACTTTCGAGTCCCTCTACATCAGCAGGCAGACTTTCGATTCCCTCTACATCAGTAGGCAGACTTTTGAGTCCCTCTACATCAGCAGGCAGACTTTCGAGTCCCTCTACATCAGCAGGCAGACTCTTGAGTCCCTCCAGTCCCCTATACAGACTCTAAATTTTTGGCCACGATGGGCCGATTTCTATCACCGCACCCCTTCTATCAGTAAAAGTCGCTCACACAGGGAGCACACTTCTATCTCTTGTAATTTCAAGATTCTTGTTTTCATCGAGTCTTTTCTTTTGTCTTGGTGATGTCCTCGGCGGATGTTTTGTTCTTTCGACGACGCGTTTTGCTTTGCAATCCACGTCGCCGAGGGGCTCTGTAGACACCCCGCCTTGGACCGCTCACCCCGATTGCATACATAGTATTTTTATTTATATTTTTTTTGTTAATTTCTGTTACTTTGGTTAAGTTCCTAACTGATTTTGATAGTTTTGGACTAAACTGCATAACAGAATTAACTTTAGGGTCATTCTGTCATTCTGTCTTTTTCACCCGCGGGCGCCTCCAACACTTCTTGTGGGCTGCGCGCGCGTCTCGCCCCTAAAGCCTGACTCGCGTGCCTCCCATTATGGCAGTTACGGATTGCAGTATTTTCCCTCATTTTTCTTGATCACAAAGAACTTTTTTTACATCCACATTCACCCCCCCCCCCCCTTATTTCATAACTCCCAAATCCCATGTTCTAGCCTTTTTCATTAAAACCAAATATTTGATCTTTATTTTATTTGATTTCTTCTTTATTATTTGATTTTCTTTATTTTCTTATTGGTTGAAAAGCCATCTTTCCCTCCTTTCTTCACCTATTTAAACCTCTTCTTTTTACCTTAGAAAGGGACCCAACTTCATCTTCTCTACAAAAACTATACACAAGTTCTTGGACTTGAATTTTCTTCACAACTACATTATACACATTTCTCTCAAGAATTCTCCCTACAAGAATTCTCCCAACAACAATTCAAGCATCAAAACTCTACTCTTTTCAAGTCAAAGTTTAAAGTCCTCTTCTTAAGGTACAACTTTACTTTTTCTTCTTCTCCTTTTATTCATGTCTAGTCAATGCATGCAATCCCCATAAAAGGGAACATGACCTAAAAAGCCACTTCACTATTGAAGTTTGGTCAATGTTATCTTCCAACATTTCAACTCTACTTTAATTTCCCCATTTCATATTAATGTAATTGTTAGAATAGTTTGACATGTAATCTTTAGCATTAACATAATAAAACAATTTATTTTTTATTTCCCTTTTCTTTCCCTTACAATTGTTAGAACATTTCTTATATTATTAGAATGACATTTAGCATTAGAACACCAATAGTAGCAAGACCCGCGTAAGCGGGGCGGAGTGGGTGTTTAAGTACTTCCCACTCCGTCACCTAACCCCCGAACCATTCTCTTCCCGAATCTCTAGTTTCGTAATATTAAAATAGGCTATTTCTTTAGGTTTTTCTTATGTTTCCTCAATAACATAGGTGGCAACTCTACAATTAAAACAAGTTAGACATCCTAGGATCCTTCCACCACTCTAGCCAAGTAGTGGGCTTTTCCGGGGTATCTACAATAAGTTAACTATTATTATTAATAGTATTAGTTAATTATTATACAATAAATGTTAATATTTAATATTAATAGTACTCGCTCCGTTCGAGAGTAAGAGTCCTACTTTCTATTTTTGTACGTCCCACTAAAAGTCTATTTCCTAGAAGGACAAATGATGAGAAAGAATGAATAGTGTTTTGGACAATTATACCCTCAACACACTTGCAATGTTTACCATTTTTCTATTGTGTCTTTAAATAAGTGTGCACAAACAAGGTAGGACTCTTACTCTAGGGCATAGGGAGTATTAATTAATTATAATAGTTAATATATAGGTTGATTATAACTATTAGTATTATTAGTGAATAATAATAGTTATTATATATGTTAATAAGTAAAGTTAATAATATTAGTTAATTATAATAATTATTTTAATTATTACTAAATAATTAACACAATTTTCCTAAATTTATAAGAATTATTTTTAATTCATATGCAATATAGTTATATTAAAAAAGTTATTATGTTACATTACTAAATAAAATCATAAAAAACAAAATACGAAAAAATAGTAAATTAGTTTCCCGTGCAAAGCACGGATTACCCACTAGTTAAGAATATAAGGAAAAGTGTGATTTGCTGTGTAAAATGGTTTGGTACGAGAGATAAAGTAAAGATAGGAAATAGTTAATGGATAATGGTTTTGACCGTTACATGTGAAGTTTTTTAAAATTAAAATAACACACCAAAATGAATTTTTTTGAAGTTTAAAAATGGGACGGAGGAAGTATTTTTCAAAAAATAAAAATAGGTGCACAAAAATAGTCACAAAAATTTACTCATAAAATCTTAAGTGTAATAATGTTATCGTTGTTTTTAATTAGAGTATGACGGGTTATTTCGATGTCACCCTATTTTGTGACCTTATTTTATTTTGTTTGCATCGCTCTTTGTCAAACCCCCTCCCCCTCCCCCTCCCCCTCCCTCTCCCCCTCCCTCGGCCGCCTCCCAAAATGTTTTCGGTGCTCCCTGAATTTTGATTGATTTAGAGTATGACGGGTTATTTCGATGCAAATTGTCAAAACTTAACCCTTTAGTGTGAAAACAAATGCACCAAATATTATTTTGCCTCTTTTTTCAGAAAATAAAATAACTTCCCTGATCTAAAATGGTGTATATTTTTGAGAAATGAAACATTCATTCATCATTGACAATTACAAATAAAATTAGGTTGACTATCTACAATGTTTGAAAGTTCAACCCAAATTGAAGATTTGTCAATAGTAAAGACATTATTAGACTATGAAAACGACTTAGGTACAAACCAAATCCAGAAATCGTCATCACGTTGTAACCACATATCATCCCATACAGATTTTCTCTGGGCTTTCTTCCATCGAAGCCACTTTCTTACAATATCTTGAGTTGCGCAGATGCCCTCCAAGAGAATCTTGGACTCGGGCTTATATTGACCTTCAAAAATTCCATACACAGAAAAGATATTGTTTTTAGCACACCAATAATTAGGGCATCTGGGTTAGCGATAATCTGGCAACCGAGCATCACAAGCATCGTAACATTCATCAACTTTGAATACATGGGAGAAAATAAAATGGCACTCAATAAATGGAGAGAAAACGTGAGACAAACAAGAATTAGTAACATAAATCTAGATTTCATTGTAGTTATTAAATAAAACTAAATTTGCAAATTTAGTAAAACAAATCTAAAACATTAAATCCCAAATTTCACAAATTAATTGACAAATTAACAATTAATAATATTGAAATAAGGGAATAATCAAAGCAAAATGAGAAGAATCAAATAAGACAAAAATTCAGACTTTGATAATGAAGAAAGGAAGAAGACGAGCGGGAGAGTAAATGGTGTATAATAATTATTAAGAAACATTTATGAAATTTTGCCCATTTCCATCCCACTCCATGGGCTAAATATTTTGACCTAAATTTAACTTATGTTGGATCCGGTGGACTGCCTGTGTCATGAGTACTTATTCATGATTTGTTTTGTTTATTTTCATTCCTTTTTGGTGAAAAATCATACTCCATATTGGGATAGTGGGAGTATATAATAAGTTTTAAATGTTCATTAGCGTAATTAAAATAATTTAAAATTATTGCTCAAAATTTATTTGTAATAGCACAAAAAATGAAAACATATGAGACAGAGGGAGTATATAACACATCCGAATTTGCAAAGTTCAGCTCCTCAAAAATATGTTCATATTTTTCAAAAAGGAAAACATTGTTGATATCAGAAATAAGCAAAGATCACATGAGCAACTTTATTGACATACATCTCGATGAATTCTAGTCTATTTGATCTCAGCATTATTTTGTCGCAAACTTGATTACAGTTGAGACAAAGACTAGAACACGCCGTAGTAGTATAAACAATTTAATAAGAATACTAACCTTGTTAATATTCTATCATCATTGCAAACTAAAATTATGTGTGTATGTACATATGTATATTATAAATAACTAACTAAAATGTTACATGTGTGTGACTTTATAATCTAGCATTCATTACAAAAACACTTTACAATAAATCCTAGCTTTTATTTTCAATACCACGCAAGTTTATGCTACTAATTAAGCCACAACAACATACAATATGGCTTTGCATTTAGGTTCTGATATTGGTACCCCAGATGAAGCAGACTTTTTCAACTACACGAATGGATCGATTAACTCTCCATCAGAATCTCTGTCGCTGTGTGGTCGGGTGAGGAGGTATTTTAGATATTTGTGCTCTAAAATAAGGATGACTTTGGCCAAGCTGACGGAGACTTTATCGCGTTATGTCCTCTGGATGGAAGAGGTACCTGAATCTGTCATCCCCTTTGTTCAACAAGCAGATGCTGTATAGTTTGGTCTCTTTGTATGTCATGTTTGAATTTGTTGCTCTGTTATTGTTTCTGACATTGTGAGTGGACTTTGTACTTTACTAATTCCAATGTCTTTCTGTTTGCATAATTTTGATTTCCTACATTTATAATAATCTAGCGTTAGGATTTATTTTTCGGGGTTATAAAATATTACTCCTTCTGTCTAATGTCGTTTTTTTTCATTTTCGTAGACATTAAGAGGGAATGAATCACTTACTTGATTGATTCTTGTGCGAAAACGTGAATCGATACCGTGGATTTGATCACGGAAACGAACTTGGTACAATGCTTTAGCAACGTAGGTCGGAGCGAAATCACGAATGGAAATCACCCTCTGATTCACAACACTTGTTTGCTTGCTTAATCAGCCATGGATTGATAGAGAGCCAAGAGAGAACAAAGAGTTTTGATTGCGTTCTTTTTTTTTTCGTAAAAACCATGTGTAGCCCTTTTTCACACACGATAAAAGAAACTGACTCCGTAACCTCTCTTAACCGCTCGTGCGGTTACTTTTTTTTACTCCATGTGTTAATTTTCTTATTAAAACACAAATAGGCTGGGAATTGGTTTTGGGCCAGGCCATCTGGGGCGGGCCATTAATTCCAACATCTCCCACTCGTACATGATGGCCTTATTATCCATGATCTATCATTCAATCAAATGTGTCGTGTGACCAACGAACGTGCATGTACGTGGCAGCTTTTAGATTATGCACCCGTTAGGCATGACATAATAGCTATGACCACTACAAGTTCATCATTGACCCATTATACCCAGACTAATTTGATTAAACCAAGTCCATTGGTCCCTTTAAGGCTATGTTTGACTATTACGATCGTAAAATGTATTCATAGCTATGTTCGTGACATAACTGGTCGACCTATGAACACAATCATCAGGCATAATCAAACTTGTCTTCCTTTCTCACTTATCACTATTAGATCATTAAGGCAATCACTTTCCTAGACATGTACCATCTAGCCGAATTAGTTCATGGCTATAGGTAACATGCTAAAGTAGTACGCATTGACTTAATACCTTTTAAGTATAGTTGAAAGTCACGTAGGCATTGACTTAATACCTTTTAAGTATAGTTGAAAGTCACGTAGGGTATCATGCCCGTAAAAATCACATTTTAGAGACTTCACACAATGAGAAAGAGGGACATGTTGCTCATTTCTCTTGGTCAATGCACACTTGTTACCAAAACAATTGCTACAGTGGTATAACTCCTTTTAAGGAGCGTATGTCAACAATTAACCCACTGTACAGATATTTAGTTCAGAGACACTTCTTAATCCCCAACTATTTATATCTGGCTCGTCTTATATTTCCAGACTTATGAGAAGTGTCTTGATTCTCATGCGGTCTTCACTTTGACCTTCGCTTGCTTTTCATCAAGTCGACATATGTTTACGTAATGTACTTAGCATACTCCTTTGGTATCTCAAGTATCATTGTCTCATCTCAGCTTGCTTTCGTGGCTCCTTTACTCGTATGAGAGAGTTAACCTTTGTCTGGTGACATACTCTTGTATAGTGTAATGTATGTGTCAATATAATAGAACAAATTATTTAGAAAGACATCTCTAGCAAAGAGCTTAGTCATAGGGTCAGCTACCATCACATTAGTAAAAATGTACTCTAATGTTACTTCATTACTTGCTATAGTCTCTCGAATGTAGTTATTCCTTAGATTGATGTGTTTGATTCTTCCATGATACTTTGGATCTTTCGTGAAAGCAATGGACACTTGATTGTCACAATAAACTGTCACGGGGTGGGTCAGATGTATGATCGACCACTCCAAAATCCTCCATTAACCTTTTTAACCAAACAGCCTCCTGAACAACTCTTGTGCATGCGGTGAATTCGGCTTCCATGGTAGAGAGAGATACACTTGTTTGCTTCTTGCGATTCCACGTAATAGCTTCGTTATTAAGAAAGAATTCATAACCCGTTGTTGACTTTCGGTTACCATTATCTCCTCCCCAATCAGCATCACTATAACCAACTATCCGTGAGTTGGATCCTTGATAACACAACATGTAGTCGACAGTTCCTTTTAGATAACGTAATATCCTTTTGACTGCTCCCCAATGTGTTCTTCCAGGATTAGATTGATAACGACTAACCATGCCAACTGCGAAAGCTAATTCTGGATGTATACACATGACTGCATACATTAACTTGCCAATGGCACTGCGATATGGAACTCTAGACATCTTATTCTTCTCTTCTTCAGTCTTAGGGCAATCATCAAGACTCAACTTTTCATTTTTAGCCATAGGAGTGTCAAGGGGTTTGCATTGATGCATACCAAACTGTTCAATAACTTGTTTAAGGTAAGTCTCTTGAGACAAACCAAGGAGTCTTTCAGAACGATTCCGATAGATTCGAACACCCGGTACGAATTCAGCTTCACCCATGTCATTCATCTCGAAATTTGAGGACAACCACTTCTTAGTGGCTTTCAACAACTCCAGATTGCTTCCAGCTATTAAGATATCATCCTGTAGACACCCCGCCTCGGACCTCTCACCCTGATTACATACATAGTATTTTTATTTAACATATTTTCGTTAATTTCTGTTACTTTAGTTAAGTTCCTAATTGATTCCGTTAGTTTTGGACTAAACTGCATAATAAAGTTAACTTTTAGGGTCATTCTGTCATTTTTACCCGCGGGCGCCTCCGGCACAGCTTGTGGGCTGCGCACGCGTCTCGCCCCAAAAGCCGGACTCGCGCGCTTCCCATTATGGCAGTTATGGATTGCAGCCTTTCCCTCCTATTTCTTGATCACAAAAACTCTTTTTTACCTCCAAGTTCATCCCCCCTAGGTTTGTAACTCCCAATCCCATATTCTTAGCCATTTCTTAAAAAAAAAGATATATCTTTTATTAATTATTTGATTTTCTTTATTTTTTTTATTGGCTAGAAAAGCTTCTTTTCTCTCTTTTTCACCTATAAAAACCTCTTATTTTTACCTTAGAAAAATGACCCAACTTCTCCTCTCTACAAAAACTATACACAAGTTCTTGGACCTAGGACACCACTTCTTAGACACAAAAACTCTACAAAATTCTCTCTACACCAATTTCTTCACCAAGAAGGCTTCTCTCGACAAAAAACTCTACACAAATTGTTCCATAACAATTTCTTTACAACAAACACTATTTTCTTCATCAAGATTGGAGTCTTCTTTCTTTTCCCAACAAGGTACAACTTCTCTTTATTTTATTTATGTGCTTTCTTTAATGTATGCAATCCCCATCAAATGGGACATGACCAAATGATCAGTTTATTACATTAAAGTTGGTTAAATGTTATCTCCCTACATTCTAAACTCTAGTTTAATTTACCATTATTCTCTTAATGTAATCTTTCGCATGAATTAATATATAAAACAATTCTCTTTTATTTCCCTTTGTAATTTCCCCTTTCTTTTCATTGTAATTGTTAGCACTTTTATTTTAATAAATTGAAGGACTTTTTACATTAGAACACCTTTAGTAGCAAGAACCGCTTAAGCGGGGCGGAGTGGGTGTTTAAGTACTTCCCACTCCGTCACCTAACCCCCGAACCCTTCTCTCCCGAATCTTTAGTTTCGTAATATTAAAATAGGCTATTTCTTTAGGTTTTTCTTATGCTCCCTTAATAACATAGGTGGCGACTCTAGCAATTAAAATCAATTAGACATCCTAGGATCCTTCTACCGCTCTAGCAAGTAGTGGGCTTCTCCCGGGGTATCTACAGTGGAGACTCCGCTGGGGACAGCTTAGAGCGTTAAACTTGCTTTTCTGCTTTTGGTGTTCTTATTTCTGCATTCTGGGCATTCTGGTGAAAAAGGTGGGAAGCGTGCGCCTCTGGCCTTCTTGGCCTAAGGCGCGCACCTCCGACCTTCACCACCAGAATCGCCCGCCTCTTGTCCCATCCTTCAATTCCATGTTTCTGTGCTAACAATTGCTGCAGGGGAAAAAGTTTTCATTTAGGGTCAAGGCAATCCCTTGAACCCATCAGTTTGTAGGTTTTTACCCAGAAGCGGGCGCCTCTGCCCGCCTTCTCCTAACGCGCGCGCTTCCCCGATTGAACATCCCAATGCGCGAGCTTCTGGGCGTATTTTCTAGAAACAGAACAGTTTTGACAGTGTGTGGGCACCGGGCCTGCACATGAACATATTTTATTTTTTGTTTATTTTGTCGGTCACACGGGTGATTCGAGAGTTGTAAATTACGTGCTTATTTGATTTTCTTTTCTTTTCTTTATTTTTTTTTTAAAAAAAGAGTAAAAAATATTTTGTCACTTGGCTTGACCTCACACTACATGCACATATTCCTATGGATTGCTCACAATCGAGTCGCACAAAGTTCATAACCCCAAACCCGTCGAGGCCCGTCCTAGAGAGTTTCAAGCTCCACCCTACCTTGACTCTCTCGAAGCGGTAAACCTCAACCCGTGGCGTAGTTCACGACTACATGCCGGGGGTGACCTTTAAGCCTTTCTTTAGCCGAGCACAAGCCAACACAATTCTAGTTAGGTTCTAACACTCTGTGACCAATTCGGTTTTCGTGTGTCGAGATTTTCCTAAACTAATGTCATCAAATCATACATGCCGTTTCCAAAGGAAACAAGTGGTTATTATGGACAAAATAAAACTCTGTCCCCAAGTGGTTATTATGGACGGAATAAAACTCCGTCCCCGCATGTATGCTTTATGACATTAATTTAGTTTAATCCCGTCACATGTTGGTATCACAAGCGTGGTGGAATACGATGAGTATATGGGACCACGAGAGGGTCTATATACTAGTGTGACGATTCCACTATTTTTCTAAAAACCTCAAAAAGGACTACGTCCTTCCGACTTTTGTAAATAATAATAATAATAATAATAATAAATCTTTTTCTTTATGTGGTTGAGTCTTTTCTCTTGTTTGTGGGTGAAATTATTTTACTCAAAAGGTGTTTGTGGGTCAATCTAAGATCAACCGTTTTCTTCCAATAGGTCCAATGGCTTCGAACGGCAACAACAACAATGGCAGAAATGTTTTCGTGTCTAACGAAGGGTTACCCAGCATAATGAGAGCCATGGGGGAAAAAATGGATAGACTTGTCGAGGATGCCCGACGCAAAGACAATTTGTGGCAAGCCCGTTTTGATTTCGAGAGGAGAATTCACGAGGAAGAAGTGTCCAAACTTAGGGCCCGTATGGAAGAGTTCAACGACAACAAGGCAAATGTCAACAGTAAAACATGCTCAAGTGGCCCGCCCCTAAAAATTCAAAAAGGTGTCGCCGAAAACCGAGTTTTCACTCCTCTCCTAGGAGTAACCCAAACCAAAGAATTTGAAACTTTGGTGGCAAGTGGAAAGATCAATCCTTTGGAAGGGTACAAGCCGAAGATGATACAAAATCAAAGTCCTCTAATGTGTGCATTAAGTTTTCTTCATTCTCATTAATGTTAAAATTTTAGTCGATCTTAATAAAAGTCGTTCTTGTCCTCATACACAATTCCAAGTTGTTCAATTTAATTCTTGGAAAAATGATGAAAAGATGTCTAAACGAGTTTTGGAATGAAGGCCATCACTTGAACGCCTAGGGGCTAAACATCAAGAAGACGAAGCCAAGACATATAGCGCCAAAGCAAGGTGGAACTACAACCATGGATAAAAATCAAGCAATGTTTCAAAGGGGGATTAAAAAAAAAAGAAGCTCGCTAGGTTGAATCTTCAAAACAACCTAGGTAAAAGTTAGAGCACACAAAAAAAAAAAATCTCCCTCAATAAAAGAAGTTCACAAGATCAATATCATTTTTCAAGGACGAAGCAACATCAACAAAAATCACGACGAAGCAACAATTCCATCACGAAGAAAGGAGCATCCACAAGAACTACTGTGACCTGAGCCTCTACATTGGAGGAACGTAGGCAACCTTCGGGTCCGGTCTCATGCAAGAAAGAAGATATGTTTAGCCCTAGTGCGTTATGGTGATTGGCCTTTATCTCGAACTTGTAAGACATCTTTGTACGAGTCATTTGCCAATGAATTAATCACCTCAAGATTGAACAACTTTCGTAGATTTGAAATCATTTCACGTTCCTTGTCGAGTCTAGGGGCTTCTGTCATTTTTACCCGCAGGCGCCTCTGGCACTACTTGTGGGCCGCGCACGCGTCTCGTCCCGAAAGCCGGACTCGCGCGCTTCCCATTATGGCAGTTACGGATTGCAGTCTTTTTCCCTCCTCTTTCTTGATCACAAAAACTCTTTTTTACCTCCAAGTTCATCCCCCCTAGGTTTGTAACTCCCAATCCCATATTCTTAGCCATTTCTTAAAAACAAAATATTTCTTTTATTAATTATTTGATTTTCACTTTATTATTTGATTTTCTTTATTTTTTATTGGCTAGAAAAGCTTCGTTTCTCTCTTTTTCACCTATAAAAACCTCTTCTTTTTACCTTAGAAAAGGACCCAACTTCTCCTCTCTACAAAAACAATACACAAGTTCTTGGACCTAGGACACCACTTCTTAGACACAAAAACTCTACAAAATTCTCTCTACACCAATTTCTTCACCAAAAAGGCTTCTCTCTACAAAAAACTCTACACAAATTGTTCCATAACAATTTCTTTACAACAAACACTATTTTCTTCATCAAGATTGGAGTCTTCTTTCTTTTCCCAACAAGGTACAACTTCTATTTATTTTATTTATGTGATTTCTTTGATGTATGCAATCCCCATCAAATGGGACATGACCAAATGATCACTTTATTACATTAAAGTTGGTTAAAGGTTATCTCCCTACATTCTAAACTCTAGTTTAATTTACCATTCTTCTCTTAATGTAATCTTTCGCATTAATTAATATATAAAACAATTCTCTTTTATTTCCCTTTGCAATTTCCCCTTTCTTTTCATTGTAATTGTTAGCACTTTTATATTAATAAATTGAAAGACTTTTTACATTAGAACACCTTTAGTAGCAAGACCCGCGTAAGCGGGGCGGAGTGGGTGTTTAAGTACTTCCCACTCTATTACCTAACCCCCAAACCCTTCTCTCCAGAATCTTTGGTTTCGTAATATCAAAATAGGCTATTTATTTAGGTTTTTCTTATGTTCCCTTAATAACATAGGTGGCGACTCTAACAATTAAAATCAATTCGACATCCTAGGATCTTTCCACTGCTCTAGCAAGTAGTGGGCTTCTCCCGGGGTATCTACACATCCACATAAAGTGAAAGGATAAAAAATCACTCATAGATCGTTTAAGATAGACACAGTGGTATTTTTCATTAATTATTGAGTGGTGAAATCTTAAGTACCACTGCCTGGATGCTTGCTTGAGACCGTATATTGAACGTTTGAGTTTACAAAAAAAAATCACTTCCTTTTGCACTTAAAACCTCAGGTCGATCCATATATATCTCTTCATTCAATTCTCCATTGAGAAAATCTTTTTTTTTTACATCTATTTGATGAAGTTCTAAATCCAAACGAGCTACAATAGCTAGAATCAATCGTATTGAGGCAAACCTTACTACAGGAGAGAAAGTTTCCTCATCGTCTATATCCTCTTGTTGAGTATAACCTTTAGCTAATAAGCGAGCCTTGTATATCTTTCAATGGAACCATCCACTTTGCATTTGACTCGTAGGATCCAATTTTTTCCTACAGTCTTTTTCCCTGGAGGTAAATCAACTAATTCCCAAACATTATTGGTTTTCATTGATTCCATTTCATCATCCATTGTTTTCATCCATTTTTCACTAATAGGTGATGTGATAGTGTAGACACCCCGCCTTGGACCGCTCACCCCGATTGCACATTTGATTTTGTGTTTCTCCCCATTTTAAGTATTTCTCGTTAGTTTCTGTCACTTCCGTTAAGTTCCTGACTGACTTCGTTAAGTTCAGGGACTAAACTGAATAACAGGGCTGACTTTCTAGTCCATTCTGTCAAAATTGCCTTCTCTGAGTCGCGCGCCTCCGACGGGAGGAGCCAGGCGCGCGCGCCTCCCGCCCCTAAAGCAGGAAGCGCGCGCCTCTGGGCGTCAGTTACAGATTTCTGGCCAGGATTCTCTCCCTTGCTCAATTTACAGGATTTTGCCCGGGAAGGATTTCTTGGTGACTGAGTTTTGGCACCAAAAACACCCCTCTTTCACCTATAAAAACCTCTCTTTACCTCCATTTTCAAGGATCGGAAAATCATCGAAAACTATACCAAAATCACTTTCTAAAAGCTCTCCAAGGATTTCATCAAGAAATACTTGAAGGTCTTCAAATTGTAGGTAAAAGTCCATCTTTTCCTTCTTTTCTACTTCATCTCCTCTCTCTATTTTTACTCTAATCAAATGTGCAATCACCCAAATCATTTTGGGACATGACTCTAATGATCACCTCATCTCATTGAGGTTGGTTAAGGAGTTATCTCCTACACTCCAAATCCTATTTTAAATCCCCCCTTTTCATGACTTAAAGAAAAAGAAGAAGAACATTTTCATTCATGTAGATTTTGATCAAGCAAGACCAACTTTAGTTGGGCGAGATGGGTGTTTCGGTACTTCCCATCTCGTAATCTAACCCCCGAACCTCAAAACAAAGAATCTCTGTTTTCGTAATCAAACTTAGGCTACAATCTATAGGTTTTTCTTATGTTCCTCAAAACATAGGTGGCGACTCTAAAAACAAGTTAGACATCCTAGGATAATTCACCGCTCTAGCCAAGCCGTGGTTCCCCCGGGGTATCTACAGTGGCGACTCCGCTGGGGAGTATTTGAGGGTTAAACTTGCGTTCTGATCGAAATCTACACCTTTTCTGGGCATTCTGTTTCATGATGGGGGAGGCACGCGCGTCTGGCCTTTTAAGCCTAAGGCGCGCGCATCCCGCATCAAGAACCAGAATCGCCCACTTCTTCATGTTCTTCATCTTCTTCTTCTGTTATTCTGCACTAATCACTTCTGCAGGGGTTACAATATGAACATAGGACCAGGGCAATCCCTTGAGTCCAAAGTCTGACATTCTGACAGGTGTGCCCCAGAAGCGCGCGCCTCCCATAATCATTGCGACATGCGCGCGCGTCCCACATCAGCACTCAGAGGCGCACGCTTCTGGGTTGGTTTCTAGAACAGAGACAGGTTTCAGTGACTGAGCAGTACAGTGGGGTGTGGGCACAGTTGCTTGCATCAGAACAAAATTGAACCCTCGGACTGCTTTAATTTTGTGTTTTATTTACCGGTCACACGGGTGATTCGGGAGTTGTAATTTTATGTGCTTATGTGTTTTGTGTGTTTTTCTTTCTTTTCAAAAAAAAAAATAAATAAAAAAAAAAAAATATTTTTTGTCACTTGTTAGACCTCACACTACATGCACATATTCCTATGAACTGCTCACTATCGAGTCGCACAAGTCCAACCCCAAACCCGTCGAGGCCCGTCCTAGAAAGTTTCAAGCTCCACCAGACATTGGCTCTTTCGAAGCGGTAAACCTCAGCCCGTGGCGTAGTTCAAGACTACATGCCGGGGGTGACCTTTGAGCCTCATATTCAAGCCGAGCACAAACCACACAATTCTAGTTAGGGTCTAACACTCCGTGACTCAAGTCGGTTTCCATATACTGAGATTTCCCTAAACTAATGTCTTCAAATCATACATGCCAACTTGTTGAAATGGACGCAATAAAAATCCGTCCCCAAAAGTGGTTATTTTGGACGAAAATAAAAATCCGTCCCCGCATGTATGCTTTACTACATTAATTTAGTTTAATCCCGATACATGTAGGATTCACAAGCGCGATGGAATCCGATGAGTATATGGGACCGCGAGATGGTCTATATACTAGTGTGACGATTCCATTATTTTCTTAGAAACCCCAAAAGGGATTCATTCCTTCCGACTTATAAAAAAAAAAAAAAAAAAGTCTTTTCTTATGTGGTTCGAGTCGTGTGCCCAACTGTGTGTTCTAAGCCTCTTCATGGACCGCAAGTGTTACTCAAGACTGACAAGGGCCTCTTCTGCAATATAGGTTCAATTGGTACTTACAAAGTCTACCGGGATTCAGCAAATCGGTTAGTCCGCGAAGAGATCACTCCAACAGCTCCAACACCAACCATGACCGGCAGCAGCAACACCATGTCTCTCGAACAGCTCTCAACTATGGTCCAACTCCTCCAAGAGCAAGTCTCCACCCTTAACAAGGAGGCACAAAGCAAAGACGACATTTGGCAATCCCACCTCGACAGCCAAAGGGAGGCCCACGAGGCCGAAATGGAGCTAATGAAAGAAAAGCTCACCAACCTTGCCAAGGGAAAGAACAAGAACAATGATGATGAATCCGAATGGACCGAGGGTTTGTTCAAGAGTCCTTATGTCAACACCCGCACCAAAAAAATGGGGGAACCAAGTTCCGAGAACAATGAGCCCAAAATGGTGGATTCTATCATGGCCTACATCGACCAAAAATTCAATGGGCTCAACATGGGGAAAGGCTCCGACACAAGCCTTTATCAATCATCCATCCTCATGAGTACTATGGCCGCTCTTCCCGATAAGTTCAAGATGCCCGACATAAGCAAATTCAAGGGCAACTCTTGTCCTATGGCTCACATTGAGACTTATATTTGGGCAATGGTTCCAAAGAAGGTCTCCACCAAGGTGATGGCTCAATGCTTTCCTCTCACTCTCGAGGGGGCGGCAAAAGATTGGTATGCTACTCTCCCGCTCACTGTCCGTCTTGATTGGGACTCCGCCATGCTTGCCTTCAAGAACCAATACCAAGGAAACACCACTCACCGGCCCACAAGGAAAGAGCTAGAGAACACTACGCAACGAGACAATGAGTCCTTCATCGACTTCACAAGGAGATGGAATGACAAACTCTCTGAAATTGTTGAGAGGCCGAACACAAAAGAGCAAATGGACATATTTCTCAAGTGTCTCAAGATTGATCTCCGCACTCACCTAAGTGGGGCTTCCTACTCCGACTTCTCCCAAATGTATGAGGCGGGGGTACGCATGGATGACTTTTCAAGGAGATTAAGAAGACCACTCCTACTTACCGCTACAAGGCCGCTTCCAACTCCACAAAAGAGGCCTCGGTCAACGCCGTCACTATTGACAAGGGGAATTACAAAAAGGTTCCTCCACCTCAAGGGAAGAAGCCCCGAAGTGACCGTGTCTACACGCCTCTCCAAGGCATGACTCAAACCGAAGTGTTCGAGGTCCTCAAGGCAAAGGGTCAAGTCACACCCGTGCAAGGGTACCAACCCAAGACGATCCACCCCAATCATGCTCACCACAAATATTGTGGCTACCACCAATATAGTGGCCACACCACCGAGGAATGCTTCGTTCTCTACAATGTCATTCAAGATCTCATAGATAAGAAAGAATTTGTAGTGACTAATGACGAGCATGTCAATGTAATAGAGATAGGAGAACTCGAGGGGACCACCCATTCAATCCCAATTGTGAATGGGGGCCCCAATGTTATGAATAATTTGACAATTCTTGTTATGTAGTGACTTACGATGAGGTAATGAGGGAAGTACTAGAGAATAGGAAAAAGAAGCAAGATGGGAACGTCAACATGCTAACTCGATCCGGTCGAGTCATAGCAAGCAACCCTTCCACTTCCGCACCGAGCTCCTCTTCTCAAAGGCCGCAAGCTCACAACACTCCCGAAGATCCTCTACTTGTCCAACTCAAGAAAACTCAAGCCAACATCTCTATTTGGGACCTCATTGCATCCTCGAAGAAACACCGAGATCTCGTCATCCGCAATCTCGATGATACATCAGTCTCTCCCGATACTACTCCCGAGGACCTCACGGCAATGATTGGTCACATTCATTTTAGCAACGTCATCACCTTTGCTGATATGGACCTTCCACCGTTTGGTTCCGACCACAACGAAGCTATTTACCTCAAGGTACGAGCAAGGGGGAGGCCCGTCTCAAGAGTCTTAGTGGACGGTGGTTCCGCACTCAATCTCATGCCTGGTAGAATCATGGGCATACTGGGGCTTAAGGATTCTGATTTGAAGCCGTCTACTCAAGTAATCCGAGGTTATGACAGCACCGCCCGTACAGTCATGGGTATGATCGAAATTGACATTGAGTTTGGGAGCATGGTCATGTCCGTTCCATTCCAAGTACTTGATATCCCGGCCTCGTTCAACTTACTGTTGGGTCGACCATGGATTCATAGTGCTAATGCCGTACCGTCAACTCTCCACCAATGTGTCAAGATCCGAAATGGTGACGAAATAGTGACCGTAATGGCTGAAAACATCACTATCCACAGAAAAGGTGAGCCCGTCCACCAAGTTCAGCATGGTCTACCAGACTCCACTCTCTCCGGCGTCTCAATCAACGCCATTGACAAAGAAGGGGGAAACGGATCATGGACCACCAGCAATCACAAAGTCCTCCGCATGATGAGGAATATGGACTACTTCCCTGGTTTAGGCTTAGGGAAATATCAACAAGGAATCCTACATCCCGTGCAAGTCCCATTTGTCAAGAACACCTTCGGTTTAGGGTACGAGCCTTCCAAGGAAGACTTGAAACAAGAGCAAGCAATCAAGAACGAAAAGGCCCGAGCTCGTAAAGAAGGCCGTCGTTACGAAGTCCTTAATCTAAGGCCTTACCGCAAGACGTTGAATGGTTATTTTGTCCGCCAAGGGGAAGACGTTCCATACATGATCTTTCCCGAGTCATGGGTTAACAATAAGGGTGTCAAAAAGCCCGGCCTCGAAATCTTCTCCGATTGTGAGATCCAGAAATCCGAAAGGGAACCAACTCCCATGTTGCCCGTGAATGGTGGGGAAGGAAGATGACTATAGAATCCGAGACAGAAATCACCGTGGGGGAAGAACTGATAGATTTAGCCTCCATGTTTGAAGAGCTTGCCATGATGAATGAATGCCAAGTTAACGCCATCCATGACACCGTCATCATGAACAAGACTATCAGTGAGATCCCGCCAAGCTCCGAGCCGATCAACAATTGGTATTCAACAAAAGGGCCCGTGGTATCCGAGGAATTCTTAGTCCAAGAAATGGGTTGCATACCCCGCACAGCAACAAAGGAAGAGCAGCTTACACTTACTTTCGAGTCCGAGAGTGTCTCTTATACCCTCACCCAAGAGGATTTGGAGGCCACAGCCGAGCGTGTGTTTCCTTTCTTTGCTATTGAAAAATTTGATATTTCTGAGTACCCTGAGATTGCAAACATCATAAATGATGAATTAACTAATAATGAACTTAACGAACAAGTTAATAACGATTCAAATTATGATGAAATAGACCACGAAAACACAACATACTTAAATGAACTTGCTCAACAAGTCCGTAGTCGTGGCGAGAATGGTCCAAAGGCTGACGAAGAATTGCATGTTGTTAATCTGGGTACCGAAGAAGAGCCAAAAGAAACCAAGATTGGAAGCTTCTTCACGGGAGACGACAGAGACAGATTGACTGCATTACTATGGGAGTTCGTGGATGTGTTCGCATGGTCATACAAAGACATGCCGGGTTTAGACAGAAAGGTAGCGGAGCACAGGATTCCGATCAGAGAAGATGCCAGGCCAGTAAAGCAGAAGCTCAGAAAGATCAAGCCAGAATGGTCTCTACAGGTCAAAGAAGAGATTGAGAAGCTCCTCAGTGTAGGTTTCATCAAGGTCATCGAGTATCCGACATGGTTAGCCAACATTGTGACAGTCAGGAAGGCGAACGGCAAGGTTCGAGTTTGTGTAGACTTCCGGGATTTAAACAAAGCTTCCCCAAAGGATGATTTTCCACTCCCTAATATCGACATGCTAGTCGACTCCACTGCTGCCTATGAGGTTCGCTCATTCGTGGATGGGTTCGCTGGGTACAATCAGATTCTTATGGCCGAGGAAGATCAACATAAGACAGCCTTCACAACACCGTGGGGTACCTTTTGCTACACAGTCATGCCATTTGGGTTAAGAAATGCTAGGGCTTTCTACCAAAGAGCCGTGACAGACTTGTTCCACGATATGATTCACAAAGAAATCGAGGTCTATGTGGACGACATGATCATTCACTCCAAAGGAACCGATGGTCAACACCTAATCGATCTCCGCAAGTTCTTCGAAAGGCTTCGTCAACACAAGATGAGGCTCAACCCCGCAAAGTGCACATTCGGGGTTATCCGAGGCAAAGTTCTTGGTTATGTGGTCACTGAAAGGGGAATCGAAGTAGACCCCTCCAAAATCAAGGCAATCATTGACATGCCTCCTCCAAAGACGCAGAAAGAGATTAAAGGTTTCATGGGCAGACTACAATACATCAGTCGGTTTGTGCACCAACTCACTTCCATGTGCGAGCCAATCTTCAAGCTACTCAAGAAGAATGTGGCTCTAGAATGGACCGACGCGTGCCAAGAAGCCTTCGATCAAGTGAAGCATTACTTAACGTGCCCTCCTGTTCTAGTTCCGCCGCACAAGGAGAAACCTCTGTTGCTTTATCTCACTGTCAATAATGAAGCCCTAGGGGCTATGTTAGCACAAGAGCAACGAGAGTCCACAAAGGAGAACGCCATTTATTTTGTCAGTCGCCGATTCCAAGGAGGCGAAAAGAACTACTCTGTCTTAGAGAAGTCATGTGCAGCATTGGTTTGGGTCACTCAAAAGCTCAAACACTATATGGAAGCTTTTCCGATCAAGCTAGTAGCAAAGGTGGACCCGCTCCGCTACATCTTCGAGAAGCCTTTCATGTCAACAAGAATAGCCAAATGGTACTTCATGCTCGCTGGCTATGATATCACATACGTCACACTAAAATCCGTCAGGGGGAAAGTGTTCAGTGACCACCTTGCCGAATTCCCGTGTGACGAAGTGAAGGGGGAAGATGTACAGTTCCCCGACGAGCATTTAATTTGTACTGCAACCAAGGAAGACAAGTGGCAACTTTTTTTCTATGGCACCGCCAATAAACACGGTTTTGGTATAGGGGTATTGCTTGTCGATCCAAAAGACATCTACACTCCCATTGCCATACGCCTGGAATTTGAAGCTACCAACAACATCGCCGAGTACGAAGCATGCATAGCAGGGCTCGAAGCAGCTCTCGAAAGAAACGTCACGGAACTTGAAGTGTTCGGCGACTCTTTGCTCCTTATCAATCAGCAATCGGGTAAATGGCGAACCCAAGACCCGACTCTCCAACAGTATGGTCAGCACCTTGATGAACTGGTTGAACAATTCCAAGAGATCACTTTCAACTACCTGCCAAGGGATAAGAATCGCTTCGCCGATGCACTGGCCACTATAGCTTCATTAGTTGAAATGCCCAAAGGGAAAATGGTGAAGCCTTTCAAAATTGCTCAAAGGAACAGTCCGGCATATTGCATGAGTATCGAGATCAATGGGGTTCAAACAAACTCTCCGTGGTATTCGGATATCATGAACTTCCTCAAAGACGGCACTTATCCCGAGAACATCAATAAGAAGTCTCAAGCAGCTCTGCAAAGGTTAGCCTCTCGGTACGTACTGATTGGGGACCGAGTCTATAAAAGGCACCACGACGGGATCAATCTCCTATGCGCCAATGAGACCGAAGCTCAAGAGATAATCTGTGAAGTGCACGAAGGAGAATGTGGACCCCACATGAATGGGTTTATGCTAGTCAAGAAGATACTTCGCATTGGTTACTATTGGAGCACTATGGAACGAGACTGTATCGAGAAAGTCAAAAGGTGTGCCAAGTGCCAATTCCACGCTAATCTGCAATATGCTCCACCCTCACAACTTTACAACATGGTCACACCTTGGCCTTTCTCTTGTTGGGGGATAGACATCATCGGTAAAGTTCATCCTGCCGGGAGCAATGGGCAGTCATTCGTCCTAGTGGCAGTCGACTACTTCACAAAGTGGGTCGAAGCACAAGCCTATCGAACCCTCAACGCCAAGAAAGTGGCCGAATTTGTAAAGATTAATATCATGTGCCGATACGGCGTGCCTCATGAAATCATTTCCGACAACGGCTCTCACTTTGAGAAGGAAATGGATGCACTTTTGGTAGAATACAAGATCACCAAGCACAAGTCATCTCCTTACCGGCCCCAAGCAAATGGCGCAGTCGAAGCAGCAAACAAGACCATCGAGACCATCGTCAAGAAAATGGCCTCAACAGGAAGGGATTGGCCCGAGAAGCTACCATTAGCATTGTGGGGCTACCGCACATCAATACGGTCCGCAACAGGAGAAACTCCTTATGCATTGGTCTATGGTTCTGAAGCCGTACTCCCTATCGAACTTGAAGTCCCATCTCTACGGGTCCTCCTCGAGAATCAAGTCAACGAGGTCAACTGGATGCAAAGTCGATACGAACAGCTAGCCTTACTCGACGAGAAAAGGTTAAGAGCACTCGAACGCACGAGGGCATATCAGCAAAGGATGGCAAGATCTTTCAACAAAAAAGTGAAGCCTCGAAACATCAATGTGGGAGATTTGGTCTTAAGACAACATCCTCCTAATGCCATGAATCCCCTTGGGAAATGGGGACCCCGATGGATCGGTCCGTACGTGGTCAAAAAGATACAAAGCGGTGGTGCAGTCCGGCTCGTGGATTTAGATGGTGACCAGCTGCCAAAGGAGGTCAACCTCGACAAGCTCAAGAGGTTCTACGCTTAATAAACAAAGACCATTTTTTAAAAAAAAATAAAAATAAAAAAAAAAAATCGCTCGCTAGGTTGAAAACCCGCAAGGGCGGCCTAGGCAAAAATTAGAGCACGTGCAAAAAAGAAGCCCGCTAGATTGAAAACCCGCAAGGACGGTCTAGGCAAAAAACAGGGTGCACAACAAAAAAAAAATGGTCTTTGTTTATTTGAACTACGAAGACCTGAGCCTCCCAACTGGAGGAACGTAGGCAACCTTCGGGTGCGGTCTAAAACTTATCAAAAATACCCAATTCACTTCAGATAACAAAATGCAATTTTTATTCATTCAATGAATTATTCAAACCATTACAACGGATTTATTGAGCAACAAAAGACGTCAAAACATTAAATCCTAAAACAAAGTGGTCTAATTGCAATCTCTTAGGGTACTAAGAAAAATCCAATTTTCTCTTAGCTTTCGAAGGACCACCCGATCGTCTCTCAATCATTTTCTTCTTGGGTAACAAAGGAGCACTAATACGCACCGAAACCTTCTGTGCTGCAACACGTCTTCTAGAATAAAAGTCATCCAAAGGAGTACCGAAAGGGTCAGCGAGAATGTTACTCGAATCAGCGGCAGCCTCCCTATATCTCAAAGTGCTGCTAGGCTCAAAACCCTGTCCCAACAACTCGGCACGAAGCACATCAACCCAAGTGATGCCACGGTAAAGGGTGCCAAATAAATAGTCCAAGTAGCTCTCGGGAAGAAAGACACTCCCTCGATACAGAGGAGCGAAAGCCCAACGATTGCGGTCATCTCCCCAAGCCGACTGAAGCTGACTCGAGAAGTCAGGACCCATGTAAGCAACTGGACGAAGCATTCCATCCCTCGGAAAAGGAATTGTCTGTTGGCGACCGAACTGCCGCAGAACCCGCTCTGGCTGGTAAAATGAAGAATATCTCAAACCGGGTACAACCACGTGCTGAAAACCAAGAGTCCATTCCACAAAAGGACGAAGACCCCAAGAAGGAGGACACCACTCAATATCAACGGTCACCCGAGAAGCAAAGAATTTCTTCCAACCATATTCAGATAAATCACGGATCAACAACTTCCTCCTATGAACAGCAAAGGGAGACAAATCCCCATCCGGGGAATAAATCTTGAAGTGTTCCCGGAGCCATATGGTCAAGAGCAAAGGGCTTCCCCGACACATCTTGCCCGTCCTGTGTAACTCATCAAGGCCGTGCAACGTCTCCCCTACAATAAGAGGGATTACACTAAATTGCTGGTCCTTAGCTTGCAAAATAATCTCAGCCAACTGCGCGTCCGCAGTCCCGAAAGGTGTAACAAACAGTACTTTGCTGAAGAGACAAACGGCCATGGCATTTCTTTTGAAAGATTGAACCACCGGGTCCTCCGAGTGTAAACTGAAGAACATCGGCAACTCAGTTATGTCAATCACGGTACCGTGCAATATCTTCCTCACGTCCTCAACAGGGAGATTCAGTAACTCAACCCAAGAGTCGACGGCACCACGGTGATATTTAGGGACGGCAATCTGACCGGCCAAAGGCATGCCAAGGATGGCCCGAAATCGTCAACAGTCGGCACCATTTCATTAGCTGAAAGGTTGAAAGTATGGCTGTCGCAATCCCAGAAAGCCGCGGCAGCTCTCAACAAATCCCAATCCGGTTTCAACGTCCGCAAAGTGAAAAGAATTCGGAACCCGAAGTCTTTAATGAAGGCCTTCTTGGGATGGGTCTTGAAAGAATACACAAAAGTGCCCAAGTCCTTTTCATACGCACTAACGACCTTGGCATCAAGGGCAAAAGAATTGGAAGCCATGGAAAATGTTGATCACAAGCGAAGTTAATCAGTAATATGATGTTCAAAAACGGCAGAAAGGAGCTGTGAGAATCAAGTGGTCGAACAGAAGATGATATTATAGCTGTTGGGGGCTCTTTTGGTCAGCAAATGTCAAGCCCGGAATTCCGCCTCCCAGACGCGCGCGCCACCCGACAGTGGTCTGAAGTGCGCGCGCGTCCCAAGCCTACATATGAAGGCGCGCGCCTCCCAGGTCTAAATCGCTTCAAGAAAAGGGCCTTGTCAGAGGTCTCCAGCCTAAATCAAGACACTGTCCCGATCCTCGGACACCCAGTTGGGCACACCTTTTTCTGGTCCGCCCTTAAGGCATGTCAAAAATCGAAAGTAGGATAGAAACTCCCACTCAAAAGTAGGCTGTCCTCTTCAAAGTTCTGAACTCCCTAAGTTCTGTCACGGGTGCCACACCCCCCTCAAGAGTCAATCTCAACATTTCATCCCCAGCAGGAACATTTTTCTGGTCGCAGTCAACTGTGCCCGTACCCCACCATTCAAAAAAGTCAAGTGTGACTCCAAATGGCACGAGACTTCAAAGCAATATTTCATCAAACGGATTCACTAACGGGTTCGTCAACAAGGGTTCACCAACGGACTCGTCCAAGGGCTTCACTAACGGATTCATCAAACGGATTCACTAACGGATTCGACAACAAGGGTTCACCAATGGACTCATCCAAGGGATTCACTAACGGATTCATCAAACGGATTCACTAACGGATTCGTCAACAAGGGTTCACCAACGGACTCGTCCAAGGGATCCACTAACGAATTCATCAAACGGATTCACCAACGGATTCATCAACAAGGGTTCACCAACGGACTCATCCAAGGGATTCACTAACGGATTCATCAAACGGATTCACCAACAGATTCGTCAACAAGGGTTCACCAACGGACTCATCCAAGGGATTCACTAACGGATTCATCAAACGGATTCACTAACGGATTCGTCAACAAGGGTTCACCAACGGACTCGTCCAAGGGATCCACTAACGGATTCATCAAACGGATTCACCAACGGATTCGTCAACAAGGGTTCACCAACGGACTCATCAAAGGGATTCACTAACGGATTCATCAAACGGATTCACCAACGGATTCGTCAATAAGGGTTCACCAACGGACTCATCCAAGGGATTCACTAACGGATTCATCAAATGGATTCACTAATGGATTCGTCAACAAGGGTTCACCAACGGACTCATCCAAGGGATTCACTAACGGATTCATCAAACGGATTCACCAACGGATTCGTCAACAAGGGTTTACCAATGGACTCATCCAAGGGATCCACCAACGGATTCATCAAACGGATTCACCAACGGATTCGTCAACAAGGGTTCACCAACGGACTCATCCAAGGGATTCACTAACGGATTCATCAAACGGATTCACTAACGGATTCGTCAACAAGGGTTCACCAACGGACTCATCCAAGGGATTCACTAGCGGATTCATCAAACGGATTCACTAACGGATTCGTCAACAAGGGTTCACTAACGGACTCATTCAAGGGATTCACTAACGGATTCATCAAAAGGTTCACTAACGGCCTCATTCAAAACATTCAGCCGGCAGGTTCACCCAACGGATCATGCCACACCCTCTATCAACAAAAGCCGCTCACACAGGGAGCACACCACTATCTCTCGCAATTTCAAATTCCTGCTTTCATTGAGTCTTTGCCTTCTCTTGGTGATGTCCTCGGTGGGTGTTTTTAACTTTCGTCGACGCGTTTTGCTTTGCAGTCCACGTCGCCGAGGGGCTCGGTAGACACCCCGCCTTGGACCGCTCACCCGATTGCACATTTGATTTTGTGTTTCTCCCCATTTTAAGTGTTTCTCGTTAGTTTCTGTCACTTCCGTTAAGTTCCTGACTGACTTCGTTAAGTCCAGGGACTAAACTGAATAACAGGGCTGACTTTCTAGTCCATTTTGTCAAAATTGCCTTCTCTGAGTCGCGCGCCTCCGACGGGAGGAGCCAGGCGCGCGCGCCTCCCGCCCCCAAAGCAGGAAGCGCGCGCCTCTGGGCGTCAGTTACAGATTTCTGGCCAGGATTCTCTCCCTTGCTCAATTTACAGGATTTTGCCCGGGAAGGATTTCTTGGTGACTGAGTTTTGGCACCAAAAACACCCCTCTTTCACCTATAAAAACCTCTCTTTACCTCCATTTTCAAGGATCGGAAAATCATCGAAAACTATACCAAAATCACTTTCTAAAAGCTCTCCAAGGATTTCATCAAGAAATACTTGAAGGTCTTCAAATTGTAGGTAAAAGTCCATCTTTTCCTTCTTTTCTACTTCATCTCCTCTCTCTATTTTTACTCTAATCAAATGTGCAATCACCCAAATTATTTTGGGACATGACTCTAATGATCACCTCATCTCATTGAGGTTGGTTAAGGAGTTATCTCCTACACTCCAAATCCTATTTTAAATCCCCCCTTTTCATGACTTAAAGAAGAAGAAGAAGAACATTTTCATTCATGTAGATTTTGATCAAGCAAGACCAACTTTAGTTGGGCGAGATGGGTGTTTCGGTACTTCCCATCTCGTAATCTAACCCCCGAACCTCAAAACAAAGAATCTCTGTTTTCGTAATCAAAGTTAGGCTACAATCTATAGGTTTTTCTTATGTTCCTCAAAACATAGGTGGCGACTCTAAAAACAAGTTAGACATCCTAGGATAATTCACCGCTCTAGCCAAGCCGTGGTTCCCCCGGGGTATCTACAGATAGCCTCTTCATAGCTTCTTGGCTCATCAACATCATGTGCATCAGCCATGAATGATTCATTTTTGATGTCGAAACGACGTCGAGGAATATGTCCACGCTGACTCTTACCTAAGATAGGCTCTTGAGATTCTTCTTCTATTGGAAGTATGCTACTTGATGATGGAACCCTCCCACTATCGTTAGGAAGGTGAGGAACTTCTTCCTCTATCTCTATTTTATGAGTAGGTATGCCCACTTCGGGTTCTTCCATTTCATAATGTCTAATCTCCTTATCTACTTCACCCCTACTAGGGAAATCGTTTTCCAAAAATTCCACATTACGGGATTCAATTTTAGTCAAGCTTCCATCCGGTCCTTCACCTATAAACACATATCCTTGGGAGTGTTCTGAGTATATTATAAAGATACACTTTTTACCCCTAGGACCTAACTTCCCATGCTTATCAAAAGTGTTATGTACATAGGCTGCCGATCCCCATGGACACAAATTTTCTAAAGCTAGTTTTCTGACCTCCCATAATTCGTATGGGGTGGAACTTACTGATTCGGAGGAGACACGGTTAAGAATATATTCCGCATCAAAAAAGCATACATAAAAACTTATAGGTAGATTTGCTTGTGCCATCATAGATCTAGCCATGTCTAGAAATGTTCTATTCTTCCTCTCTGTAACTCCGTTCTGATGTGGGAATAGTTAATTTCCTTTCAATAACTTTTTCATCACAAAGAGCCTTGAATTGCTCAGACAAATACTCACGTCTACGGTCTATTCTTAAAGCCTTGATGCTTTTATCTAATTGATTCTCGACAAGGCAAGTATATCGTTGTTAGTACCCGACCTGAAAAATAACTTAGATAAGGACTTCCTAGACCTTTAGGAACCTCTATGGACCTTTTAGGCAATGATAACCTGACAGGGACTTATCCAGCAGTTCTCCAGAGTTCTAGATTGAAGAAATCAGTTTCAGAATGAATTCTATCAGGATATTTACCAAATCCCAAGAACAAAGTGATAAGATCTCATTGAGATCTTGATAACCACGCAATCGGGCGGAAGTGGCCACACGACCACATCTTACCCAGGCCGGGCGGCCACATCTTCCCCAGACCGGGCAGCTACTCCTTCCTGTAGATACCCCGGGGCAGGAAACCCATGCGCCTTAGGCTCGAGCGGGTGGATTATCCTAGGATGTCTATTTGGTTTTAGAGTTTAGAGTCGCCACCTATGTTTTAGAGGAACATAAGAAAAACCTAATAATTAGCCTAAGTTTTGTTACGAAAACCAGAGATTCGTGTATTGAGGTTCGGGGGTTAGGCTACAAAATGGGAAGTACATAAACACCCATTTCGCCCAACTAACGTTGGTCTTGCTTGTTCATAATCTACATGATAAAGAAATATGTTCTTCCTATACTTTGAAAATGAGATTTAAGGGGTTAAAAAAGGGGGTTGAATATGGGGAGATAACTCCTTGGCCAACTTCAATGTAGTGGAGTGGCCTTTGATGTCATGTCCCAAAATATTTTGGGTTGATTTCACACCTTGATAAAATAAAACAAGAGAAATAAAGATAAGATAGAGGGAAGACAGAAAAGTAAGAGTACCTAAAATTCAAGTATCTTCAAGGATGTCTTTGGAGAATGCCTTGAGAATGCTCTAAAAGTGTTTGTGTATAGTTTTCTTGTGTTAAAAAGAGTTTCCTTCCGTCAAAAAGAGTGTCTTTTGAAATGTTGGAGAAGAGGGGTTTTTATATTAGAAAAGGGGATTTTTTGGTGCCAAAACAGAGTCACAAAGAGGGAATTATCGGGCAAAATCCTGTAAATTAACCAAGGGAGGGATTCTTGGAGAGAATCTGTAACTGACGTCCAGAAGCGCGCGCCTTCGGCCTTTGGGGCGGAAGGCTCACGCGTCTCACTCTAAGAAGGCAATTTTGACAGAATGGACTGGAAGGTTAGAACTGTTATTCAGTTTTGTCCCTGGACTTGATGGATTCAGTCAGGAACTTAACGGAAGTAACATAAACTAACAAAAAACACTTAAAACAAGTAGAAACAAAAAATCAAATGTGCAATCGGGGTGAGCGGTCCAAGGCGGGGTGTCTACATATCCCCTCGGTGGCATGGATTGCGAAGCAAAACATGTCGACGAAAGAAAGATATCCGCCAAGGACATCACCAAGAAAAAGCAAAGACTCGATAAAAGAAGGAATTTGAAATTACAAAGAATAGGAGTGCGCTCCGTTTGTGAGAGGATTTTGCTGACGGAGGAGGTACAGTAATGTGAGATGGCCCACCGCGGCCAAGGTTTAAAGTCTGGTTAGCAGACTGAGGCTGGAGCCGTTTAGCGGAACCGTTATGCCCATTTAGAGTCCCTTGAGAGGACTGAAGCTGAAATCCATTTAGCGAATCCCGTTTGCTGATTTAGAGTCTGGTTGGTAGACTTAAGTTGAGCCAAATCCGTTTGGCGAACCCGTTGTTTGCTTATTTAAAGTCCGATGAGCGGACCTAGGCGGAGTTCAGTGTGTCGTACCCGTTATGCCCGGTTTAAAGTCCGTTGAGAGGACTGGCTGAATTCGTTTGGCAAACCTGTTATGACGATTTAGAGTCTGTTGAGAGGACTGGCTGAATCCATTTGGTGAGTCTGTTGTGCCCGTGAAAAGGTGGTGATTTCAGTAGTTTAATATGGACCAAATTGATGTTCGGAGCCGCATTTGCTGTATGCTGTTCGGAGCCGCATTTACTGTTTTGCTGTTCGGAGCCGCATTTGCTATTTTGTTGTTCGGAGCCACATTTACTGTTGAACTTTGTGAGGTGCGGGCACAGTTGACTGCGGACCCTAAATTTTTCCCTTTTCGAGAGAAAATGCCGAGATTGGCCTTAACTGAATGCTTTTGTAACCGTCGGATTAATGATGTCCGTTGCGGAGTTTTAAAATGCCCAAGGTGGAGCTGAAAACTTGGATGAGAGTGGAGAGGCATTGATGTGATGTATTGATTCCAGCATGGGAAATTGCATTTGGACCTGTCAGGGCACGGGAGGCGCCCGCGTCGGAGTGCCGCAGTGGGATGCGAAGCAGACTACGCCACTTGGAGGAGAGAGAGTGTTGGAGCTATACAGAGACATGCCAAACTTGACCAGGGACGATGCCGACACTGTGTCTGGTGCTGTTAGGGGAGCATCCTAGGGTGCCCGCAGAACGGGACGCGGCTGCAGGGATGCTACTTTGGATGTTGATGAGGCTGTCACTTTGGCATGGCAGTCGTTGAGCAGGAGCTTTAGCAGGGGCGGTACCAGTTCATCGCAGAGGGTACCCAAAAGACGCCGCCATAAGATCCATGTTGAGGAGTCTGAGGAGTCTGATGATGATGATGAGGAGACCGAGAGCGGTGATGGGGGTGAGTACAGTGCTGCTGATGATGACTATGAGTAGTTTTTCTTGATGGAGAGGTTGAGATCTTGAGACAATATACATTTTTCCTGTAATAACAATTAACATGTATTCACATTCCTAGTTATTTTATCTACATTTTTTTATGTCTAGTTAGACTCAATCTTAAATGTCGACCCTTTACAAGCAATGTGTGCCTAAAGTGGTTTTTTTGTTGTTGTTGAATGTTGCTTTGCTGTGGTGGATTCTGAACTGCTTTAGGTTTGAAGTCGTTGAAATGCCTGGGCTGCTTCTGTACTGACAAAGGCCTATTCTATTCTGTCCGTCTGTCAAATGCACGCGCTTCTGTCTTTGTACATGGGATGCACGCGCGTCTCGTCACCAAGGGCGGGGGCCCCCGCGTCTCGGTTACTGATTTATAGCCCCTTTATTTTCTGAACAGGATTCTCTAACAGCTATAAATTTGAACCCATTTCGACCAGTTTGTTCACACAACAATATTCTACAACATTTTCCATTGTCCCAAACCTTAAATTCTTGTAAAAAAAAAGGCCCCCATGACCTTTTCTTTTGAAGTGAAAGTGTCTGTTCCCGAGGGTGAACAATCAAAGCCCGTCCCCATTGTGAAGGCACGCCCTAGTGTCTTTGACCATTTGGGAAGACCAAATAAAGTTGTGGTCGAACCTCCAAAGACGGTGGTTCGTGTTGAAGCCCCTAAGCCGAATCATTGGCCCAAGAAGAAGAGAGGTAAAGGCAAAGGCAAATCTCCTCATGTGTGGAAGCACCCGTCTAATGTACCCGCTAAGGTCTCCTTTGACAAGGGTAAAAAGAAGGTTGTTGATGAATCTCCATCCCGTCCTAGCATCTTCTCTTACCTTGGTGGTTCCGAGAGTGCTCCACCCCCATCCAAGAAGGTCAAGGGCCCTAGTCGAAATCAATGAGTTCCCAAATCGAAGAAAGATTAGACTTTTCTTAGTACCCCAAGATTGCAATTAATAGACTACTTGTTAGGATTTAATGTTTTAACGTCTTTTAGTGCTCAACATCATCCATTGTAATGGTTAAAATGATTCATGAAATGAATAAAATTGCATCTTGTTAATGAAATGATTTGGTAAAAATGATTGTTTTTAGACCACACCCGAAGGTTGCCTACGTTCCTCCAGTGTAGAGGCTCAGGTCTCCGTAGTTCAAACAAATGAAGACCATTTTTTCATTATTATTATTTTTTATTTTTTTTGTGTGTGCGCACCCTGTTTTTTGCCTAGACCGCCCTTGCGGGTTTTCAATCTAGCGGGATTCTTTTTTGCACTTTGCTCTAATTTTTTCCTAGGCCGCCCTTGTGGGTTTTCAACCTAGAGAACTCTTTTTTTTATTATTATTATTATGGTCTTCATTTGTTAAGCGTAGAACTTCTTGAGCTTGTCGAGGTTGACCTCCTTTGGCAGTTGATCGCCATCCAAGTCTACGAGTCGGACTGCAGCGCCGCTTAGTATCTTCTTAACTACGTACGGACCGATCTATCGGGGATTTACCAAGGGGATTCATGGCATTGGGAGGATGTTGTCTTAGGACCAAATCTCCCACTTTGATGTCTCGGGGCTTCACCTTCTTGTTGAAAGCCCTGGCCATTCTTTGTTGATAGGCCCTTGTATGCTCAAACTCCCATATCTTCTTTTCGTCGAGTAGGGATAATTGTTCGTACCGACTTTGCATCCATTCAACCTCATTGACTTGATTTTCGAGCAAGGCTCGCAAAGAGGGAACTTCGAGTTCGACCGGGAGCATGGATTTGGGGCCATAAACCAATGTGTACGGGGTCTCTCCTATTGCTGACTGGATTGATGTGCGGTAGCCCACAATGCTAGAGGCAATTTCTCAGGCCAATCCCTTCCTGTTGTAGCCATTTTCCATATGATGGTCTCAATTTTCTTGTTTGCTGCTTCGACTGCTCCATTAGCTTGGGGATGGTACGGGGATGACTTGTGCTTGGTAATTTTGTAATCGACCAAGAGTGCATCCATTTCTTTCTCGAAGTGAGAACCATTGTCAAAGATTATCTCGTGAGGGACACAGTATCGGCACATAATGTTGGCCTTTACGAATTCGGCCACTTTTTTGGCGTTGAGCACTCGGTAAGCTTGTGCCTCAATCCACTTTGTAAAATGATACACAACCACTAGAACGAATGATTGCCCATTGCTTCCTGTGGGATGGACCTTGCCAATGATATCTATACCCTAACAACATAATGGCCATGGCGTGGTCATGTTGTATAGCTGCGAAGGTGGAGCATGTTGCAAGTTAGCATGGAACTGGCACTTGGCGCACTTCTTGACTTTCTCGATGCTATCTATTTCCATGGTACTCCAATAGTAACCAATACGGAGTATCTTCTTGGCTAACATGATCCCATTCATATGGGGTCCACACTCGCCTTTGTGAACTTCATGCATTATCTCTTGAGCTTCGGTCTCATTAGCACACAAGAGATTGATCCCTTCATAGTGTCTCTTGTAAACTCGATTCCCAATCAACACACATCTCGATGCCAACTTTTGTAAATCTACTTAAGCCTTCTTATTGCTACGTTCGGGGAAATTTCCGTCCTTGAGGAAATTCATGATGGCAGTGTACCACGGAGGGCTTGCTTGAGTTTCATTGATCTCAATGCTCATACAATATGCCGGACTAATCCTTCTTGAAATTTTGAAGGGCTTCACCTTTTTTCCTTTGGGCATTTCGACTAGTGAGGCTATGGTGGCCAATGCATCGGCAAAGCGGTTCTTGTCCCTTGGCAAATAATTGAATGAGACGTCTTGGAATTGTTCGACCAACTCCTCGAGGTGCTGACCATATTGTTGGAGAGCCAGGTCTTGAATTTTCCATTTTCCCGACGTCTGATTGATGATGAGAAGAGAATCACCAAACACTTCCAGATCTGTGACATTCCTTTCTAGGGCCGCTTCTAGACCCGCTATACATGCTTCATATTCGGCAACATTGTTAGTGCCTTCGAGTTCAAGATGGATTGCAATCGGAGTGTAGATTTCCTTTAGATCGACAAAAAACATTCCTATCCCCATAACCGTGCTTATTGTCCGCCCCATCGAAAAAAAGTTGCCACTTATTTTCCTTATTTGTGGTGCAAATTAAGTCTTTATCGGGAAATTGTAAGTCTTCCCCCTTCACTTCGTCACACGGAAATTCAGCAAGCTGATCACTGAACACTTTCCCCCTGATGGATTTGAGTGTGAGGTAAGTGATGTCGTAGCCGGCGAGCATGAAGTACCACTTGGCTATCCTTGTTGACATGAAAGGTTTCTCGAAGATGTAGTAGAACGGATCCGCTTTTGCTACTAGCTTGATAAAAAAGGCTTCCATGTAGTGTTTGAGCTTTTGAGTGACCCAAACCAATGCTGCACATGACTTCTCTAAGGTGGAGTCGTTCTTTTCGCCTCTTTGAAATCGGTGACTGACGAAGTAGATGGCATTCTCTTTCATAGATTCTCGTTGCTCTTGTGCTAACATAGCCCCTAGGGCTTCATCATTCACGGTGAGATATAGCAAGAGAGGCTTTTCCTTGTACGGTGGAACCAAGACTGGAGGGATCGTCAAGTAATGTTTCACTTGGTCGAAGGCTTCTTGGCATGCGTCGGTCCATTCTAGAGCCACATTCTTCTTGAGTAACTTGAAGATTGGATCGCACATTGAAGTGAGTTGGTGCACAAACCGACTGATGTATTGAAGTCGGCCCATGAAGACTTTTATTTCTTTCTGCGTCTTTGGAGGAGGCATGTCAATGATTGCCTTGATTTTCGAGGGATCTGCTTCAATTCCCCTCTCAGTGACCATATAGCCAAGAACTTTGCCTCGTATAACCCCAAATGTGCACTTTACAGGGTTGAGCCTCATCTTGTGTTGTTGATGCCTTTCAAAGAACTAGCGGAGATCGATAAGGAGCTGACCGTCGGTTCCTTTTGAGTGAATGATCATGTCGTCTACATAGACTTTAATTTCTTTATGGATCATGTCATGGAACAAATCTGTCACGGACCTTTGATAAGTAGCCCCTAAGTTCCTCAATCCGAATGTCATAACCGTATAGTAGAAAGTACCCCATGGTGTGGTGAAAGTAGTCTTGTCCTGATCTTCCTCGTCCATAAGAATCTGATTGTACCGAGCAAAACCATCCACAACTTGTAGATACCCCGGGGGACCACGGCTTGGCTAGAGCGCGTGAATTACCTAGGATGTCTACTTGATTTTAAGAGTCGCCACCTATGTTTTAGAGGAACATAAGAAAAACCTAAAAAGAGCCAATTTTACATACAAAACCAGAGATTCGGGAAAAGATGGGTTCGGGGGTTAGGTGACGGAGTGGGAAGTACTTAAACACCCACTCCGCCCCGCTTACGCGGGTCTTGCTACTTTTGGTGTTCTAGTGCTAATGTCCTTCAATTTATTGATATAAAAATGTGCTAACAATTGAGATGAGAAGAAAAGAGGAAATAAAAGAATGATTTTATTAATTAATTTATGCAAAGAGATTACATGTTGAATATGCTTAACAATTACATAAGAAATGAAATGGAATTTAATTAGTTGTTTGAAATGTTGGAATGTAACCTTGACCAAACTTCAATAGTGAAGTGGCCTTTTGGTTGTATTCCTTTTTATGGAGATTGCATACATTGACTAGACATGAATAAAATAAAAAGAAGAAAAAGGGAAGTTGTACCTTAAGAAGAAGGACTTTAAACCTTGACTTGAAGATGGTGTTGTTGTAGGAAAATTGTTGTAGAACAATTTGTGTAGAGTCTTGTCATGAAGAACTCTTGTAGGGAGAATTTGTGTATAGTTTGTGTAAAGAGAAAGTGTTCAAGGTCAAGGTCCAAGATCTTGTGTATAGTTTTTGTAGAGAAGATGAAGTTGGTCTTTTTCTAAGGTAGAAGAAGATGGCTTTTATAGGTAAAAAGAGGAGGGAAGACTTGGAGGGAAATTGGTCAATCCATGTGAGATGGAGTTGACCAATCACAAATAAGATAAATAAAAATAATAAATAAATAATAAAGAGAAAATCAAATATTAATAAAAAGAAATATTTTTGTTTTAATGAAAGGGCTAGAATAATGGGATTGGGAGGTTATAAAACTAGGGGGATGAATGTGGATGTAAAAAGATGGTTTTTGTGATCAAGAAAAGATGTTTGTAAATAAGAAAAGGGAGGGAAATAAGGTGCAATCCGTTACTGCCGTAATGGGAGGCGCACGGGTCCCGCTTTAGGGGCGAGACGCGTGCGCATCCCGATAACACTTCCGGAAGCGCCCACGGGAGAAAATAACAAAATGACAGAATGACTCTAAAAGTTAACTCTGTTATGCAGTTTAGTCCAAAACTAACGGAATCAGTTAGGAACTTAACGGAAGTAACATAAATTAACAAAAACAAGTTAAATAAAAATACTATGTATGCAATCGGGGTGAGAGGTCCAAGGCGGGGTGTCTACAGAGCCCCTCGGCGACGTGGATTGCAAAGCAAAACGCGTCGACGAAAGAAAGACAACCGCCGAGGACATCGACAAGAGAAAACAAAGACTCGATAAAACATGAATTTGAAATTACAAAGGATAGGAGTGCGCTCCCTGTGTGAGCGGCTTAATTGCTATAGAAAGGATATAGCGGGATCCATTTGCTGAAGCGGGATCCGTTTGCTGATGCGGGATTCGTTTGCTGATGCGGGATCCGTTTGCTGATGGTGGGATCCGTTTGCTGGTGCGGGATCTGTTTGCTGAAGCGGGATCTGTTTGCTGATGGCGGGATCCGTTTACTGATACGGGATCCGTTTGCTGGTGCGGGATCCGTTTGCTGGTGCGGGATCCGTTTGCTGATGCGGGATCCGTTTGCTGAATGCGGGATCCATTTGCTAATGCGGGATCCGTTTGCTAAAGCGGGATCCGTTTGCTGAGGCGGGGTCTGTTTGCTAAGGCGGGATCCATTTGCTGAAGCGGGATCCGTTTGCTGATGCGGGATCACCATGGACCAAATTAATGTCTAGAGCTGCAGTTGCTGTTGACTTTATCGTGGGGATGCGGGCATGGTTGATTGTGGACCATTTTCTGCTGGGGATGAAGTGCCTTGAGTAGCGGATGCTGTTGACTTCGTGGTGGTACCTGTTATGTGTGTGCCTGGCAGGTATATGTGTTTGTGAAGAAGATGCATGAAGTGTGAAATGGAGAGAGAAATAGTGCTCGTGGTGCAATGTGATTTGAAAGTAGTTTGTATGAGAGAGAAGTAAAGTGAGATTACTTGAGATGAATGATGTTCATACCTTCACCTACCATTGCCGCTTGATTGGGGATGGATTGCTGAAGGATGCTGCTGCTTTTGATGAAGAATGTCCATTCTTTGAATGGAGAATGATGATGTTGGTGATGATGAATTGTTCTTGCCTTTGTTGGAGTGTCGGCGAGATGGTATTCTAGATGGTGGGTTGGTCGTGCCAAAAGGCTGCCTACGTATCCCTTGAAAGGAATCAGACCAGCGTAGTTCAATGATGATGGAGAATGCTGGGGGAGGAATGCTAGGAGCAAAGAAAAATAAAACACATACTTTTGCGCAAGAAAAGAAAAAAAAAAAAATCTTTTTTTTTTTTTTAATTAGAAAGAAAAGAATATGCACACACGTGAGAAAAAGATTTTTTTTAGTTCGTGGGTGAACCATTTTAACCATTGTGTGTTTGCAAAGCCAGCCCAAGATCAAGTCATGTTCAATCGAAGTCCGGATTGCCTTGCTTGAATTCTGTCGTCGTTGCCGTTGTGTCCAACGAAAAGTGATTTCTAGCCCCAAGAGATTTGTCGATTATGGAGCTCCAAAAGGCATTTGATGCCGAGATAAGGGGTTGCTGATTTTAAAGCCCCTCGAATGCTGAACTTTGAGTGGCTTATGAAGCCCCAAAATGAATCAACTCTTAGCCCATTCAAATAAACTGTCTTTTGTTGTCGACGTGGGAAAGCCCCAAGAGAAGATCATTGATACCAAGCTTTGAGAGATTGTTAAGCCCCAAATGTCATGCGCTTATCAAGTTTGTAGATGGCAGGATGTGAAGAACTTTCGGTGTGAAGCTCCAACTTATCTTGGCATTGTATTGAGAGCAGATGCGCCATTGGGTAGAACTCATGAAAGTGATCTTCCTCTTTCTCTTGCTTGGAGGTGGATGGCCCTTTTTGTGGTTGATATCCAAATGGCGGAAGGCCCATGTTGAAAATGTAGTACGGTCTTCGGGAGACGTCTCGTGGGAGATGGTGATGTTGTTGCAGATGATAAGGTCTTGGTGTGTTAAAGTCTCAAACGGTATGTTTGCTCGAGTCTTCTTGAGTTGAACCGACGGCGGATCTTCGGAGGCAGCCTGTGCTTTTGATCTTGGAGAAGGGGGTGCAGTACTTGCAGAAACATTGGGATTGGCCGTAACTCTGTCTCTAGAGTTAACATATTGGCATTTCCCGCTATAACTCAGCCGGGTGAGTCTAGCATATTGAATCTTTTTCCTTTTCTCTAAGACTTTCTTCAGAATCTCGCTGTGAGTTTTAACAAGAATCATCAAATTCATTCATATCATCGGAGCCTTCATTTAAAACCAAGAGGCCTTTTGACTGGAAGTGTTGAGGGACCATTGAAGTTTGATCCCTTTCATGGAGCCATAAGACTACTCCCAAATTTCATTGCTCGGGTACCACTGCTCAAAAGCTTGTTAATTGCGAAGCCCCAATGTTTCCCTTTGCTTGAATTACTGTAAAGCCGTGGCCCAAAAGATTTGTAGATTGCGAAGCCCCTTGAGACCTTTCGGTATAAATCTTCAAATGTTGCTGGGGACATTGAAGTGAATTGCTTCTTGCCGAGGGAGCCTTTAAGACTTGACCGTAGCCCCTAGAGTGCCATCATTGATTGCGAGAAAGGTCCATCCTTGATTGGGGGAACGAGCACGGGCACACATGACAAGAGGTATCTTTGACATCCCTTTTGAGAGACTTTGAGGATAGTCTCACACATCTTTCTCGAGCATAGCCCCTAGGGCTTATTGATTGTCAAATGAGGCAAAAGAAGCCCTTGTTTTTGAGTCACATAGCCCCTAGGCCGTCACCATTTGTTGAGCAAAGCAAGAGTGACTCATCCTCGTGCGAGGGAACAAACATGAGAGGACATGGAAAGAGCTACTCCATTTCTCGGGAGCCTTTTGGCGTACTTTAGAAGCACATACTTGCAGAAGCTTTGAAAACTGAGACACATGTTGTTGCTATTTGCTGCCCAAGCCGATTGACTAGCTAGGGATTATTTGTTCAACCTCGTGCCCTTTTATGATGGGCTCGTTCTCAGATGGGTCTTGGTTGCCACGGGCCTTCTTTTCATGAACCCAAAAATTCACACTACTGGAGAATGATGCCGATAACCCAAGACAACCTTTGATGGTGCCATATCTTATCGAGCCTTTTGCAAAGTTGACTCGGTGGGGAATTGACTTGCTGAGGAGATCCAATGTAGAGCTCGTGTAGTTGTCTTCTTTAGAGGTCGGGGATCTCCATTTCTCTTTCCCTTCTCTCTCTCACTCTCTCATTTTTTTTATGACGCACCCTGTTTTTTGCCTAGACCGCCCTTTCGGGTTTTCAATCTAGCGGGCATCTCTTTTCCGTCTTCATTTTTTTTTACTCGATTAATGAGGAAGTGTGCATTGACTCTAGCTGAGTGACATTGACTCGACTAGGGAAGTAGCCTCAAGTATTGACTTTGTATATATTTGTTGAATGACTCACGAAGGCAAGTAAGTCATTAAGAGAGAAGAGAAGGAAAGCCCCAATTTGATTGCAAGAAATTGGGAGTATGCAGAAAGAATAGAAGCCCTAGACTCGACAAGGAACGGAAAGTGATTCCAAATCTAGGAAAGTTGTTCAATCTTGAGGTGATTAATTCATTGGCAAATGAATCGTACAAAGATGTCTTGACAAGTTAGAGATGAAGGCCGATCACCATAACGCGCTAGGGCTAAACATATCTTCTTTCTTTCATGAGACCGGACCCGAAGGTTGCCTACGTTCCTCCAGTGTAGAGGCTCAGGTCACCGTAGTTCTTGTGGATTCTCCATTCGTCGTGATGGAATTGTTGCTTCATCGTGATGATTGTTGATGTCGCTTCGTCCTTCGTTGGTGGAATGATGTTGATCCTTGATATGAACTTCTTTGAATGAGGGGAGATTTATTTTTTTTTTGTGCTCTAACTTTTGCCTAGGTTGATTTGAGGATTTCAACCTAGCGATTTTTTTTTTTTTTTTTTTTATCCCCTTTTGAAAACTTTGCTTCATGATCGTTGCTCCACCTTTCTTTGTCTTGATTTCGCCGTTGTTGATGTCTTCGTTGTTGATGCCGTCGTTGATGTTTAGCCCCTAGGCGTTCAAGCGATGGCCTTCATTCCAAAACTTGTTTAGACATTTTTTCATCATTTTGCCAAGAATTAATTGAACAACTCGGAAGAGTGTATGAGGACAAGAACGACTTTTATTTAATGATTGACTCAAAATTTAACATTGGACGATAGAAAACATTAATGCACACATTAGAGGACTTTTGACTCTTTTTTTTTTTTTTTTATTATCCTATCTCTAGGTACAGAAAGAGAAACGAAGATTGTTGTCGTCATCCCCCATGTCGTTGTAGTCCTCATTGTCGTTGTAGTCTTCCATGTCACTACATTCTTCCATGTCATTGCTTGGGAACCCTTTGTCATTTAAGCTTGTGTCATAAGAGGACTCGGCCACTTCTCGGAGCAAATTGTCAATTCTAACCCCCGCATCATACATGCTTGAAAAATCGGAGTGAAAAGCCCCACTAAGATGAGTGCGGTAGTCCATTTTCAAACACTTCAAGAAGATGTCCATTTGTTCCTTCTTGGAAGGCCTATCAACCATCTCGGCTAGCTTGACATTCTAACGGCGATAGAAGTCCCCAAATGATTCATTACCCATTTGCACGGTGCTCTCCAATTCCTTCTTGGTGGGGCGGAATATAGAGTTGCCTTGATATTGTGACTTGAAGGCAAGCATAGCGACATCCCAATTGAGGCGGGTGGAAATTGGAAGACACATATACCAATCTTTTGCGACCCCCTCGAGAGTAAGCGGGAAGCATTGTGCCATTATTTGAGGAGACACTTTCTTTTGTAGCATGGCCCAAATGTAGGAGTCAACATGAGCGTCGGGGCAAGATTTGCCGTTGAATTTTCCAATATCGGGCATCTTGAACTTTTCGGGAAGAGCCTCCATTGTGTTCATGAGGAGAGAAAATTGATGAAGATCGGTGCTTGGGCCCTTGTGCAAATTTAGCCCACTAAGCCTTTGGTCAATGTAGGACATCAGAGTGTTGACCAAACGGGTATCAATGCTTTGGACCTTTCTTTCACTCGTGAGCCCTTTCAATTGGTTCTTGAGTTGAGCAACTTCTTCCTTGTGGGCCGTTTTCACATGCTCGTAATGGGCTCGCCATAAATCATCCTTGCGGCGGACATTCTCGGCTAGTGTATCGACTTGCCCTTTCAATGCTTCCACCATGCGGAATAACCCTTCGTTGGACACGTGAATGCCATTGTCGTTGCCATTTGAAGCCATTGGACCTATGGAGAGAACACGGTCGATCTTAGGATGGCCCCACAAACACCTTTTGAGTAAAATGATTTCACCCACAAACAAGAAAAGACTCAACCACATAAAGAAAAATGACTCTTTTTTTTTTTATTTACAAAAGTCGGAAGGACGTGGTCCTTTTTGGGGTTTCTAGGAAATAGTGTAATCGTCACACTAGTATATAGACCTTCTCGCAGTCCCATATACTCATCGGATTCCACCACGCTTGTGAATCCTACATGTGTCGGGATTAAACTAAATTAATGTAGTAAATCATACATGCGGGGACGGATTTTTATTTTCGTCCATAATAACCACTTGGGGACGGAGTTTTATTTCGTCCAAAACAACGAGTGGCATGTATGATTTGAAGACATTAGTTTAGGGAAATCTCGGCACATGGAAACCGACTTGAGTCACGGAGTGTTAGACCCTAACTAGAATTGTGTGGTTTGTGCTCGGCTTAAATATGAGGCTTAAAGGTCACCCCCGTCATGTAGTCGTGAACTACGCCACGGGCTGAGGTTTACCGCTTCGAAAGAGTCAAGGTCGAGTGGAGCTTGAAACTTCCTAGGACGGACCTCGACGGGTTTGGGGTTGGACTTGTGCGACTCGATAGTGAGCAGTTGATAAGAATTGTGCGCGTAGTGTGAGGTCCAACAAGTGACAAAATATTTTTTTTTTCAAAGAAAAGAAAAACAAATATTCACATAATTACAACTCCCGAATCACCAGTGTGACCGGTAAAATAAAACAGAGAATAAAAAGATGGTTTTGTGCAGGCCCGGTGCCCACACTGTCAAAACTGTCCATTCTGTTCACTGTTTCTGTTTTTGGGAAATTCCCAGAAGCGCGCGCATTCAGATGCCTACTCGGGAGGCGCGCGCGTTCGACTAACAGAAGTGGAGGCGCCCGCTTCTAGGCAGTACCTGCAAATCAATGGGTTCAAGGGATTGCCTTGACCCTAAATTATAGAACTTTTCCCCTGCAGACATTGTTAGCACAGAAACATGGAATTGAAGGACGAGATGGGAGGTGGGCGATTCTGGTAATAAGGGTCGGACGTTCGCGCTTTAGGCCAAGAAGGCTGGAGTCGCGCGCTTCCTACCCTTTTTACCATAATGCCCAGAAAACAGAATAAAAGAACACCAAAAGATGAAAACGCAAGTTTAACCCTCTATATCCCCAGCGGAGTCGCCACTGTAGATACCCCGGGGGACCACGGCTTGGCTAGAGCGCGTGAATTACCTAGGATGTCTACTTGATTTTAAGAGTCGCCACCTATGTTTTAGAGGAACATAAGAAAAACCTAAAAAGAGCCAACTTTACATACAAAACCAGAGATTCGGGAAAATATGGGTTCGGGGGTTAGGTGACGGAGTGGGAAGTACTTAAACACCCACTCTGCCCCGCTTACGCTGGTCTTGCTACTTTTGGTGTTCTAGTGCTAATGTCCTTCAATTTATTGATATAAAAAATGTGCTAACAATTGAGATGAGAAGAAAAGAGGAAATAAAAGAATGATTTTATTAATTAATTTATGCTAAGAGATTACATGTTGAATATGCTAAACAATTACATAAGAAATGAAATGGAATTTAATTAGTTGTTTGAAATGTTGGAATGTAACCTTGACCAAATTTCAATAGTGAAGTGGCCTTTTGGTTGTATTCCTTTTTATGGAGATTGCATACATTGACTAGACATGAATAAAATAAGAAAAAGGGAAGTTGTACCTTAAGAAGAAGGACTTTAAACCTTGACTTGAAGATGGTGTTGTTGTAGGAAAATTGTTGTAGAACAATTTGTGTAGAGTCTTGTCACGAAGAACTCTTGTAGGGAGAATTTGTGTATAGTTTGTGTAAAGAGAAAGTGTTCAAGGTCAAGGTCCAAGATCTTGTGTATAGTTTTTGTAGAGAAGATGAAGTTGGTCTTTTTCTAAGGTAGAAGAAGATGGCTTTTATAGGTAAAAAGAGGAGGGAAGACTTGGAGGGAAATTGGTCAATCCATGTGAGATGGAGGTGACCAATCACAAATAAGATAAATAAAAATAATAAATAAATAATAAAGAGAAAATCAAATATTAATAAAAAGAAATATTTTTGTTTTAATGAAAGGACTAGAATAATGGGATTGGGAGGTTATAAAACTAGGGGGGATGAATGTGGATGTAAAAAGATGGTTTTTGTGATCAAGAAAAGACGTTTGTAAATAAGAAAAGGGAGGGAAATAAGGTGCAATCCGTTACTGCCATAATGGGAGGCGCGCGGGTCCCGCTTTAGCGGCGAGACGCGCGCGCATCCCGATAACACTTCCGGAAGCGCCCTAGGGAGAAAATAACAGAATGACAGAATGACTCTAAAAGTTAACTCTGTTATGCAGTTTAGTCCAAAACTAACGGAATCAGTTAGGAACTTAACGGAAGTAACAGAAATTAACAAAAACAAGTTAAATAAAAATACTATGTATGCAATCGGGGTGAGAGGTCCAAGGCGGGGTGTCTACACAACTGAGCGGACCTCATATGTAGCCGTTGAATCGAATAACATGTCCATGTTGGGTAATGAGAAGTCATCCTTTGGGGAAGCCTTGTTCAAATCCCAGAAAGCCAAACAAACACGGACCTTGCCGTTAGCCTTTCTGACTGTTACAACATTTTCTAGACAAGTCGGATACTCGATGACTTTGATGAAACCCACACTAAGAAGCTTATCTATCTCTTCCTTGACTTGTAGAGACCATTCGGGCTTGATATTTTCTAAGTTTCTATTTGACTGGCTTGGCATCGTCCCTAATTGGTATTCTGTGCTCGGCAATCTTTCTGTCTAAACCCGGCATGTCTTTGTATGACCATGTGAACACATCCACGAACTCTTTGAGCAGTGCAGTCAATCTGTCTTTCTCTTCCCCCTTGAAGAAGATTCCTATCTTGGTTTCCTTTGTCTCTTCGTCGGTACCCAGATTAACAATATACAATTCTTCATCAGCCCCTGGACCATTTTCACCACGACTACGGACCTGTTGAGCTAGTTCATTTAAGTATGTTTCGTTTTTGTGGTCTATTTCATTATAGTTTGAATCGTTATTAACTAGTTTATTAAATTCATTATTAGTTAATTCATCATTTATGATTTTTGCAATCTCGGGGTACTCAGAAAGATAAAAAATTTCATTAGCAAAAAAAGGGAACACACGCTCGGCTAATTGCCTCCATATCCTCTTAGGTGAGGGTGTCGGAAACACTCTCTGTAATGACCCTAAAACCCGACACTATTTTAAAAATAAATTTAGTATGTGTGTATATTTTGTGTTGCATATCATTTCTTGCTTAGCATTATTTAATTGATTATTTGTGTTAGTTTTAATCTATTAGATTTAATGAGGTGAGGGATTAAAGCTAAAACCTTAGGGGCCTTGGTGAAAGTTAGAGTTGAGGGGCTTAGATGTTTATGGTTGATCTTGGAGGGCCTAAGTGGAAAAATTCTAATAGCATAACATGATTTAAAAACTCCTTCTTATCACTTCACTCTCTCTCTCTCTCTCTCTCTCTCTCTCTCTCTCTGCGTTTTTTTTACACCCACATACACACAGTGAACTTTCCCAATTTTCTCTCCCAGCATGAAGAAGGTAAGGGTTCATTCTTATTTTGATTTTATTTCTTTCAATTAATCCTCCGTTCTAAAATCCGACTTCACCAAAATGTTCAGGGCGTTGAATAGATCGTTTCTAGCCGAATAGAAAATATTTTCATCTATACTTTCCCTGTAGTAGGTAAGTTACTATTCACCTTTTTATTATTAAAATATTCATATATCTAATATGTGATACTTGTTATGGAAATAGTTGCTTTGTGGTGAGTATTGAAGTAAGTTGTTAAGAGTTGTGTTGAAGATGCTATTTTGGTATTGTAGATTTCAGGACTTGACTCAATTTGGTAAGAAAGAAAGTTGGGATAGTACTTTTGAAACGGTGAAATGTCAATTTGGGGAAAAAGTACTGAATTATGTCAGTGATGTGTTTTGGGGGACCGCCCAAATTGGGCATGCAATCGCCCAGTCCATGATAAATGTTTTAGGTCTTGAGACTTGTGTTTTGGGCGACCGCACAGTTTGTTGTGGGCGGCCGCCCAGGTGACTGGAGGGACTGAACTGTTCCAATTTAATTGAGTTGTGGTTCAATCTTGGTCTAGGTCTTAGGTGATATCCTAGGGTACCTAGATGGTTATTTGTGATCAAGTTTGAAATGATGTAACCGTTTGGGTTCTTTTTGGTGTTGTACATCTTTATGATGCTTTTGTGGGATTTCCTACTTTGAAATCCTTTGTTTGAGAAATCTTTCTGATGCACTTGGTTGTTGGGCTCTTTATGAGCAGTTTATCATCTTTATGATGTACTTGGTATGGTTCCCTATTTTCGAATCATACACTGATTGTGTTTTCGTTTAAAGTCCAGCTGGTCTTACTTGGTTGAGTCGGGCAGTGATGAATATTATAATGGCACTCGAGCCAAGTTCATTATAATGTTCTTTACTGGTAACCCCTTTTTACCCCTTCCATGATGGTGTTGGTTGGGTTGAGCTATCTCCCTTATGTGAGTATTCTACCTATACGTTTTGGGTTATGACTTTGTGTCATTTTCCCCCCGTTGTTCTTGTTGTTGTTTGGTTCTGGAACCCCTGCTTCAGCTCTTTGATGCTGTTAAGATTATTATATCCTTTTGGAAGAACCTTGGCTCAGTATCCTTCGTAATGTGTTTATTTCAGCTTGATATGCTGTGTTATGAGTTGGCTTCGCCTCTCATGTTATGTGCTATATGATTGCTTATTGTGAATGCTCATTTGAGATTATTATGTATAGCATGTCATGTAGTTGCATATTAGTAACTTACTGAGATTTATCTCACCCCGTTCCTTGTTTATTTGTTTTCCTTAGATAAGGGCGAGCCAGGGGCTAGGTCACGTTGAGCACGGGGAGGACGTCGAGTTTGGTAACCTAATTTTGGGGCAGATGTTGTTCAGGGTTTCATTATGTAAATGTATAACCTATGGGGTAGTATACCCGAGACTTTGGTGTTATATCACTATTTTGGTACATTTTTTGTGATTGTAAATATTGTAAGTAAAGTGTGTGAGCCTTTGAGGCTATGTATAAAGAGTTGTGTATAGTTTCTAAGTGTGATGTTTAGAAGTTTTTAAAACTTAACATGTTTTGGTATATTGAATAGTTAAGAAAGGACATTTCAAAATTAAAATGTGAATTATGACGTCTTCCGTGCGTGTCCCGGGCGTGGGGGCCAAGAAGGACCCTGGGTTGGGCGCGATAGTTGGTATCAGAGCCTAGGTTGTAGATGGTCTATAATGATTATGTGACCTAGGAGGGTAGTTGTGTGTGGAGTGAGTAACGTTGAGTGTTTTATGCAGGTACTCAGTTAAAATGGTGAGAACTGATGATGATCCGGAAAATGTGAGGGATGAGACTCGGAATATGTTTTAAGGAATGTTCGAGGCAGCAATAAAAGCTATGAATGATCAGAGACAGGGAGGAGAACAAGCACCTCCAAGGTATGGACTTGAACAGTTTCTGAAGATGAAACCAACTGGTTATGATGGTGAACCAGATGTGTTTAAGGTCAAAAGATGGATTGAAGCAATGGAGAAGATATTTGATATTTTGAGTTGTCTTGATGAAGATCGAGTTAGATTTGCTACTTATAAGCTGACTGGGGCTGCAGAGCATTGGTGGAAAGTGTTAAAGACTAGTTGGGATGATGCTCACGTGCCTTATACTTGGGATAATTTTCTAAAGAAGTTCAAGGAGCATTTCATTCCTAGGGTGGATCAAGATAGAAAGGAGGTGGAATTTCTTAATTTGGAACGAAATGTTATGTCAGTGGGTCAGTATGCGGCTAAGTTCACCGAGCTATCCAGGTATTGTACTCATTTAGTTGCAACGGAAGAGAGGAAAGCGACGAGGTTTGTTAAGGGATTAAGGACAGTGATTCGTACTCAGTTAGTATCTCATAAACTTCAAGATTCCCAGGATGCGGTAGATCGTGCTTATCAAGTGGAACATGATATTGAGGAGCATAAGAGGAAAACTGAAGTGTTGAGTGTTGGAAGGCAAGGAGGTCAAGGAAGATCACAACCACAACGTGGGGATAGTCGAGGAGGACAGGGAATGCCATCACATTTTAGAGGACAACCACAGGGGCAACCAAATATTAGAAGTCAAGGTAATACTTTAGGGAATCAAAATAAGATGATATGTACCTATTTTCAGATGGCAGGGCATATGGAAGAAATATGTTGGAAGAAGCAAGGGAAGTGTATAAATTGTGGACAGCTTGGGCATTTTCAAAGAGATTGTCCTAAACCAAAGAATCAACCATCTGGGAGTGGCACCGGGACTTCACAAGGTCAGAAAAGGGATGCTTCGGGGAGGCCTAAAGTTCAAGGTCGTGTCTTTACCATAAATCAGCAGCAGGCGTCGGATGCCTCAACAGTAATCGGAGGTATCATTTTTATATCGAGTTTGAGAGCACGCACACTTATAGACCCTGGCTCATCGCATTCATATGTTTCTTTGCATTTTGCATCTCGGTTGCATTCTTCTTCTGAGTATTTGCCTTATGTGCTAGAAGTGTCGACTCCTATGGGAGAATGTTTGATTACTGATAAGGTGTTACGTGCTTGTGATGTGCTCATATGTGATCATGTGTTACATACTGATTTAGTAGTGTTACCACTACAAGATTTTGATGTTATTTTGGGTATGGATTGGTTAAGCAAGTATCATGCTTCAGTTGATTGTCGTAAGAAAGTTGTTACATTTGCCGTCCCTAATATGCCCGAGTTTATTTTTGAGGCCGTTCCATCGGGTAGGGATATACGTGTTATTTCTTATGTGAAAGCTAGAAAGTTATTGCATCGTGGTTGTGTTGGGTATTTTGCTAGTGTATTGGATACTACGAAAGAGTTCACTAGGTTAGAGGATGTGCATGTGATTAAAGAGTTCCCTGATGTGTTCTCTACAGAGTATGCTATGCCTCCCGATAGGGAAATCGAGTTTTGTATTGATTTACTTCCAGGTACAGCTCCAATATCTGAGGCACCGTATAGAATGGCTCCGGTTGAATTAAAAGAATTGAAGGTTCAGCTACAAGAATTGCTCGATAGGGGATTCATCCGACCCAGTGTTTCACCGTGTGGAGCTCCAATTTTGTTTGTTAAGAAGAAAGATGGGTCTTTGAGATTGTGCATTGACTATCGGAATCTGAATCAAGTAACTGTGAAGAACAAATATCCATTGCCTCATATTGATGATTTGTTTGATCAACTTCAAGGCTCAACAGTCTTTCAAAGCTTGACTTGAGGAGTGGTTACCATCAGTTGAAGGTTCATTCAGAAGATATTTCCAAGACTGCCTTTCATAGCAGGTATGGTCATTTTGAATTTCTTGTTATGCTGTTTGGGTTAACAAATGCGCCAGCCGTTTTTATGGACATGATGAACCGGGTTTTCAAGCCTTACCTTGATACTTTCGTGGTTGTATTCATTGATGATATTCTGGTCTATTCTAAATCGCGGGAGGAACATGAGCAACATTTGCGAATGGTTTTGTCTGTGCTACGGGAGAAACAGTTATTTGCAAAGTTTAGTAAGTGTGCGTTTTGGCTTGATGAGGTTTCTTTTCTGGGGCATGTTGTTTCGAATAAAGGGATATCAGTTGATCCTTATAAAATTGAAGCCATTGTTAATTGGAAGAGGCCAGGAACAGTAACCGAAATTCAAAGTTTTTTAGGTTTAGCGGGGTATTATCGAAGATTCATTGAGGGGTTTTCAAGAATTGCTACACCGTTGACTCAGTTGACTCCGAAAAATGTACCGTATGTGTGGAATGAGAAATTTCAAGTCAGTTTTGAAGAATTAAAGAAGATGTTGACCACCGCTCCTATTCTTGCATTGCCTAATGGGAATGATGACTTGGTTATTTACAGTGATGCTTCAAAGGAAGGTTTGGGGTGTGTTTTGAAGCAAAATGGGAAGGTAATTGCATATGCTTCGAGGAAGTTAACTCCTAGTGAACATAATTATCCGACTCATGACATGGAACTTGCTGCGATTGTTTTTGCGTTACATAAATGGAAGCATTATCTTTATGGAGCAAAGTTTGAAATTTTCACAGATCACCAGAGTTTGAAATATCGTTTCTCTCAGAAAGAATTGAACAACAGACAACGTAGATGGATGGATCTTCTGAAGGATTATGATTGTACCATTTCTTATCATCCAGGCAAGGCAAATGTGGTTGCAGATTCTATTACCAGGAGATCTTATGTAGATTCATTGATGGTTCGAGAATGGAAGATGTTAGAGGATGCACGAGATTGGTGTCCCTATGAATCGAAGCATGGAGCTATATTTACGAATATTAAGGTATCGCCAACCTTCATTCAACAGATAAAGGATGCTCAGAAGGATGATCCCGAGTTAATGAAGATATTGGATAAAATCAACGATAGAAAGTTTGAAGATTTCTTGCTTGGTTCTGAAGGAGTATTGACTTATAGAGGTCGATTGTGTGTACCTAGCATTGATGGGATAAAATGCCAAGTTCTTGATGAGGGCCACAAGTCTAGATATACCATTCATCCCGGGAGTACAAAGATGTATCAGAATTTGAAGCAGCATTTTTGGTGGAACAATATGAAGCATGAAATAGCGGAGTATGTGTCAAAGTGTCCGACTTGTCAAAAAGAGTTAAAACCGACATTAGAGACTCGCAGGTTTACTTCAACCTTTAGAGATACCGGAGTGGAAGTGGGAGCATGTTACGATGGATTTTGTAACTGGATTGCCTCGTACTCATAGAAAATATGATGCAGTTTGGGTAATAGTGGATAGATTGACAAAGTCTGGTCACTTTTTACCTATTGATATTGGCTATTCGATGGAGAAGCTTGCGACTTTGTATATTCATGAGATTGTGAGATTGCGTGGAGTTCCTGTTAGTATTGTGTCAGACCGTAATCCCAGGTTTACTTCCCGATTTTGGCAGGCATTTCAAAAGGCATTGGGTACAGATTTAAGATTTAGCACGGCGTTTCATCCTCAAAGTGACGGCCAATCCAAAAGAACGATTCAGATTCTTGAAGATATGCTACGGGCTTGTTCAGTTAACTTCTCAAATTCTTGGGATACTCATCTACCACTTGCCGAGTTTGCTTATAATAACAATTATCAGTCGAGTATTGAGATGGCTCCTTATGAAGCTTTGTACGGAAGGAGTGTAGGTCTCCTATTTGTTGGGATGAAGTCGGGGAAGCCAAACTTTGGGGTATTGATATGGTTCATGATTCGGTTGAAAAAGTCAAGCTTATTCGGGATCGATTGAAAACTGCTCAAAGTAGACAAAAGAGCTAGTCCGATCACAGGAGGTGAGATCTTGAGTTCCAGATGGGCGACTTTGTGTTTTTGAGAGTGTCTCCAAAGGTGGGAATTAGAAGGTATGGTAAAAAGGGTAAACTTGCTCCAAGTTATATTGGACCTTTTGAGATTGTAGAAAGGGTTGGAAATCTTGCTTATCGTCTTGCGTTGCCGCCTTCCCTAGGAAAGATGCATAGTGTGTTTCATGTTTCAACGCCTTGTAAATATGTGTACGACCCATCTCATGTGTTGTCAGAAGTACCGGAAGAGATTGATCCAAACATGTCTTATGAGGAGCAACCAATTTAGGTGATCGATACCAAAGTCCAAGAGTTGAGAAAAAAAAGTATTCCACTTGTTAGAGTGGTATGGAGGAACCATAACGTTGAAGAATCAACTTGGGAACTTCGGGAAGAAATGGAACGAAGGTATCCATGGTTGTTTGATCATCTAGGTAAGTAACTTTAAAATTCGGGTCGATTTTTTTTAAGGGGGAGTGATTGTAACGACCCCAAAACCCGACACTATTTTAAAAATAAATTTAGTAAGTGTGTATATTTTGTGTTGCATATCATTTCTTGCTTAGCATTATTTACTTGAATATTTGTGTTAGTTTTAATCTATTAGATTAATATTATTAATGAGGTGAGGGATTAAAGTTAAAACCTTAGGGGCCTTAGTGAAAGCTAGAGTTGAGGGGCTTAGATGTTTATGGTTGATCTTGGAGGGCCTAAGTGGAAAAATTCTAATAGCATAACATGATTTAAAAACTCCTTCTTATCACTTCACTCTCTCTCTCTACGTTTTTTTTTTTACACACACATACACATAGTAAACTTTCCCAATTTTCTCTCCCAGCATGAAGAAGGTAAGGGTTCATTCTTATTTTAATTTTATTTATTTCAATTAATCCTCCATTCTAAAATCCGACTTCACCAAAATGTTCAGGGCGTTGAATAGATCGTTTCTAGCCGAATAGAAAATATTTTCATCTATACTTTCCCCATAGTAGGTAAGTTACTATTCCCCTTTTTTATTATTAAAATGTTCATATATCTTATATGTGATACTTGTTATGGAAATAGTTGCTTTGTGGTGAGTATTGAAGTAAGTTGTTATGAGTTGTGTTGAAGATGCTATTTTGGTATTGTAGAGTTAAGGACTTGACTCAATTTGGTAAGAAAGAAAGTTGGGATAGTACTTTTGAGACGGTGAAATGTCAATTTGGGGAAAAAGTACTGAATTCTGTCAGTGATGTGTTTTGGGCGACCGACCAAATTGGGCATGCGATCGCCCAGTCCATGAGAACTGTTTTAGGGCTTGAGACTTGTGTTTTGGGCGACCGCACAGCTTGTTGTGGGCGGCCGCCCAGGTGACTGGAGGGACTAAACTGTTCCAATTTAATTGAGTTGTGGTTCAATCTTGGTCTAGGTCTTAGGTGATATCCTAGGGTACCTAGATGGTTATTGTGGAACACAAAAAGAGTAGGATTGGTCCGTTTGTGATCAAGTTTGAAATGATGTAACCGTTTGAGTTCTTTTTGGTGTTGTACATCTTTATGATGCTTTTGTGGGATTTCCTACTTTCAAATCCTTTGTTTGAGAAATGATGTACTTGGTATGGTTCCCTATTTTTGAATCATACACTGATTGTTTTTTTCGTTTAAAGTCCAGCTGGTCTTACTTGGTTGAGTCGGGCAGTGATGAATATTATAATGGCACTCGAGCCAAGTTCATTATAATGTTCTTCACTGGTAACCTCTTTTTACCCCTTCCTTGATGGTGTTGGTTGGGCTGAGCTAGCTCCCTTGTGTGAGTATTCTTGCTACACGTTTTGGGTTATGCCTTTGTGTAATTTTCCCCCCGTTGTTCTTGTTGTTGTTTGGTTCTGGAACCCCTGCTTCAGCTCTTTGATGCTGCTCTGTTGATGCTGTTCAGATTATTATATCCTTTTGGAAGAACCTTGGCTCAGTATCCTTTGTAATGTGTTTATTTCAGCTTGATGTGCTGTGTTATGAGTTGGCTTCGCCTCTCATGTTATGTGCTATGTGATTGCTTATTGTGAATGCTCATTTGAGATTATTATGTATAGCATGTCATGTAGTTGCATATTAGTAACTTACTGAGATTTATCTCACCCCGTTCCTTGTTTATTTGTTTTCCTTAGATAAGGACGAGCCAGGGGCTAGGTCACGTTGAGCACGGGTAGGACGTCGAGTTTGGTAAGCTAATTTTGGGGCAGATGTTGTTCAGGGTTTCATTATGTAAATGTATAACCTATGGGGTAGTATACCCGAGACTTTGGTGTTATATAACTATTTTGGTACATTTTTAGTGATTGTAAATATTGTAAGTAAAGTGTGTGAGCCTTTGAGGCTATGTATAAAGAGTTGTGTATAGTTTGTAAGTGTGATGTTTAGAAGTTTATAAAACTTAACATGTTTTGGTATATTGAATAGTTAAGAAAGAACATTTCGAAATTAAAATGTGAATTATGACGTCTTCCGTGCGTGTGCCGAGCGTGGGGGCCAAGTAGGACCTTGGGTTGGGCGCGACACTCTCGGACTCGAAGGTGAATGTCAGTAAGTCTTCTTTTGTTGCCTTGCGGGGAATACAACCCATTTTTTCGATCAAGAATTCCTCAGATACTATGGGACCCTTCATTGAATACCAATTGTTGATTGGCTTGGAGCTTGTCTTGATCTCACTTGTAGGCTCGTTCCTTATGTCGTTGCTGTCGGAGATCGCATTGTCTTGGCCCTCATCTATGATGACAAGCTCCTCGAACATGGAGGCTAGATCAGTCAATTCTTCCCCCACAGTGATCTCTGTCTCGGTCTCGATAGTCACTTTCTTTCCCCACTATTCTCGAGGTGACATTGGAGTAGGTTCTTCTTCTCGCTTCTTTATTTCACAATCAGCAAAGATTTCGAGACCGGGCTTTTAGATGCCCTTTTCATTGACCTACGGCTTAGGAAAAATCATGTATGGAACATCTTCCCCTTGGCGAACAAAGTATCCATTCAATGTCTTGCGGTAGGGCCTCAAATTGGGGATTTCATAGCGACGGCCTTCTTTGCGAGCTCGGGCCTTCTCGTTCTTGATGGCTTGCTCGTATCTCATGTCATCCTCGGAAGGCTCATATCCCAACCCAAATTTGTTTGTGACAAAAGGAACCTCTACGGGTTTCTGTCTTCCTTGTTAGTGCTTCCCTAGGCCTAAACTGGGGAAGCAATTTATACTTCTCATCATGCGGAGGAACCATGTACCATCTCCCCATTGTTTGTTAATGGAGTTGATTGAGACGCCGAAGAGAGTAGAATCTTCTAACCCATGTTGAACTTGGTGGACGGGTTGTCCCCCATTTTTGTGGATAGTGACATTTTCGGCCATGACGGTCACTATTTCATCTCCATTTCGGATCTTGACACATTGATGGATAGTGGAAGGGACGGCATTGGAGCTATGTTTCCATGGTCGGCCTAAAATTAAATTGAATGAAGAGGGGACATCGAGTACTTGAAACGGGACGGACATAACTATACTCCCAAATTCAATGTCTACTTCTATCATGCCCATGACTGTGCGGGCAGTGCTGTCGTATCCTCGGATCACTTGATTGGAGGGCTGTAAATCAGAATTTTTAAGCCCCAATTGCCCATGATTCGGCTAGGCATTTGATTGAGTGTGGAACCACCGTCAACCAAAACTCTTGAAATTGGTCATTGTTGGGTATGCTTGTTATAAACCACTCATATTACCTAGATTTGATTGATCCCATAACCTAAGTTTACTTTTTATGGACTTTAGGATATATTGTAAGTGTTAAACTTCATTTTTAGAATAGTCCATTTTAGTAGAATAGGCTTTAGATTGATAGGTCTTAAAATTCTCTATGTCTGAAAATTTAGTGGTCAATCACTTGACCGTGATTCACTTGACCATAGGCTCTTTGACCATGGGTCTTTTGGCTTCTCCTGACCTCAAGTCACCTTAGGTCTCTTGACCACAAGACACTCGACCGCAAGGTATCGACCGCAAGTGAATAATCACTCGAAGTAATCAAGATTGTTCAAACTTAACCATGGTCTCACTAGTGTCCAAAACTATGGTTAGTTTAGAACGTTGCAGGATTCAAATTTTAAATTTGAATACAACTGTCAGTTGGACCACCACTACTCTGCAACAAAAGGACAACTCAGACTGAGCTCCAATCAGAATTCAATAGCTCATTGTCCTTCAACATGGACCCCAAATATTTCAAACGGCTAGTCTCTCATTCAAGGCTCTAAATAGACCTTGAGTTCTTCATTGAACATTGCTGAGATTCAAAGAGAGAAATTGCTGTTGAAATACATGGTGATTGAAGATCATACTCAAGATTTCCAGAATCATTTGAATCTTCGATCTTTCTCCTTCGAAACTTCAAAGATCTCCAGCAACATTCATGTCATCTCAAGATTCATTAGGCTCTACAATCACTTGGATTTTAACGAGCTTTTGATTCTTACACACACACTCACCCCGATTGATCAATCACATAGATTGCATCATTAGGGATACACTGATCTAAGCCTAGGATATGTTCTTAATAGAAAGTATGTGTTGATTAAATACTTCATCTCTGTAATCTGTACTTAAGAGAATCAATATATACCTCCATTCAAAATCCAAGACTGACCATCTTGGTAAAGGACGCAGATCTTTTAACAGATTGCACCTTTCCAAATCCTTGTGTCATTTACTTACTGCTATTTACTTTCTGCAAATTTACTTTAAGTTGTTCATCTTGCTCTTCATTGTTCATATTAATCTTGTTTGTCGTTTAGTGTTTGATCTTTCAGATATTCAAACTTATTGTGAATTGTGTTTTTATGTTCAACTCAGCCTAAGCTAAAATCTGACAAACTTATCATTTGCCAAAACTTCCAAGACACATACTTTCAAACTCTCAACCAACTTGACCGCATCTCTCGTGACCGCATCTACCTTGTCCACACTTCCCTTGACCGCAACTGGTTGACCGTGAAGTGTTCCTTTTTCACTTAAGAGATTTTTGTCAAAACCAACTCTACTTTACTTCTATCAAAAACTTCCGCTTTGCATATTACACTTGACCGCGTGGTTTTCATTGACCGCAAAATTCAAAGTGTAAGCATAAGGTTGAATTTTGAAAAATGGTTGAAATTTGTAAGTAGGCTATTTACCCCCCCCCCCTCTAGCCTCCTTTTCATACCCTTGTTGTGTCTCTGGGACCAACAAGTGGTATCAGAGCAAACACCTTCATAAAAATTCTATTTTTCAAGCTTAACAGCTTGGGTGCCGATTCAATATGGCAAGTCAGAAAGCTATGGTAACGGTTAACTACACGCACGTTCCAATGTTTGACGAAGATAACTTTGACTTATGGAAACACAGCATTCTAACCCATTTCTACTCTATGGACGAGCAACTCAGTGATTGTCTTACCATTGGACCATACTTCCCAATGAAAGCTAATCTGAATCCTGAAACCAATGCCGATACACCTTCAATCAAGAAACCAAAAGGTGAATGGACCGATGAAGAAAAGAGATTAGTTGTAATGGATGTGAAAGAAAAAAGCATACTCTTGAGCACTTTGAGTACGTCTCAGCGTCGACAGATCATGGAATCTGCAACTGCGAAAGATCTTTGGGATGCAATTGAAGATTACATCGAAGGAGATCAATCTTGCAAGGAAAGCAAAAAATTTGCAATTCAAATAAGATTCAATAACTTTTCTAAGATCCCCGGTGAATCACTTAGAGCCACTGATCGTTATTGTGAGATCGTGAGTACTTATACATCACTTGGAAAGAAGCTTACCAAGAAAGAGATCAATGTGAATTTTCTTGCTTCCCTTGGTTGTCAATATCTTCACAAAGGAAACACTCTTGAAGATACCAAGCTACTAGATGATATGTCACTCAGAAGCCTCTTGCTGCCATTGGTTCTCAATATCGATTAAACTTATACTAGTTCTTCAAAAGTACTAGGGACGGGGATTATTATAAGAAACATGCAAAACATATAATAATCCAAGGTGTTATCTCTATAACAAATGAAAACATGACATAACGTAAGGCCTTTCTCAAGGGCCGAGGGCATAATCTCCAACAGTTTCATCTTCATCAACGGATTGAAAAAAAAAAACCCTAGAATTTCAAAATTTCATAACTTTTTCATCTTTAATCCAAAAATCATGAAACAAAATTCTGTAGAAAGCTCTTTTAATCCCGTTTCAAACCATATCAATAATTCATACTAATTCTTGAAGCATGAAAAACGAAATTTAAACCCATTTAACATGATATGAAATATAAAACTTCAGTCATGGCTTTCAGGAAAACATTCGAGATCAAATCCAACTTAGGCTCTGATGCCAATGTAAACATTAAGAGGGAATGAATCACTTACTTTATTGATTCTTGTGAGGAAACGTGAATCGATACCGTGAATTTGATCACCAAAACGAACTTGGTACAATGCTTTAGCAACGTAGGTCAGGAGCGAAATCACGAACGGAAATCACCCTCTGGTTCACAACACTTGTTTGCTTGATTAATCAGCCATGGATTGATAGAGAGCCAAGAGAGAACAAAGAGTTTTGATTGCATTCTTTTTTTTCTGTAAAAACGTGTGTAGCCCTTTTTCACACACGATAAAAGAAACTGACTCCGTAACCTCGCGATTACTTTTTTTTACTCCATGTGCTAATTTTCCTATTAAAACACAAATAGGTTGGGAATTGGTATTGGGCCACGCCATCTTGGACGAGCCGTTAATTCCAACAATTTTGATAAAAATTACAAAATTCAACATTTTGTAAATTTTAGTAGCAAAGGTGTATGAAATCTTTGCTATTCATATTCTACATTTTTAATTTTTCAAGTATATAATGAATAGAAAATAATGGTAAAAAAAACACTTAGGGACAATAGTTTTTCTAAATTCAGCGTGAATCTTCCGGGCAGTTTCAACAATAAACTCCGGTAATCTGCAACCTCTATGGTAAACTAACGATCATCCACAACACACAAAGCAACGGTAAACCTCGGTCATCCGTACCTCCATCTCTTGTAAAAACAGTATATACAGGAGGTGTCCTTCTCTCTCACTTAAATTTATTTCAAGACTTTTATTCTCTATTGCCGATGTTCGAGGAGGATGTCTTCCTGTCATCTACACATTTTGCTTTGCAATCCACTTCGCAGAGGGGCTCTATAAACACCCCTCCTTGGACCTCTCACCCCGATTGGATAGTTTTGACTTATTAGTTTTCCGTTAATTTATGTTACTTTTGTTAAGTTCCTGACTGACTTCGTTAGTTTTGTGGGCTAATTTGAATAACCATGTTAAATTTTAAGTTTTTTTTTTGTCTTTCTGTCATCCTTAAACCCGGGCGCCTTAAAGGCGTGCGCTTCCCTCCCCCTATACGAGTGGCACATGCGTCCCACGTGTCAGTTACAAATTTCTCTCGAACCATCCCTCCATTTCTGATTTGTAACTCCTCCACCATCAATAACATCCGAGAGAAATCTGTTTTTGAACATTTTTTACCATCCTCTTCACCTATAAAAGGAGTCCTCAACCACCTTTAATAGGGAGCAACATTTTGATACCAAAATCTTCTAATACATATCACACTCCAAGCATGCAAACAAACATTATCTCTCAAGTTCATCCAAAAAAAATACCAATGTTGTGAAGACATTCTGCTCAAAGCTTTAGGTATTACAATCTCTTTTCTAATTCTATTTCTATTTGTATTTTCTTCATCTTTAATTATTTATGCTTTATTACTTTTAATGTATAAAATTCTCATAAAATGGGACATGACCTAAAAGGTCACTTCAACTATTGAAGTTTGGTCGAGGTTATCTCCCAACATTCCAAGTTGCCTTAAATCCCCCTTTTCTTAATGGCATAATTTTTAGCATAAGAAGGACTTTTAGTATAGAACACACTTAAAGTAGCAAGACCGGGTGCTTAACACCTTCCTGTTCTGTAATCTAACCCCCAAACCTCATCTCAAATCTCTGATTTTTTTCTAAAATAATAGACTTTAGGTTTTTTATGTTACTTTAAAAACATAAGTGGCGACTCTAAAATACATTTAGACATCGCAGTAAATTATGTCATGTAGGCTAACGTGGTTTACCGGCATCTACAATGCCACTAAATTTGGGTTAACTTGAGGGATATATGGCTTAGATGATTTGGAACCTAATGAACACAATTACAACAAATAACACCGTTAAAACCAAATTTGAGTTTGATCTCAGCATAGGCCATTGGGTGTGAGAGTAAGATCTCTTTAAGATAACACTAAGAATAAGTGCCGCAAATTTCTAGCACTTTTTAACAAGTGCCGCTAACGATACTTTTATATAACATGCCGAAAATGTGCGGCACTCTATTAAAAAGTTCAAAAAAAAAATTGGCACTTATAAAAAGTTTCGGTAATTAGCGGCACTCATAAAACGTATAGCAGCACTTATTAAAAAGTGCCACAAGATTTCTGGCACTTTTTATAAGTGCAACTAATTTTCGGCACTTTAACAATATATTCATTTTAATATTTTTATTTAAATTTAAAAATTAATAATATTTTTCATGTAACTTTACTTTAATTTGTTAATTATATTATATTTATATGAACTTCAATAAAAAAACACATTAATATAAGCTTATGTATTATAATAAATAATTGTATGCGAAAATTTAATTCAAAAAAAATGATTTAGCCTGGTGGTAGAAGGCTTGTTTCATATGCAAGAGGTCATGTGTTTGTATCTGGGTAAGTTCGAAACTACAACGCTTTAAAAAGTACCAGAAATTTGCGGCAGTTTTAAAAAGTGCCGGAAAGTATTACCAACACCACTCTTTCTAGCACTTACAAATGTGCCGGAAATAGAGTGATCATATGTTGACAAGGCTCACGAGCTCGTAGGTCAAGATCTCAGGAGGACCATTACTCCGTGAGGTGAGTTCGTAAGTGATTAGCTCAGGTTGTTTGATGGTGACCTCGAGGGATTTAGTCCGGCTAAATTGTATTATATTCCGATTCACGCTGAGTGAGGCTTGTTAGCTCGGTTCGCAATGTGCGGACTCTTCAAATACTTACACTTTTAAGACATTGTTGTTCAACTGAGAATTAGAGCTAACTGCATCTGCTTGCAAAAAAAGTTTGAATTGTTTAACAAATGGGGTAATTTAGAAGTGTAGACACCCCACCTTGGACCTCTCATCCCGATTGCATACATAGTATTTTTACTTTACTTGTTTTTTGTTAATTTCTGTTACTTCCGTTAAGTTCCTAACTGATTTCGTTAGTTTTGGACTAAACTGCGTAACAGAATTAACTATTGAGTCTTTTCTGTCATTTTGTCATTTTTAGACTCGCGCGCCTCCGGCACGTCTTGTGGGCTGCGCGCGCGTCTCGCCCTAAAAGCGGGACTCGCGCGCTTCCCATTTTGGCAGTTACGGATTGCAGTATTTTTTCCCTCCTTTTCTTGATCACAAACACTCCTTTTTACATCCACATTCATCCCCCTTAGTTTTGTAACCTCCAATCCCAATATTCTAGCCATGTCTTTAAAACTAAATATTTCTTTTTATTATTATTTGATTTTATCTTTATTATTTAATTTCATTTATTTTCTTATTGGTTGAAAGACCATCTTTTCCTCTCTTTTCTACCTATTTAAACTTCTCATTTCTACCTTAGCTTGGACCTTCTTTTTTGGACTTGAATTTTCTCTACACATACACTATACACAAATCCTCTCAACAAGATTTCTCTACAAAACACTGCACAAAGTGTTGCACAACATTTTCTCTACAACAACACCATCTTCAAGTCAAGGTTTAAAGTCCTTCTTCTTAAGGTACAACTTCCCTTTTTCTTCTTCTTATTTTATTCATGTCTAGTCAATGTATGCAATCTCCATAAAAAGGGATACAACCAAAAGGCCACTTCACTATTGAAGTTTGGTCAAGGTTACATCCCAACATTTTAATTCCACTTTAATTTACATTCTCATTTCTTAATGTAATTACCTAGCGATAATTCGACATGTAATCTTTAGCATAAATCAATAAATAAACAATTCTCCTTTATTTCTCCTCTATAAATTTCCCCTTTCTTTTCATTATAATTGTTAGCACATTTCTCTTATTATTAAATTGAAGGACATTTAGCATTAGAACACCAAAAGTAGCAAGACCCGCGTAAGCGGGGCGGAGTGGGTGTTTAAGTACTTCCCACTCCGTCACCTAACCCCCGAACCCCTTTCTCTCCCGAATCTCTGGTTTTCGTACAAAAATTGGCTTTCTTTAGGTTTTTCTTATGTTCCTCTAAAACATAGGTGGCGACTCTTAAAATCAAGTAGACATCCTAGGTTAATTCACCGCTCTAGCCAAGCCGTGGTCCCCCGGGGTATCTACAAGAAGTCAAATTGATCTATTAATGATTATGGACAATTATATATGTGTTAGCTATAGAATTGGGTTATATTTAGTATATTGTACAGGGAAATGACAAGTTACATTTGTATAAGAACGCTTTGTGATCCCTTTTTGATTCAAATAGCAGAGTAAAAATATCACATGGATATTGTTTATGTTGGGAAATATAGGTTCATATGAAGGTGGGAAGGTGGGAAGTCAGATGCTATTTTTCTTTCACGAATGAGGACTTCTTGTAGATTACGATCGGCAAGAATATGTTCTCGGGTGTGGGAGTGTGTAGACACACCACCTTGGACCACTCACCCCGATTGCACATTTAATTTTGTGTTTTTACTTGTTTTAAGTGTTTTTCGTTAGTTTCTGTTACTTTCATTAAGTTTTTGACTGACTCCGTTAAGCTTGGGGGCTAAATTGAATAACAGTTCTAACTTTCCAGTCCATTTTGTCAAAAATGCCTTTTCAGAGTCGGGCGCCTCTACCCTTTGAGGTCAGACGCGTGCGCCTTCCGCCCTAAAGGCCGGAGGTGCGCGCTTCTGGTTTTCGTACAAAAATTGGCTTTCTTTAGGTTTTTCTTATGTTCCTCTAAAACATAGGTGGCGACTCTTAAAATCAAGTAGAGATTGTAGGTTAATTCACCGCTCTAGCCAAGTCGTGGTCCCCCGGGGTATCTACAGTGGCGACTCCACTGGGGAAGATTTAGAGGGTTAAACTTGCGTTTTCATTTTTGGTGTTCTTTTATTTTATTTTCTAGGCATTCTGGTAAAAAGGGTAGGAAGCGCGCGCCTCTGGCCTTCTTGGCCTAAAGCGCGCGCGTCCGACCCTAATTACCAGAATTGCCCGCCTCCCATCTTGTCCTTCAATTCCATGTTTCTGTGCTAACGTTTACTGCAGGGGAAAAGTTCTATAATTTAAGGTCAAGGCAATCCCTTGAACCCGCTGATTTGCAGGTACTGCCAAGAAGCGGGCGCCTCCACTGCTCTCAGTCTAACGCGCGCGCCTCCCGAGTAGGCTTCTGAATGCGCGCGCTTGTGGGCATTTCCCAGAAACAGAAACAGTGAACAATGGACAGTTTTGATAGTGTGTGGGCACCGGGCCTGCATACACCCCTTTTACTTTTGTTTATTCATTTTTATCGGTCACACGGGTGATTCGAAAGTTCTAAATTATGTGCTTATTTGCTTTTTTTTATTTCCTTTGAAAAAAAAAATTGTCACTTGTTAGACCTCACACTACGCGCACAATTCTTATCAACTGCTCACTCAGCCCGTGGCGTAGTTCACGACTACATGCCGGGGGTGACCTTTAAGCCTCTCTTTAGCCGAGCACAAACCACACAATTCTAGTTAGGGTCTAACACCCCGTGACTCAAGTCGGTTTCCATGTGCCGAGATTTCCCTAAACTAATGTCTTCAAATCATACATGCCACTCGTTGTTTTGGACGAAATAAAACTCCGTCCCCAAGTGGTTATTATGGACGAAAATAAAAAACCGTCCCCGCATGTATGTTTTACTACATTAATTTAGTTTAATCCCGACACATGTAGGATTCACAAGCGTGGTGGAATCCGATGAGTATATGGGACCACGAGAAGGTCTATATACTAGTGTGATGATTCCACTATTTGTTTGTGGGTGAAATAATTTTACCCAAAATATGTTTGTGGGGCCAACCTAAGATCGACCGTGTTCTCTCAATAGGTCCAATGGCTTCCAACGGCAACAACAACAAGGGTGAGAACATCTCCGTGTCCAACGAAAGGCTCTTCAGCATAATAAGAGCCATGGGGGAACAAATGGATAGACTTGTCGAGGATGCCCGCCGCAAGGATGATTTGTGGCAAGACCGTCTTGATCTCGAGAGGAAAATTCACAAGGAAGAAGTGTCCGAACTTAAGGCTCGTTTACAAGAGCTCACCGACAGCAAGGCAAAGGTCCACGGTAAAACACGCTCAAGTGGCTCATCCCTCAAAAGTCACAAAGGTGCCACCAACGACCGTGTCTATACCCCTCTCAATGGAATGACCATCACCGAGGCCTACGAAGCTCTCAAAACCAAGGGACAAGTTTCTCCTCTCCAAGGGTACAAGCAACCATAACCATTACGTCGCAACCATACCCACCATAAGTGGTGTGACTATCACCAATGCAACGGTCATCTCACTAAGGACTGCTTCTCCCTCCACGACATCATCCAAGATTCGATTGACAATGGTGAATTTACCGTGGGTGAAGAACAACAGTCAGAGAGTGAGAACATGCAAGAACTCATCAAGGAAGGGGCTCAGATTTGAAATGGGGCCTCAACAAGAGATCATGCCACAAAGAAGACTACAATAACAATGGGGACTGCAACAACAATCTCCGTTTCTCTTTCTCTACCTAGAAATAGGATAAAAAAAAATGAGTCAAAAGTCCTCGTAAGTGTGCATTAAAGTTTTCTTTCGTCCCACTTGTGTGAATGTTCGAGTCAATTATCAAACTAAAGTCGTTCTTGTCCTCATACACTCTTCCAAGTTGTTCAATTAATTCTTGGCAAAATGATGAAAAAATGTCTGAACAAGTTTTGGAATGAAGGCCATCGCTTGAACGCCTAGGGGCTAAACATCAACGACGGCATCAACAACGAAGACATCAACAACGACGAAATCAAGACAAAGAAAGGTGGAGCAACGATCATGAAGCAAATTTTTCAAAAGGGGATTAAAAAAAAAAAAAAAGGCTCGCTAGGTTGAAATCCTCAAATCAACCTAGGCAAAAGTTAGAGCACAAAAAAAAAAAAAAAAAAAGAATCCCCCTTCATTCAAAGAAGTTCACGACAACAACATCATTCCACCAAACGAAGCAACATCGACAACAATCACGATGAAGCAACAATTCATCACGGCGAATGGAGAATCCACAAGAACTACGGTGACCTGAGCCTCTACACTGGAGGAACGTAGGCAACCTTCGGGTCCGGTCTCATGCAAGAAATAAGATATGTTTAACCCTAGCGCGTTATGGTGATCGGCCTTAATCTCGAACTTGTCAAGACATCTTTGTACGATTCACTTGCCAATGAATTAATCACCTCAAGATTGAACAACTTTCTTAGATTTGGAATCGCTTTCTGTTCCTTGTCGAGTCTAAGGGCTTCTATTCTTTCAGCATACTCTCAATTTCTTGCAATCAAATTGGGGCTTTCCTTCTCTCCTCTCTTAATGACTTACTTGCCTTCGTGAGTCATTCAACAAATATATACATGAAGTCAATACTAGGGACACTTCCCTAGTCGAGTCAATGTCACTCATATTTAGTGACAAGAGGTCTTCACCGCAAAATCACATGTCTTATCTCCTCAGCCAGAGTCAATGCACACTTCCTCATTAATCGAGTCAAAAAATAAAATAAAAATGAAGACGCAAAATAGATGCCCGCTAGATTGAAAACCCGAAAGGGCGGTCTAGGCAAAAAAACAGGGTGCGTCATAAAAAAAAAATGAGAGAGTGAGAGAGAGAAGGGAAAGAGAAATGGAGATCTCCAGCCTCTAAGGAAGACAACTGCACAAGTTCTACATTGGGTCTCCTCAGCAAGTCAATTCCCTACCGAGTCAACTTTAGGATTGCAAAAGGCTCGACAAGATATGGAACCATCAAAGGTTGTCTTGGGTTATCGGCATCATTCTCCAGCAGTGTGCATTTTTGGGTTCATGAAAAGAAGGCCCGTGGTAACCAAGACCCATCTGAGAACGAGCCCATCATAAAAGGGCATGAGGTTGCACAAATAATCCCTAGCTAGTCAATTGCTTGGGAATCAAATAGCAACAACATGTGTCTCAGTTTTCAAAGCTTCTGCAAGTATGTGCTTTTAAAGTACGCCGAAAGGCTACCGATAAATGGAGTAGCTCTTGTCATGTCCTCTCATGTCTGTTCTCTCGCACGAGGATGAGTCACTCTTGCTTTGCTCAACAAATGGTGACGCCCTAGGGGCTATGTGACTCAAGAACAAGGGCTTCTTTTGCTTCATTTGACAATCAATCAGCCCTAGGGGCTATGCTCGAGAAAGATGTGTGAGACTATCCTCAAAGTCTCTCAAAAGGGATGTCAAAGAGCCCTCTTGTCATGTGTGCCCGTACTCGTCCCCCCGATCAAGGATGGACCTTTCTCGTAATCAATGATGGCACTCTAGGGGCTACGGTCAAGTCTTAAAGGTTCCCTCGGCAAGAAGCAATTCACTTCAATGTCCCCAGCAACATTTGAAGATTTATACCGAAAGGTCTCAAGGGGCTTCGCAATCTACAATCTTTTGGGCCACGGCTTTACAGTAATACAAGCAAAGGGCAATATTAGGGCTTCGCAACCGACAGTCTTTTGGGGCAACAACGATCAAGCAATGCAATGTGGAGTAGTCTTATGGCTCCATGAAAGGGATCAAACTTCAATGGTCCCTCAACACTTCCAGTCAAAAGGCCTCTTGGTTTTAAATGAAGACTCCGATGATATGAATGAATTTGATGATTCTTGTTAGAACTCACAGTGAGATTCTGAAGGAAGTCTTAGAGAAAAGGAAAAAGATTCAATATGCTAGACTCACCCGGCTGAGTTATAGCGGGCAATGCCAATATGTTAACTCTATAAGCAGAGTTACGGCCAATCCCAATGTTTCTGCAATACAGTACCCCCTTCTCCAAGATCAAAAGCACAGGCTGCATCCGAAGATCCGCCGTCGGTTCAACTCAAAAAGACTCAAGCAAACATACCGTTCGAGACTTTATCACACCAAGACCTTATCATCTGCAACAACATCACCATTTCCCACGAGACGTCTCCCGAATACCATACTACACTTCCAACATGGGCCTTCCGCCATTTGGGTATCAACCACAAAAAGGGCCATCCATCTCCAAGCAAGAGAAAGAAGGAGATCACTTTCATGAGTTCTACCCAATGGTGCATCTGCTCTCAATACAATGCCAAGATAAATTGGAGCTTCACACCGAAAGGTCTCCACATCCCGCCATCTACAAACTTGATAAGCCCATGACATTTGGGGCTTAGCAATCTCTCAAAGCTTGGTATCAATGATCTTCTCTTGGGGCTTGCCCACGTCGACAACAAAAGACAGTTTATTTGAATGGGCTAAGAGTTGATTCATCTTGGGGCTTCATAAGCCACTCAAAGTTCAGCATTCGAGGGGCTTTACAATCAGCAACCCCTTGGCATCTCGGCATCAATAGTCCCTTTTGAAGCCCCATAATCGACAAATCTCTTGGGGCTAGACATCAATTTCGTTGGACACCACGGCAGCGGCGAAAACATTCAAGCGAGGCAATCCGGACTTCGATTGAACATGACTTGATCTTGGGTTGGATTTACAAACACACAATGGTTAAAATGGTTCACCCACGAACTAAAAAAAAAAAAAAGAATCTTTTTTCTCACATGTGTGCATCTTCTTTCCCTTCTAATCTTAAAAAAAAAAAAAAAAAAAAAAAAAGAGAGATTTTTCTTTTTCTTTTTCTCCTTCTATGTGCAAAAGTATGTGCTCTACTTTGCTTTGCTCCTAGCTTCTCCTCCAGCATTCTCCATCATCCTTGAACTACGCTGGTCTGATTCTCTAAAAGGAATACGTAGGCAGCCTTTTGGCACGACCAACCCATCATCCAGAATACCATCTCGCCAACACTCCTTCAAAGGCAAGAACAATTCATCACCATCAACATCATCATTCTCCATCCAAAGCATGGACATTCTTCATCAAAATCAGCAACGTCCTTCAGCAATCCATCCCTAATCAAGCGGCAATGGTAGGTGAAGGTATGAACATCATTCATCTCAAGCAATCTCTGCTTTCAAAAATCACTTCACACACAGAATCACTTTACTTCTCTCTCATGCAAAACTGCTTTCAAATCACATTGCATCACGAGCACAATTTCTCTCTTCATTTCACACTTCATGCATCTTCTTGCACAAACACATATACCTGCCAAGCACACACATAACAGGTACCACCACGAAGTCAACAGCATCCGCTACTCCAGGCACTTCATCCCCAGCAGAAAATGGTCCACAGTCAACCATGCCCGCATCCCCACGATAAAATCAACAGCAACTGCAGCTCTAGACAGGAATTTGGTCCACGGTGATCCCACAATTAGCAAACGGATCCCGCCATCAGCAAACGGATCCCGCAATCAGCAAACGGATCCCGCTTCAGCAAACGGATCCCGCCATCAGCAAATGGATCCCGCTTCAGCAAACGGATCCCGCCTTCAGCAAACGGATCCCGCATCAGCAAACGGATCCCGCCTTTAGCAAACGGATCCCGCTTCAGCAAACGGATCCCGCATTCAGCAAACGGATCCCTCATCAGCAAACGGATCCCGCATTCAGCAAACGGATCCCGCATTCAGCAAACGGATCCCGCTTCAGCAAACGGATCCCGTAATCAGCAAATGGATCCCGCATTCAGCAAACGGATCCCGCCTCAGCCAACGGATCCCGCATTCAGCAAACGGATCCCGCATTCAGCAAACGGATCCCGCTTCAGCAAACGGATCCCGCACCAGCAAACGGATACCGCATCAGCAAACGGATCCCGCTTCAGCAAACGGATCCCGCTATATCCTTTTTATATCAATTAAGCCGCTTATACAGGGAGCGCACTCCAATCCTTTGTAATTTCAAATTCTTGTTTATCGAGTCTTTGTTTTCTCTTGTCGATGTCCTCGGCGGTTGTCTTTCTTTCGTCGACGCGTTTTGCTTCGCAATCCACGTCGCCGAGGGGCTCTGTAGACACCCCGCCTTGGACCTCTCACCCCGATTGCATACATAGTATTTTTACTTTACTTGTTTTTTGTTAATTTATGTTACTTCCGTTAAGTTCATAACTGATTCCGTTAGTTTTGGACTAAACTGCGTAACAGAATTAACTTTTGAGTCTTTTTTGTCATTCTGTCATTTTTAGACTCGCGCGCCTCCGGCACTTCTTGTGGGCTGCGCGCGCGTCTCACCCTAAAAGCGGGACTCGCGCGCTTCCCATTTTGGCAGTTACGGATTGCAGTATTTTTTCCCTCCTTTTCTTGATCACAAACACTCCTTTTTACATCCACATTCATCCCCCTTAGTTTTGTAACCTCCAATCCCAATATTCTAGCCATGTCTTTAAAACTAAATATTTCTTTTTATTATTATTTGATTTTATCTTTATTATTTAATTTCATTTATTTTCTTATTGGTTGAAAGACCATCTTTTCCTCTCTTTTCTACCTATTTAAACTTCTCATTTCTACCTTAGCTTGGACCTTCTTTTTTGGACTTGAATTTTCTCTACACATACACTATACACAAATCCTCTCAACAAGATTTCTCTACAAAACACTGCACAAAGTGTTGCACAACATTTTCTCTACAACAACACCATCTTCAAGTCAAGGTTTAAAGTCCTTCTTCTTAAGGTACAACTTCCCTTTTTCTTCTTCTTATTTTATTCATGTCTAGTCAATGTATGCAATCTCCATAAAAAGGGATACAACCAAAAGGCCACTTCACTATTGAAGTTTGGTCAAGGTTACATCCCAACATTTTAATTCCACTTTAATTTACATTCTCATTTCTTAATGTAATTACCTAGCGATAATTCGACATGTAATCTTTAGCATAAATCAATAAATAAACAATTCTCCTTTATTTCTCCTCTATAAATTTCCCCTTTCTTTTCATTATAATTGTTAGCACATTTCTCTTATTATTAAATTGAAGGACATTTAGCATTAGAACACCAAAAGTAGCAAGACCCGCGTAAGCGGGGCGGAGTGGGTGTTTAAGTACTTCCCACTCCATCACCTAACCCCCGAACCCCTTTCTCTCCCGAATCTCTGGTTTTCGTACAAAAATTGGCTTTCTTTAGGTTTTTCTTATGTTCCTCTAAAACATAGGTGGCGACTCTTAAAATCAAGTAGACATCCTAGGTTAATTCACCGCTCTAGCCAAGCCGTGGTCCCCCGGGGTATCTACAAGAAGTCAAATTGATCTCTTAATGATTATGGACAATTATATATGTGTTAGCTAAAGAATTGGGTTATATTTAGTATATTGTACAGGGAAATGACAAGTTACATTTGTATAAGAACGCTTTGAGATCCATTTTTGATTCAAATACCAGAGTAAAAATATCACATGGATATTGTTTATGTTGGGAAATATAGGTTCATATGAAGGTGGGAAGGTGGGAAGTCAGATGCTATTTTTCTTTCACGAATGAGGACTTCTTGTAGATTGCGATCGGCAAGAATATGTTCTCGGGTGTGGGAGTGTGTAGACACACCGCCTTGGACCACTCACCCCGATTGCACATTTAATTTTGTGTTTTTACTTGTTTTAAGTGTTTTTCGTTAGTTTCTGTTACTTTCATTAAGTTTTTGACTGACTCCGTTAAGCCTGGGGGCTAAATTGAATAACAGTTCTAACTTTCCAGTCCATTTTGTCAAAAATGCCTTTTCAGAGTCGGGCGCCTCTACCCTTTGAGGTCAGACGCTTGCGCCTTCCGCCCTAAAGGCCGGAGGTGCGCGCTTCTGGGCGTCAGTTACAGATTCTCTCCAAGAATCCATCCCTTGCTCAATTTACACGATTTTGCCTAGGAAATCCCTCCTTGTTGACTCTGTTTTGGCCCCAAAAACATCTTCTTTTCACTTATAACCCCCCCCCCCTTCTCCACCATTTCAAAAAGGGACTTTTTAAAACAAGAAAACTATACACAAACTCTCTCAAAAAGGATTTCAAGCATTTTCCAAAGAAGTTCTTGAAGTACTTGAAGTTTAGGTACTTTTGTTACTATTCTCTTTCTCTCTATTCACCTCCACTTCTTTTATATTTATCAAAGTGTGCAATCGACCCAAACCATTTTGGGACATGACACCAAAGGCTACTTCACTACATTGAAGTTGGCCAAGGAGTTATCTTCCCACATTCAAACCTTTTTCAAACCCCTTAAAACTCTTCTTTAAAGTATAGGAAGAACACATTTTTTATCATGTAGACTATGAACAAGCAAGACCAACTTTAGTTGGGCGAAATGGGTGTTTAAGTACCTCATTTTGTAACCTAACCTCCGAACTTCAAATACACGAATCTCTAGGTTTCATAAATAAAACTTAGGACATTATTAGGTTTTTCTTATGTTCCTCTAAAACATAGGTGGCGACTCTAACAAACAAAACAAAACTGAAGCGCATAGCCGTGAACGATGTGGGATCGCCCCACTCGCTCCGGGGTATCTACAGGGTGCAATGTTGGTGAAGGTCAGCTTGAGTGCATCCCAAAAATTCATACCTGACATCTTCCCGAATTCTTCAAATTTGTAATCAGATCGAAGCTCTTAGTATGTACCAAAGAGCTCTAGCTCAAGCAATATCCAATGTTAGCTTCCTAAGAGGAGGTCACGAGTTTGAATCCCATTAAGGATATTTGTGTTAGCCTATCTATAGGCCGAGTTGTAGCTTTCATGGCATTATATGATTTAATATAAATTAAAAAACCAAATATATATATTTTTTTTGAAAAAAAAACTGTTGGTATGTGTCCTCTTACCTGTATTCCGACATCACAGATAATTTAAAGAGCTTTAATGGACTCCCATCAAAGTAATACCAAATGTGTATCCCCAGTTGAAACCGAGAATGTGGAGCAAAGTAAAATGATTTTTAATTTCTTCATTTTTCCATCAATGTACAATGCCTATGTATACAAGAGAAGTCCTTGTTGAGCAAGAAGAGAATCCTACCTAATCTCTATAAATATGCTAATGATATATCTCTACATATTTTACAATACTAGAAATAGGGAAGTAGATATTCACAAAATAACAATACAAGGAAAGGAGATATTGATAAATCTCATCAATAAGAAGAGGAGAGAATCCTACCCAATCATATACCAACTGACTTTGACTAGCAAACTTATCATTGTGTTTCCTAGAGTAGTGCACATAACACAAAGACCCAAAGACTCTAAGTTTTTTGGAAGAAGGTGGTGTCCCAAAAATTATTTCATGAGGAGTTTTTCCATGCAATAATTTGGAGGGTGTATGATTTATTAAGTACCTTGCAGCTAAAACACACTCCCCCCCCCCCTCCAAAAAATAAAATAAAAAATTGACAGACAACTTTACTTGAAACATCAAAGCACTAGACACGTTTAAAACATGTCGGTGTTTACGTTCAACCCTACCATTTTATTGGGACGTACTAATGCATGTGGTATGGTGTTAGATTCTATTTTCAGCAAAATACTTTCTCAGACACATAAATTCCGTGCCATTATCAGTCTGAATCTTCTTAACACATTTATTGAACTATCTTTCGATCATTGTGAAAAGGTTTTTCAAGATTTGAGAAACATCATTTTTAAAACGAACAAGATAAACCTACACGGCACGGGAAAAATCATCCACAATTGTCAAAAAATAAGTAGCACCATACAAAGCTGGTTTTCGATAATCTCCCAAACATCAAAATGAATTAAATCCAAAATTGCACTAGAGTTATTCTCACTTGACAAAAACTTGTCTCAACTCTGTTTAGCTTGACAACAAATCCCACACACATCTTTATTAATACTACAACGAGTAACAAAAGGCATAAACTAACTATTTTACTTGAAGGATGTCCAAGCCGTTGATGCCATAACTGATAATCTCCGGATTTCTTAACACTGAATACACGCATTCCTGTTAATCTTCGGAGATAGTACAGCCCCTCGTTTTGTTCACCCGAACAATCAACATCTTCGAGGTTCGGTCCTGTATTACACATTATTTGTCAGAAAATTACACTAAAGCGCTTGAATCACAAACCAACTGTGAAACGGACAACAGGTTACATTTAAAACATAGGGCATATAGCACATTTTTTAAAACCAAATTAGGCCCTATATCAACATAGCCTTCTTTCGTGGCCACAATAAATTTTCCATTAGGCAGTCCTAACCGGTTAGCCTTAACGGTACGAGTGCGTTTGAGCATACAGATATTGCCTGTTATGTGTCGATTAGCAACGCTATCGACAATCCATGTTTCATTATTTATCATACCAGTCATACGATCAGTTGCTCAACCATTTGCTTGACTAGTTGTACGTCAAGTAACTGCCCTTGTGTCTGGACATAATTCTTGAACTAGTTCCATTGATCTTCTATGAATCCCAGCAGGTTAGCCCTCTGTGCATCTGTCATCCCAATCACTCCTTCATGACCTTATTGCACCGAGTTCAACTTCAACTTCCCTTGATCCTTCCTGCTCCCAATATTCGGCCTCTACTGTTTCCTTTCTTCACACGCTGCTCTGTCCACCATTCTGGATAACCCACAAGCCTGTAACACGTACTTACATCGTGTCCTTTATTTTAACAGTGAGAACAAACAGCAATACTCGCATCTCTTCTTCCCCCCCCCGAACCATATGTCCCACCATCTAAACAGTTGATCCCCCAACTGGCTGAACAACAAAACTGATAGGTGCAGGATAACCATCACGAATACTGCTCCGTACTTGTTCTTCCTATGAAACCATGGAGTATGCCTTGTTAACATTAGGCAATGGTTCAGTGTTCAGGATGCAAGATTTTACCGAATCATACTTTGGAGTTTCCATCCCCAGAACGAACTGATGTACGCGTTCATCTTCATGCTGCTTGGTCAATATGGCTCCAATGTTGCACTTGCAGCCGGAACAAGAACACGATGGTAACATCTCAAAGTCATTGAGTTCATCCCATAGTTTCTTGATCCGGCCATACTACGCCGCCACACTTTCATCTTTCGCTTGCTTGCGATTGGCTATGTCCACCTTGATTTGTTGAGTCTGTGGCCCATTACCCACGGAGAACCTCTCTCTCAAATCATTCCATAGAGTCTGCGCCTCCTCCGTATAGATGATAGTAGATCTAAATGATTGTTCAATAGTGTTAAATATCCAAGCCACCACCATGGAATTTACGATCATCCATTGATCGATCTAGTCTGCCTTTTCCGGCATCTTGATCGACCCATCAATGAAGCCATGTGATAAACGACTATTTTATAGTTATTTATAGGAAAAATTACAACTTTATGCCATGTACCAAGCTCTTAGTTACAAAAAAGATAAGGTACTTTAGTTTGACAACATAATCCTACGTACTTTCATATTCGTTTACAATTTATGCAACTCCGTTAGATGATGTTAAATTTTATTAACAGAATGCTTTTGTGGTCAATCCAAAACTAACCCCATTAAATATTTAACGGGTTTTGAACGACGGAGTCAGAGGCGGCGACGGGGTAGGATCGACGGTGACGGAGGATCCAGATCTGAAGAGCAAGCATCGCCGGAGAAGAAGAGTAAGGGTCGCCGTCGCCGGAGAAGAGTAAGGATCGCCGGAGAAGAAGAAGCGTCGCCGGATCTTAGCTTTCTTCCATGGATTCCGGTGACTTCCATGGATTCCGGCGACTACCTTGCATATCGTTGATAAGAAGAGTAAGGGTCGCCGTCGCCGGAGAAGAGTAAGCATCGCCGGAGAAGAAGCAGCGTCGCCGGATCTTAGTTTTCTTCCATGGATTCCGGCGACTTCCATGGATTCCGGCGACTTCCTTGGTGGTGGTGTTGGCGTTAATGGTGGCGGCGGTGGTGTGTTGAAGGCTTTGGAAGATGAATACAAAAGGATGAAATGGGTAAGAAATGAGTGTGTTAATTTGCTTTTTTTTTTTTTTAACTATGTTGGTGTTCTATCGTTAGTATATTTAACGAAAAAAAAATCATGTTAATATTTCTGTTATTTTTTTAACGTCCGTTAGGATAAAAAATAGTGCGTTGCATAATTTGCAGCCAATGGAAAAAGTACGTATATTTAAGATGCAAGTTTGTGGTACATTGCATAAATTGTAACCAAAACTAAAGTACGTGGTATATTTTTGTCGATTGGCCGTTATTTATAGTATATTTTACTATACATTTGATCTTTAATCCTAGATTATTCAAGTACATTTAGTTCATTTTTATCTATATTTTGTGGATTTTATGCTTGGTGATATTTCATGGTTGAAACAGGTTTTCGGGTCAAAATATGACTCATATAGTGAACCGGAGCAAAGAGGTTGAAGATTGAGCAATTTGAGAAGAAAAATAAGCAAAAAATAAGAAAATTTGGGTAAGCACGACCGTGCCATTTGTGTCGCCAAAAAAGCAACAAGAAACCAATTCAGCACGACCGTGCCATTTTACATACTCGACCGCGCCAGATGCCTTGGTCCGGCCGGACCTCATCACATACCCGGTCGGACCTCCTTACTTACCCGGTCGGATCCAAAGAATATTTCGAATTTCATCACTTGGTCCGGTCGGACCTAATACAATACCCGGCCGGACCTCTCCAGATCTCACTATTCTGCACGCTTAATCCGCCCGGACTCCCTCAAAGACCCGCCCGGACCACCTTCTTACCTGTTCCGAAGAAATGACTTCCAAAAGTGCCTTTTGGACTAAGTTGCGGGAAAAGACACCCATTTTAGCCCCATTGCCTATATAAGAAGGCCATTTCAGCCTTAGAAACTATCTAGATTTTATTGTAACTATACTCTAGCAATTTCTTAAGTCCAAATACATTATTATACTTAGCTTTTTTGTAAATCACAAAAGGTGTTCTTGAGTGCATTTGAAGTATAAATACATTGAGGTTTATTTCCAGCCATCTTATCTTCAAATCTGAATAAGTTTCTCTTTCCCTTCTTTTTATCATTTATATCTTATTCTTATTTCTTTTCGATCATAATATTAACAATGACTTGTGAGTAATCCCCCATATTCTTGGGGTTGGAAACTCAACCTCATATGTTCATCACTTTAATTTATGTCCATTTATCTTTCTCTTCAACTTAAACAATTTATTCATATCGTAACTAAAATGCCTACGACCATGATGAGCTCCATGATTCGTATGAACTCCAGTTAGTCGAGAGAAGTACCTAGCGGAGAATCTCGACTAGCGGATCCATATGAGTAAACTGGGTTTCTATTAATCACGAGAGTAGATTAATGGCCTAGGGATGTTCTTTGAGTGGAAAGTATGTTGATTTTATAAATTTAACGGATTCTTACTAGTCTATGGGCCATCGAGAGATATGGCATAGTTAGTATAAGAATACAAATGCTACTTGCTTGATCGTGAGAAGTAGTGTAGGCTTAACATACCATCCTTGTTTTAAAATGGAAATTTAATCTAAAGAGCATGATTAATTGATGAACACTTGATTGTTTGAATCCCAACCCCAGGAATACTTTCAATATAAGAAGTTAAATTCAAAATTAGAGTATTTACAATTTATTTATAGACAAAGTGACAAACCATTTTTACCCCCAATCAATTTCTTTTACTGTATTTTTCTATTAAAGCAAATATTTTCCAAAGTAAACTATGTCCTCGTGGGATCGACCCGTACTTGCACATCACTGTATTACAATAACCCGTGCACTTGCGGTATTTTATAACTAAGCCTTCGTTTAGGCCCAACAAGTTTTTGGCGCCGTTGCCGGGGACAACAGTTTACTTTTTTAATTTTTGATTTGTATTTTATGTTTTTTTTATTTAACATATCTTCGAAGAATTTGTGTCTTTGAAAATTTCTTTAGGTACTCACAAGGTTTATGAAAAGAACCCGGATCTCCCTTGAAGAATTTGATCCGGAACCTGAAAGAACCTTTCACGAAAGGTTAAGAATATTAAGAGAGGTACTTGAAGACGAAATCGCACAAAACAGAGAAGGAGAACCCGTTACACCACCACCTAGAACCCTTCGGGATTTCGTCAATCCGAGTACCCCGGGAACTAGGACACCAATTGTTGTACCAAACGCCGATGCGGCCCATTTTGAAATCAAACGGCAACTTTTACACATGGTGATGAACAACAAATTTGGCGGCTCGGCATTTGAAGATCCCCACCTTCACATCCAATCTTTTTTGGAATACTGTGACACCACCCGAATTCTCGGTGTCACACCGGAGGCTATAAGGATGCGCCTTTTTCCTTTCTCACTCAAGGATAAGGCGAAGCAGTGGTTGAACTCGGTCCCCCACAATTCCTTAACAACATGGGACCAAGTTCAAGAGGCTTTCCTTGGACGTTTCTTCCCTCCGTCTAAGACTGCTCAAATCCGTACTAAAATAACAAACTTTAGTCAAAACGGAAATGAGTCTCTCTATGACGCTTGGGAGAGATATAAGGAACTCTTGAGGATGTGCCCACACCACGGGCTCGAGAAGTGGTTGATAGTGCACACCTTCTACAACGGTCTCACATTTAAAACAAGGGAGACCATAGATGCCTCTGCTGGAGGAGCACTTATGAACAAAGGGGTAGACGAAGCACACGACTTGATCGAGAACATCGCATTGAACAATTATCAATGGTCAAACGAGAGGGAGCAACCACAAGGGACTCCAGGTATGTATAATGTTGATGCCATTACTCTCCTCTCTTCTAAAGTTGACATGATTCTAAAAAAGTTTGAAAATCTTAATGTGAATCCCGTGGCCAATGTAAACGTTTTTTGTGAACTATGTAGGTCTAACTCACATAGTGCCAAAAGTTGTGAATTGCTTGACACTACTCCTAGTGAGCAAGCAAATTTTGTAAACTCTTATGGGAAAAATGGGGGTATGTATTCAAACACTTATAATCCCGAATGGAAAAATCACCCAAAATTTTTCTTATAAAAGCAATAATGTTTTAAACCCTCAACCTTCTACACAACCACCAGGATTCACACCAAATTTCAACAATAATTCTTTCCCTCCCCCTAAATCTAAGTTAGATCTTATAATGGACTTCATATTCGAAAATAAAAATGCTCAAGATAAGATCAACAATGAGGTTATGGAAAATTTAAACGCATTGAATTGTAGGTTTGATAATCTAGCCGCCCATAATAAAATGCTAGAGAACCAACTAGCTCAATAAGCCAATGCTTCGTATAGACCACAAGGGAATCTTCCCGGTCAATCGCAAAGGCCTAATGAGCATGCTAATGTAATAAATAGTGCGAGTGGAAAAGTAGAAGACCTTAGAGAAAAGAACCATAGTCCAACTCCTCAAATTTTTAAAACTAATAAGGAGGTTGAAAAAGGGACGGACTCCCCAATACCTTCTAGAAATTTTGATCCGCCAATACCTTACCCTCAAAGGTTGGCAAGGGAAAATCTTGACAAACAATTTTCAAAATTTTTAGAAGTTTTAAAATCAATTTACATCAATGTTCCTTTTATTGATGTTTTAAAACAAATGCCCTCTTACACAAAGTTTTAAAAAGAAATTCTTTTAAATAAGAGGAGATTAGAGGAATTTGAAACTGTCATTGTAGCAAATGACGTAAGTACCGATTTGCAAAATAAGCTTCCTCCAAAACTTAAAGATCCTGGTACTTTCTTGATTCCTTGTAGCATTGGTAATTGTGATATTGATAAAGCGATGCTAGATCTAGGGGCAAGTATTAGCATCATCCCGCTATCGGTTAGTAAGAAAATAGGTGTGGGGGAACTCAAACCCACCACCATAAAATTACAACTAGCGGACCTCTCCATCAAGCATCCAGTAGGTATTATGGAGGATGTTCCTTGTAAGATAGGGAAGCTAACCATCCCTATAGACTTAGTTGTTCTTGAGATTGAGGAAGACAACCAAATTCCCATCATTTTGGGGAGGCCATTTCTTGCGACAGCTGGGGCAAAAATAGATGTTAAAAATGGTAATCTCGCGTTAAATGTTGGAAATGATAAGGTTAAGTTTAGAATTCCAAAATTAAATCTCGAGAACCCTGGCCATGAAATTTATGTTCTTGAGGATGGTAGCAAGGAGGAAGAAAAACCACACTTTAAGGATGCTATGGAGAAAAGTCAAACAAATCAAAAATCCTTAGACTATGGTGATATTAGAAATTTGTGCCCTACTAAAGACAAAATTGAAAAATCCATTCCAAAAAGTAGGGTCCCAAAAAAATCAAGCAAACCGAGGTGGCGCACGTGCATCGATAGCAGGAACTCAATCATTTCAATGGCCATGGAGTGGCGAATTGTCAAAGTCAATAAGCCATTACAATACCGTTCCTTGCCCATTCCAGTTATAAGAAGGGGGTCGAGCTAATGACCTTAAACAAGCATCATCGGGATGGTAACCGATGATATTTTTTTTTATATTGTTATTTTGTCTGTCTTATTCTTCTCCTCCTCCCCAAGTTTTTCTTTATAGTTGTCCTATTTTAACACATTGAGGATAATGTTTTCTTTAAGTGTGGGGGGGGGGGTAGAATCTCTTCCTTTCTCATTTTTTTTTTTAAAAAAAAAAAAACTCTCTTATTATCATTATCAAAATTGTATTTATAAAACTTTTTCCTATCTATTTTTTTATAAACTTTTTCCTTTGAGAATTTTGATAAAGAGAAGTTAGGAATATATTGAGAATAAATGAAAAAATATAAGTATAAGTATAAAATTCATAAACTTTATTAAGTACAAGCATTACTTTTATTAATGATTTTTTGGGTCATTTAAGTTAGGTTATATTTACTTGTGAAAATTTTGAAATCATTCTTGTTTATACATCACAAAGCCTTTATTTTTACTCCTTTTTAAGATATGAATGATTGTTATGCATTTCCCGAATCATAAAACTTTCGCTTAAAACCATCTTTCCATTTCCATTTTCAAGGCTATTAATCAACTTAAACCTCTTGTGAATTGTCCACTCGAATATCTAAATGAATAATTCATTATAGAGTGGAACAATTTAAAACAAGAAACTGAATTGCCAAATATAATAAATCTCTAGCCTTTTCCACTACCATCATCCGCCCCCATTTTTTGTGATTCGAGGTCCATAACAACTTATGAGTATCTTAATTAAGGAATAAAAGTCATTGTTAATTGATGAATTCCAAGCATGAAACAATTCTTCACAAAGCACTCTAAAGAGTGAATTTATTTCAAACCATACTTGTGATCCAAAAATCCATTTGGCTATTTCAATATGCTTTTGCTTGATAAACTTTATTCTTGCTATATTAAACTTATAATTCTCTATCTATTTCCCAATATAATCATAGGTTCTATTTCGCAAAGTTCTTAAATTATGGAAGGGACAGAAAAATAGGTAGGAAGAATTTTTATTAAAGCAATACGCTATTCTAAAGAGAGCATTTTATTTCTTTGACGGTCATTTATTCTTCTCTTCCCTTTTTCCAATCTCTAACTCGCTCGAGGACAAGCAAGGTTTAAGTGTGGGGGAGTTGATAAACGACTATTTTATAGTTATTTATAGTATATTTTACTATACATTTTATCTTTAATCCTAGCTTATTCAAGTACATTTAGTTCGTTGTTATCTATATTTTGTGGATTTTATGCTTGGTGATATTTTATGGTTGAAACAGGTTTTCGGGTCAAAATATGACTCATATAGTGAACCGGAGAAAAGGGGTTGAACATGGAGCAATTTGAGAAGAAAAGTAAGTGAAAAATCAGAAATTTGGGTCAGCACGACCGTGCTTGGAAATAAGCATGACCGTGCCATTTGTGTCGCCAAAAAAACAAACAAGAAACCAATTCAGCACGACCGTGCCATTTTACATACTCGACCGCGCCAGATGCCTTGGTCAAACCGAACCTCAGCACATACCCGGTCAGACCATCTCACAACCCGGTCGGACCTCCTTACTTACCCGGCCGGATCCAAAGAATATTTTGAATTTCATCACTTGGTCCGGTCGAACCTAATACAATACTTGGACGGACCTCTCCAGATCTCACTATTGTGCATGCTTGATCCACCCGAACCACATTCTTACCTGTTCCGAAGAAATGCCTTCCAGAAGTGCCTTTTAGACTGAGTTGCGGGAAAAGACACCCCTTTTAGCCCCATTGCCTATATAAGAAGGCCATTTCAGCCTTAGAAACTATCTAGATTTTATTGTAACTATACTCTAGCAATTTCTTAAGTCCAAATACATTATTATTGTCGCGACCCCGAACCCCGCGGGCCCGAGATCGCGAGTTGGATGTCGACTTAAACAGTAAACTCTAAAATAATGAAGATAAAATTTTCATTTTATACCAAAAGTTAATACAAGGTTTTGTAGATCAAAGTTTAATAATAACAAAGTACCACTAACATAAGCTCCACAAGCTTATACCCCAAAATATAACATATACAAATCTTAATGACGTCAAAGTGTGGTACAACTATCCCCAAAAGAGTTACACATTTATATAATGTAAACCCACCAATATACAGTTGCCCAAAAAGCTCAACCCTCGCGACGTCCTCGTGATCAGCGAGTCTAATTCCTTGGTCCTGGGGGGGTTAAGGAAAAACAAAGATAAAAATAAAGGGGGTGAGATAAATCTGAATAAGTTACTAATGCAACTACATGACATGCTATGATGCAATAATCAATAATAAATCACATAACACATAACAATTATCATATATCAGATAGCAGCGGAAATGAACACATAACAAAGGATATTAGCCAAGGTTTTCCAAACCGATAAACCAAATAAAGGTCGCTGCGTAGCTTCAATAATCAACAAATCATCATCTTCATAATAGCATGAAAGCTGAAGAGAAATCCCAGTACCGGAACCAATAAACAAATAGCAAGGGAATATGACACAAAGTCATATCCCAAACCGAACAGCTAGAATGCTCACAAAGGAGCTAGCTCATCTCACATCCAAGGCCAATCTGGAGGAGGGTAATAATTGGGCAAAACAATGGTCAACATCATAATGGACTTGGTTTGTGCCATCATAATGTTTCGCATCGCCCGAAACACACACAAATACCAGCTGGACTTTCAAGTAAAGGCTAAGTAATAAAATACTAGCACGATAAACAATTAATGATTCCAAAGTATGGAACCATACCAAGTGATCACCAAGAAGATGAAATGAACTAACAACACACAAGTAAAGTGTTCCGATAATTCAACCATGACAACACAATTCCCATATCGCAGTCAATCACAAGGATCCAGTTAACTCAAAAACACAACCCAAAACTACTCACTCATCCCGAAGAGCTCAAGGAGAGCTTTAAAACGATAACTTATACACCTAAAACGGAGTCCGGATGAACAAGATATGGCCCTCGAAAGATTGGACAAAAAGGGAAATAAATTTCACAACAGGGGAGAGGGTGCGCGCGCCTCCTATGATCAGAAGGAAAATCAAGATTGGAGGAGGGGAGGGTGCGTGCGCCTCCTATGAGAGGTTGCGCGCGCCTCCAATGATCAGAAGGATTGAACTTTGAAGCCATAGAGGGAGCGCACGCCCCCTAGGACAAGGTGCGCGCGCCTCCAGGAAACAGAAGGTTTTGGTCAAGAAGGGCATAAGGGTGCGCACGCCTCCCCCGAGAGGGTGCGCGCGCCCCCTTGCCCGGAAAGGCAAATTCCGGCCAAAAATCTGGGTTTCTACCATTGTCAACCCAAATCAAAACAAAACCAATCTTCACCATTTCTAACACTACCAAAATGGGAACTAAAGTACCTACACCATTTTGAGCCAAAAGAACTCCAACAATATCATCTAGGAACCTCAATTAAGGATGATTCAAATACCAAAATTTTACAAAATGAACAAAAATGTAAATCGTCTCAAAATCAACCAAAGAAGCAATAAATGGAAATCATAGTATCATCTAAGCATAGGATGAACATTTTTAGCATAAATGGGGGAAAAGTAACTTACTTGAATTTTCTCAAAGTTGCCGGAACTCGAATATTTTTAGCCCTCTACGATCCTAACGACGATCTAAACAAGTTTCATGTTTTAAGAAATGAGAAATAACAAGAGGAAGATGGTTAGATTGAAGAGAGAAGGTAGAGAGAAACTTACCCTTTTTCTTGAGCTAGGAAGAGAGAGAGAATGAGCTGGGAAATGAGTGAGGTGAGGGAGAAGAGAAGGAGTAGGGAGGGAGTAGGAGAAATGATTTGAAAACTTACACTTAGGCCCCTTCCCCATCTACTAACACAATTACTTACACTCCCTACTAACAATTAAGACCCAACAGTACTACACTAACCCAAATGACTCAAATAAAATGCTAGGCATAATTATTATGAAACATAAAATGCACACATAAATATTTAAATAAATAATAATTTAAATAAATAAATAAGCAAATAAATAAATAATAATTATTTATTACTAATAAAATAGAGCCTAGCTTTCGGGTCGTGACATTCACTCCCCCATAAAGAAAATTCGACCCGAATTTTAACGAGACTTACCCGAATTAAAAAGCCACGGATATTTCCTCTCGATCTCATCTCGGAGCTCCCACGTTGACTCCTCGATATTATGATTCCTCCAAAGAACTCTAACCAACGCAATGCTTTTGCTTCTCAATTCTTGGACTTTGGAGTCAAGGATCCTAACCGGTCGTTCCTCATAAGTTATATCGGGCTCAATATCCTCCGGTATCCTCGGTAACACGTAAGAAGGATCATGAACGTACTTCCGAAGCATAGAAATGTGAAAGACGTTGTGCAACCGGTCTAAGGATGGCGGCAACGCAAAACCTCGGAGCCAATTTGCCTTTCTTCCCGAACCTTCGAATACCCACCTTCGGAGATACTTTCAAGAACACAAAATCACCGGTCTGAAAACTAAGATATCGCCTTCGGTTATTTGCATAGCTCTTATGTCGATTCTGGGCTGTTTTCAATCGATCCCGGATAGCTCGAACTTTCTCAACTGAATCCTGAAGCAAATCAATACCCACGATCTTCGCTTCACCGACCTCATCCCAACAAATAGGCGATCTACATTTCCTCCCATACAAAGCCTCATACGGTGCCATACCAATGCTCGACTGATAGCTATTATTGTAGGCAAACTCTGCAAGCGGTAGGTGTGAATCCCACGAATCCGGAAAGTCAATTGTGCAAGCCCGTAACATATCCTCGAGAATCTGAATGGTCCTCTCAGACTGACCGTCAGTCTGAGGATGAAATGCTGTGCTAAACCTCAAGTCGGTACCCAAGGCCTTCTGTAACGACTGCCAAAATCGGGATGTAAACCTGGGGTCTCTGTCCGACACAGTACTAACCGGAACACCATGTAATCTGACAATCTCATGAATATACAAATTCGCAAGTTTCTCCATCGAATAGGAAATGTCAATGGGTAAGAAATGAGAAGACTTAGTCAACCTGTCCACGATCACCCAAACTGCATTGAACTTTCTTCGAGTCCTGGGTAGTCCGGTTACAAAATCCATCGAAATGTGTTCCCACTTCCACTTGGGTATCTCAAGAGGCTGAAGTAAACGTGCGGGTCTCTGATGCTCTGCTTTAACTTGTTGACAGGTCAAACATTTCGATACATAGTCTGCGATCTCCCTCTTCATGTTAATCCACCAAAATTGTTGTTTCAAATCCTGATACATCTTCGTACTCCCGGGATGGATGGTATACCTCGATTTGTGACCCTCATCAAGAACTCTCTGTTTAATTCCATTAACATCCGGAACACACAATCTGCCACAGAAAGTCAAAACTCCAATCGGGCTAACAGAAAAATCCTCGAAGTTCTTCTCTTTCAATTTACCCATTATTTTCACCAACTCGGGATCTTCTCTCTGCGCTTCCTTTATTCTCTGAATTAGGGTCGGAGATACCCTAATATTCGCAAAAATCGCCCCATGTCTCGATTCACGAGGAGACCAATCTCGCACATCCTCAAGCATCTTCCACTCACGGACCATCATCGAAGCTACATAAGACTTCCTACTAATCGCATCGGCAACAACATTTGCTTTTCCCGGGTGGTACGAAATGGTACAATCATAATCTTTTAAAAGCTCCGTCCACCTACGCTGCCGGTTGTTCAATTCCTTTTGAGAGAAGAGGTATTTCAAACTCTTGTGATCGGTAAAAATCTCAAACTTCGCTCCATAAAGGTAATGCTTCCATTTGTGCAACGCAAAGACTATCGCCGCCAACTCCATATCGTGAGTGGGGTAATTATGTTCACTAGGGGTCAACTTCCTCGAAGCATAAGCAATTACTTTCCCGTTCTGCATCAACACACAACCCAAACCCTCTTTCGAAGCATCACTGTAAATCACTAGCCCATCGCTCCCATTAGGCAAAGTCAAGATCGGAGCGGTAGTCAACCTCTTCTTCAATTCCTCGAAACTCTTGTCACATTTCTCGGTCCACTCAAACGGGACATTCTTCCGGGTCAACTGAGTCATCAGAGTAGCGATCCTCGAAAACCCCTCAATAAATCTTCTGTAATACCCGGCCAACCCCAGAAAGCTTCTAATCTCTGTCACTGATTCGGGTCTCTTCCAATCCACTATTGCCTCTATCTTTGAAGGATCTACAGAAATCCCATCTTTAGAAATCACATGGCCCAGAAATGACACTTTCTCGAGCCAAAATTCGCATTTACTAAACTTCGCAAACAATTGTTCCCTCGCAAGAACGGATAACACTGTTCTCAAATGTTGCTCGTGGTCCTCTCTATATTTAGAGTAGACGAGTATATCATCAATAAAGACCACCACGAACGAATCAAGACAAAGATGGAAAACCCAGTTCATCAAATCCATAAACACGGCAGGCGCGTTAGTCAACCCGAACGGCATAACCAGGAATTCATAATGACCATAACGCGTGCGAAAGGCAGTCTTCGGAATATCCTCCGATCGAATCTTCAACTGATGGTACCCACTCCTCAAATCAAGTTTAGAGAACACCACGGACCCTTGAAGCTGATCAAATAAATCATCAATGTGAGGTAGAGGATACTTGTTCTTCACTGTAACCTGATTCAACTTTCGGTAATCTATACACAATCTCAAAGAACCGTCTTTCTTCCGCACAAACAAAACCGGTGCTCCCCACGGGGAAACACTAGGGCGGATAAACCCTCGATCAAGCAACTCTTGCAACTGAACCTTTAGTTCCTTGAATTCTGCGGGAGCCAACCTGTACGGTGCCTTTGAAATCGGAGCCATACCCGGTAAAAGATCTATACAAAATTCTATTTCACGATCGGGAGGCATATTATATTCAGAAGAGAAAACATCGGGAAATTCCCTAACTACCCGAACACTCTCCAAACTAGGGGATTCTTTCCTAGTATCAAGAACACTAGCCAAATACCCCTCACAACCACGATGCAACAATTTTCTCGCTTTCACATAAGAAATTAAACGGACTTTTCTACTCAAAGGGCTAGCCTCAAAAACAAATTTAGGCACATCGGGAATAGAAAAAGTAACAACTTTCTTACGACAATCAACGGAAGCATGAAACTTGCTCAACCAATCCATACCTAAAATAACATCAAAGTCTTGAATGGGAAGGACTACCAAGTCCGCACATAAGACACGACCACATATAAGCACATCACACGCACGAAAGACCTTATCAGTCACCAAACATTCTCCTATAGGGGTCGACACCTCTAGCACATAAGGTAAAGACTCAAATGCAGCATTTAGCATAGAAGCAAATTGCACAGATATGTATGAATGAGATGATCCTGGATCTACTAACGCTCGGGCGCTCACATTAAACACAGAGACAATACCTCCAATAACGGATGGATCATCGGTAGCTTGTTGTTGATTCATGGAAAATACCCTTCCTTGGACCTTGGGCTTCCCCGTAGCATCCCTTTTCTGACCCTGAGTAATACCAACTCCTAACCCGGATGGTTGACCCTTGCCTCTAGTACAATCCCTTACGAAATGACCCATTTGACCACAGTTGGTGCACTTGTCTTGTTTCTTCCAACAACGGTCCTCTGAATGACCCTCCCTTTGACAATACAAACAAAGCCTCCTAATTTGGTTCCCTTGGTTCCCGGAAGTGGTGCCCGGGTTCCTTGGGATCGGTTGCCCTCGGGACTGAGATTGTCCCCCAAAGTTACCTCGGCTATCAATCCTTGGTTGTGACTTGATCTGCGCTCCTTGCTTACTCGGGTTGGCTACCTCGGTCTTCCTCTTATGTTCCCCAATATCTTGCTCGATCAAGTATGCACGGTCTACCGCATCTTGGAATGTCACAATCCTCTGGGCTATAAGCTGAGTACGGATAGAAGTCTTCAAACCCCGGATGAATCTCATAGCCTTCTGTTCTTCGGTCCTCACAAGATAGTCACAATACTGGGCTAATTCTGTGAACTTAGCCGAGTACTGAGCTATAGACAACAAACCTTGCTCCAAGTCGAGAAGCTCGATCTCTTTTCGGTTCTGATCCACTACCGAAATAAAATGCTATTTGAACTTCCGCACAAACAACTCCCATGCATACACTATGCGAGTGTCATCCCAACTAGCTTTAACTCCTTTCCACCAATGCTCGGCGGCACCCACAAGCTTATAAGCCGCAAACCGGACCCTATCCTCGTCCGTGCATCCAAACACATCATAGATTTTCTCCATAGACTCAACCCATAGTTCGGCCTTCTTCACATCGGGCTCACCATCGAACTCTGCCGGTTTCAGTTTCAAGAATTGCTCCAAACCATATCGGGGTGGTGGTGCTTGTTCTACTCTCGGTACTTGGTCATGAATTGCCTTCATGGCCGCCTCAAAGATGCCTTGGAATATGGCACGGTTCTTTTCCCGAAGATCATTCTAATTCTGAGCCCCACTAGAACCTTCACCTGTTCTTCTTCTAGCCATTGAGAATAATTACCTGCAGAAAACATCAACCGTTACTCACTCTGAACACAACTACCCTCCTAGGTCATACAAGTCCACCTAGACTTATACTTAGAGCCAAACCATGGCTCTGATACCAACTGTCGCGACCCCAAACCCCGCGGGCCCGAGATCGCGAGCTGGACGTCGACTTAAATAGTAAACTCTAAAATAATGAAGATAAAATTTTCATTTTATACCAAAAGGTAATACAAGGTTTTGTAGATCAAAGTTTAATAATAACAAAGTACCACTAACATAAGCTCCACAAGCTTATACCCCAAAATATAACATATACAAATCTTAATGACGTCAAAGTGTGGTACAACTATCCCCTAAAGAGTTACACATTTATATAATGTAAACCCACCAATATACACTTGCCCCAAAAGCTCAACCCTCGCGACGTCCTCGTGATCAGCGAGTCTAATTCCTTGATCCTGGGGGGGGGTTAAGGAAAAACAAAGATAAAAAGAAAGGGGGTGAGATAAATCTCAATAAGTTACTAATGCAACTACATGACATGCTATGATGCAATAATCAATAATAAATCACATAACACATAGCAATTATCATATATCAGATAGCAGCGGAAATGAACACATAACAAAGGATATTAGCCAAGGTTTTCCAAACCGATAAACCAAATAAAGTTCGCTGCGCAGCTTCAATAATCAACAAATCATCATCTTCATAATAGCATGAAAGCTGAAGAGAAATCCCCGGTACCGGAACCAATAACCAAATAGCAAGGGAATATGACACAAAGTCATATCCCAAACCAAACAGCTAGAATGCTCACAAAGGAGCTAGCTCATCTCACATCCAAGGCCAATCTGGAGGAGGGTAATAATTGGGCAAAACAATGGTCAACATCATAATGGACTTGGCTTGTGCCATCATAATGTTTCGCATCGCCCGAAACACACACAAATACCAGCTGGACTTTCAAGTAAAGGCTAAGTAATAAAATACTAGCACGATAAACAATTAATGATTCCAAAGTAGGGAACCATACCAAGTGATCACCAAGAAGATGAAATGAACCAACAACACACAAGTAAAGTGTTCCGATAATTCAACCATGACAACACAATTCCCATATCGCATTCAATCACAAGGATCCAGTTAACTCAAAAACACAACCCAAAACTACTCACTCATCCCGAAGAGCTCAAGGAGAGCTTTAAAACGATAACTTATACACCTAAAACGGAGTCCGGATGAACAAGATATGGCCCTCGAAAGATTGGACAAAAAGGGAAATAAATTTCACAACAGGGGAGAGGGTGCGCGCGCCTCCTATGGGAGGGTGCGCGCGCTAGGGGTGTTCACGGTCCGGTCCGGTCCGGTTTTTGTCAAAATTTCATAAAACCGGGACCGAACCAACAATTCGGTTCTACGAAAATTTGGAACCAAGACCGAACCAATACATACAAGAACCAAAACATCGGTTCCGGTTCCATTGGTCCGGTTCCGGTCCGGTTCCGCTAAAATATACATTTGTTATTAATTTTCCTTTTGTCATAACTTTAGCAAGAGATTAAGAGAAAAATTATTTAGAGAAGAAAATCTTTCTTTCACTAGATGCACATAATTGATGGGCAGAACTAAGAAATCCCAATCTGCAATCTAGAATTACATGAACCTGAACAGAACATTAACTTTCATGATATATTTATGTTCAGTAAAAAAATATACATGTATGTATGTTTCTTGATTAGCAAAAAGAAGACCAACAACAGTAGGCTTGTAATTTTTGTTAACAAACAGTAGATATTTTTATATAACTAGAAAAATACAATTTTTATATATTAGCATTTTATATAAAACTATATATGTTATATTATTGGTCCGGTCCGGTCCAAAACCGATGTTAAATTTATGAAATCCGGAACCGGACCAATTTGTCGGTTCTTAAGAAATTTAGAACCAGGACCAAACCAAAAGTATTGGTCCGGTCCGGTTTTCATTGGTTCGGTCCGGTTCCTCCGGTCCGGTCCGGTTCCGAAATTATTTTGCTCAGCCCTAGCGCGCGCCTCCTATGATCAGAAGGAAAATCAAGATTGGAGGAGGGGAGGGTGCGTGCGCCTCCTATGAGAGGGTGCACGCGCCTCCAATGATCAGAAGGATTTGAACTTTGAAGCCATAGAGGGAGCGCACGCCCCCTAGGACAAGGTGCGCGCGCCTCCAGGAAACAGAAGGTTTTGGTCAAGAAGGGCATAAGGGTGCGCACGCCTCCCCCGAGAGGGTGCGCGCGCCCCCTTGCCCGGAAAGGCAAATTCCGGCCAAAAATCTGGGTTTCTACCATTGTCAACCCAAATCAAAACAAACCCAATCTTCACCATTTCTAACACTACCAAAATGGGAACTAAAGTACCTACACCATTTTGAGCCAAAAGAACTCCAACAACATCATCTAGGAACCTCAATCAAGGATGATTCAAATACCAAAATTTTACAAAATGAACAAAAATGTAAATCATCTCAAAATCAACCAAAGAAGCAATAAATGGAAATCATAGTATCATCTAAGCATAGGATGAACATTTTTAGCATAAATGGGGGAAAAGTAACTTACTTGAATTTTCTCAAAGTTGTCGGAACTCGAATATTTTTAGCCCTCTACGATCCTAACGACGATCTAAACAAGTTTCATGTTTTAAGAAATGAGAAATAACAAGAGGAAGATGGTTAGATTGAAGAGAGAAGGTAGAGAGAAACTTACCCTTTTTCTTGAGCTAGGAAGAGAGAGAGAGAATGAGCTGGGAAATGAGTGAGGTGAGGGAGAAGAGAAGGAGTAGGGAGGGAGTAGGAGAAATGATTTGAAAACTTACACTTAGGCCCCTTCCCCATCTACTAACACAATTACTTACACTCCCTACTAACAATTAAGACCCAACAGTACTACACTAACCCAAATGACTCAAATAAAATGCTAGGCATAATTATTATGAAACATAAAATGCACACATAAATATTTAAATAAATAATAATTTAAATAAATAAATAAGCAAATAAATAAATAATAATTATTTATTACTAATAAAATAGAGCCTAGTTTTCGGGTCGTGACAATTATACTTAGCTTTTGTATAAATCACAAAAGGTGTTCTTGAGTGCATTTGAAGTATAAATACATTGAGGTTTATTTCCAGCCATCTTATCTTCAAATCTGAATAAGTTTCTCTTTCCCTTCTTTTTATCATTTATATCTTATTCTTATTTCTTTGCGATCATAATATTAACAATGGCTTGTGAGTAATCACCCATATTCTTGGGGTTGGAAACTCAACCTCATATGTTCATCACTTTAATTTATGCTCATCTTTCTTTCTCTTCATCTTAAACAATTTATTAATATCATAACTAAAACGCTTACGACCATGATGAGCTCCATGATTCGTATGAGCTCCAGTTAGTCGAGAGAAGTACCTAGCGGAGAATCTCGACTAGCGAATCCATATGAGTAAACTGGGTTTCTATTAATCACGAGAGTAGATTAATGGCCTAGGGATGTTCCTTGAGTGGAAAGTATGTCGATTTTATAAACTTAACGGATTCTTACTAGTCTATGGGTCATCGAGAGATATGGCATAGTTAGTACAAGAATACAAATGCTACTTGCTTGATCGTGAGAAGTACAGTGTAGGCTTAACATACCATCCTTGTTTTAAAATGGAAATTTAATCTAAAGAGCATGATTAATTGATAAACACTTGATTGTTTGAATCTCAACCCCAGGAATACTTTCAATATAAGAAGTTAAATTAAAAATTAGAGTATTTACAATTTATTTCTAGACAAAGTGACAAACCATTTTTACCCCCAATCAATTTCTTTTACTATATTTTTCTATTAAAGCAAACATTTTCCAAAGTAAACTATGTCCTCGTGGGATCGACCCGTACTTGCACATCACTGTATTACAATAACCCCGTGCACTTGCGGTATTTATAACTAAGCCTTCGTTTAGGCCCAACACCATGCTTCGTCTTCGCCCGCAGCGATCCCTTGAAGACACGAGCTCATTCTTCATAATTATCACCCCTTAGTTGAACATGGGTGATAATCTGCCCTGGGTTGTCACTCATCGACAGAAAATAAGGAGACTGCCTCTCATCGACCACGGCCTTCTTCCCACTACTCTCTGTGTTTGTCATGTTCGGTTCTTGGTAGGCTCCGGTTAACAAGTTGAAACCGAGAATGTGGAGGAAAGTAAAATGATTTTTATTTCTTTCAGTTTTCTGTCAATGTACAATGCCTATGTATACAAGAGGAGTCCTTGTTAGGCAAGGAGAGAATCCTACCTAATCTCTACAAATATGCTAATGATATATCTCTACCTATTTTACAATACTAGAAATAGGGAAGTAGATATTCACAAAATAACAATACAACGGAAGGAGATATTGAAAAATCTCGTCAATATCCCAACATCCCCTCCTCCCTTTCTCCCTCCCCGGGTTGGAGGTGTGAAACCTCTAATAGTCAAGCTTCTTCATTGAACCAGGAAGATTTAAGACAGTGTTAGTGCAAAACAGTGGTGTCACGACTGGTGTTGCCCCCGGTGTTACCCAAAAGGGGTTTGTAATAGTTTCATCATTTATTCACAAAATTATTGAATATTAATGTTTAATATTTACTGTAAGTTTATTGTTAATTGTAGGTCCAAAGAATCGTTCAATGTTGATTAAAATGGTAGAGCTACAAACAAGGAAGGAATAAAGGATGAGAGTTACGCATAAATGAAAAGTTATATGTAAGGGTTTTTCTAATGTGTGCCCATGTTAATCCAACAAGATTCCCTAGTAAATTGTGTAAAATGATTTTAGTTATGTAAACTAATAAATGAAGAACCTTGAAAACAGTATAAAAATCCTTTGACGAAAAATCCTTCGAGTATTCTACTTGTACTTCTAATTATTCTGTTGCTTCTTGTTCATATATCCGGTTCTTCTGTCCTGCTACTACATTGAAAGCTTGTTTTTTCATTATTTTCTTCCTTTCTTTTTTCTCTTCTTATACTTAATATTTTTGTTGATAAATTGGTGATTTTGTTTTTCTTCCCACTTATAAGTCAATTAATTTTAAAAGAAAAAATATATGCAAGGGAAACTCGTATGATTCTCAGCCGAGGTAAAGCATAATTATTTATCTCTTTTTTTTGGTGCTCTAAAAGTTAAAATTAACAGTATCATTTTAACTATGTTAACTTATGGATTAAAGTGCAGTTGTGGAAATATTACTTCCTCTCTGTCTCAGAAAGTTTGTTCCATTTGATTTTTTTACGGTTAACAAAAATAAATTTTAATCATACAGTGATGTCGATCTAATTATCCTAGTGAAATTCTCAAAATTATCATTGATAAATTACTTAATGATTTATCAATAATATTTTTTAAAATTTCGTTGTAACAAAGTTAGCGTGTTGACTATAAAAAGTTAAAATGAGGTAAATTTTTCGGGACAAAGAGAGTACATATATTTTTTTAATGAACTCTTTCATGGAGCTTTGCCTTGACTCGAGATTTTTTTTAAAATTTGTTTTCAAAACTTCTCACATAAAGTCTTTTTTTTTTATCTTAGGTTTGTAGTGAATTTGTAGGATTTTTTTACTATCCTATGAGGGTTTTTACACTACATAATCAAAATAAAAATTCTTTATTAATTAGTTTAATTATTTATGAACATTCCTACACAATTCATTAAAGAATCTTGGGGATTATAAATTAAAGTATAAAATAAAAGAGAAAAAAGATGAAATGAGAAAAAACAGGCCTCTATAGAAGGAAGGAACTAAGAAACATGATAAAAGAACGGAATACTGTAGCAAGGAACACAAAAAGGACTAGAATACTAAAATGTTTTCAGACATTAAGGGTATTCATTAATTATGTTAAATAATTGAAATAACTCTCACACAATTTACTAGGGAATCTTCTTGAATTAACATGTGCCCATGGGCACACATTAGATATGAGTCCAGATCTCCTGTACCACTTTGTGTGCCCCTCCCTGTGCCATTATAATCTCAGCCGTTTACATGTTTGGATAATATCAACATAATGACAATCTTAATGACTGCAAGCCGTTGGATCACTTGTGGCACAGGGAGGGGCACACAAAGTGGTACAGGAGATCTGAACTTATTAGATATACCCTATATGTAAAACTTGAAGAGAGAAAAACATGGTTGAAGACTTGTTAATCATTGCTTGCTGAGAACATGGGTACAAGGTCTCGAAGCACAAAAGTTCCAGGAGGTCATACACGACATATGTGGGAAAAGAAAGTGATTGCTACAATTTAGGAAACACTACCAACTTGAAGCTAAGGTGTAGGAACATGATCTTCAATAAACCAAGTGGAGGATTTCGTGCTTCTTGGAGTAGGCACCAAGTTTTGGACTCCTAAATATAGTGCAAGGCTGGACCAAAGTTAAATACACAGTTTCCAAGCAAAAAACTGCACTTGTATGAAACACACACACGACACACGGCAGTGTTATCCAAAGTGTTAACAACACCTACTCCAATACCAGCAAACTTATTTTTTATTAGCCAACATCTTTTGAGGGGTTTCTGGTTGAGGATGAGAGTGGTTTTAAACGTGTGTTTTCTATAGAGAGACTATTCACTCCTTGGTTCGTTTAGACTCAATCCTCCCATAACTTTATTTCTACGCTTAAGGATTTTATCTTTAAGTGTGTTTTTTACTAGGATAGAGTTTCGTGTTTAGTCTTTATTCGTTCCATAGAGCATTCATGTAATATCTCTAGGGAACTTTCGGCATTGTACGTATAACTCGATTTTTTAGTAAAGGTCTCACCTTTTGAGGCACCCTTAAGATATATTTATATACCTTGAGAAAAATAAATCTCTTATGTGGTTTAAATTTCTGTTGTAAACTCTTTTTAAAAGTGTTTTAAGTTATTAATCTTGTGGAACTGTCGTCAAAGTGTTATTATTGGTACTATCCAACACTTGGGATAACACTCGTGAGTTTTTACCCAGAAACCCAAGGTCACTGACATTTTGAGACAGTATTAAGTTATCTTTTTAGTAGTACTCCTTTCTTGTCAAAACGAGAGTCTCACTTTGATGAAATTCTAGCTATTATTATGCAAATCTATAAATTGTTATTGAGTCAGTATTAGAAATAGTATAACAATTTTTAAAATTGTGCGGATAAAAATATTTGATTTTTTTTTATATATAAACTTATGATTAAAGTTCAGTTAAATTAGTCATGCAAGTAAAAGCAAATCAGTATACTAAGGAAGTATAAAATAGAAGATGATTGCAAATTCCAAAACTTACCAACTTCCCATGTGAGCATCAGGTCTTTTTCATTACGTTCTTCACCATTAATCAAACGTTTGTTTTGTCATTACCAATTGGGCATTAGGCCACTTTAGTGGCAGCTAACCGATGTATTATTCTCTCCATCCCTAAAGGATGGATTTCGAACCGCTCCACCGAAGAGTTAGCTGCACCGCTCCACCGGATGGTGTAGATCTTGGCCACGTCGATGGAGCTAATCAAACGGCTGGAGCTATAATTAATAAAACGATGTCGTTTGCATCCGTATTTCGAATATTGGAAAATTATGTATTCGGAAGAGCTATACGCTGCCGTTAACGACCCCGTTAACGGAGATAACTGGAATCGCCCGCTCAAATGTTGGAGCTCAAATACGTCTTATCATCTAATTGGTATTAGTGATCAAATAACCTAATTACTTCATTATTCAAAAATCAAAAGGAGCGGAGACACAAAAGGCGATTTTTCTCCCAGCTTGGTGAAATCTTGATTTGCTGCGATACCGGTTTTTACCTCACCCCAATCGGAAGATTAGGGTCTGATAAGAACGATTTGTGAAAGGATCGTGAAAATCAAGGGTTTAGGTTAAACAAAATGTCACATTTAAGATTTACTGGTATTCAATTCGGTTTTAGGTATAGAATTATGATTCGTTGTTTTTTTTGTAGTTGATGTATGCGTCCTTTGCACATTTTTATTCGAATCATCAAACAGTGTGGTTCTCTGTACATTTATTATTGATGCAGCATAATAAATACATGCCTTGTTGGTTACGTTTTGTAATGGCTCCCATACGAATACTTTTGTGGTTTTGGCTCCCTGTGTTGACATTTATTTACCTTCTTCTGTACAACATTCACATGCCTTGTATGTTAGGTCTTGAAGGAGCTACCTTTGTTAGCTCCTTCAAGAGCTATCGATGCAAATAGCTATATTAAAAATTACATCGTGTCATAATCATTTTTCTTTAAGCTAATCAATCATTACTCCATCGCTCGTGACTTCATTTAGTACATTTTGACCTCATCGCTTTGGTTTTGTATCGTGAAACTCCAATCCCAAATTAGACAGATATGAGTTTTTTTGTTAAGATGGCTTTGGTTAATACGAAGGCTAAATCTTTAGATGGCTTTTTTTTAGATCCCTGTGTTTTTTTATTAAGATCCCTATGTTTTTTGTTAAGATGGCTTTCGTTAAGATGGCTTTGGTTTTGTAGATCCCTATGTTCTTTGTTAAGATGGCTTTGGTTAATACGAATGCTAGACCTTTTTCCAAAAGCTATCGATGCATTAGATGATTCGTTAGCACCTCCTCTGCTTTAGGCTCCCAATCTTTAAGTGCATGGCTCTTATTAGTAAAGCGATTTTATTCCGTGTAGTAATAATTAATTGTTGTAAACAGATATTTGTAATTATGAGCAGGATGGGCACTCTGGAAGGAGAGATGGAGCTTGATCCTGAGGTTGAAATCTTGGATAAACCATACATTGGCCAAGTATTCATCACTATAAAATCGGCATATGACTTTTATAATGCGTATGCAGGTCGGCAAGGGTTTAGCATTCATGTTAACCAAGGCCATTATAACAAAGATAAAACAATGAGGGTGGATTGCAAATTTTGTTGCAAAAAACAAGGGATGAAACAGAAGGACGATAGGAGAGTGGGTGCCTCGAATCCTTGGGATGAGATACGTTGCGGATGTGATGCCTTTATTTCTATTCATTGGGATCAAGATAAGAAAGCGTACGTATTAAACAAGTTCTATGAGTGGCATAACCACGTATTACACAAAGCTGATTATAAGCACATGTTGAGGTCACAAAGGGCTTTCACTCCTGCTCAAGCTGTTGTTGAACAGCTAGGACGTGGTGTTGGGTTTCGATGTAACATGCGCAGCGGAATTTAGCATTTAAAATTTTGAAACCCAAAGCCATGGATCCGTTCATATGATTAAATCAAATACAACATAAGTATAAAGGAATAAACTAACCCTTGATGGCTATCAAGTTCTCTTGGTCTTTGGTGGATGTTTGAAGACTTGATCACGATCACAAAGCTTGAACACGAACTTTGAAGATGATGATTTTCACCCTCTAGCGGTATCCACACTTCGAACGAATATCAAAGGAGCTTCTTTGATCTTGGTTGCTAGACCAAATTGTGAAACACTTTTTCACAATCAAAAGAACTATATGGAATTTATTTTGTGTATTATTTTGTTCCTCAACCAAGAATGTCTTGGAACAAAATAAACCCTCTCTCAAACTCTTTGAGACTCACAAAATCATTGGCCTTGAGTGCTGGCCGAATTTGGTCTTTTATACACAAGTATGACCTATTCCAAATAGGAAACTTGTGTCAAAATCCTTCCAAAATTCGTTTCCAAATCAAATTAGGAATCTGCCACCCGACAGCACTGTGCGGCCGCCCAAAATCATCTGTGCGGTCGCACAACTATCTGAAGCAAAACTGGTACAAAACTGAGATACTTGTGCGGCCGCCCAGTCCATACTGTGCGGTCGCACACTTCTCAAAATGTCTAGAATTTCCAAAATTCCAATATAGTCCCTTTTAAAGATTCGTTCTATTGTGTGTGACCCTCTAGGATTATACTAAGTTGGCAATGAGCTCAAACATGATCCCATAAGATATGATTAGGTTCTAGAAAACCGTCATACCTACCCAAATAGTATAACTAGATACAAGTTCGCATTCCTTTAGAATATGTCATAATCCTTTTGTCCACGATATCATTGAACACAAGTCATGGTCAAATAGTCAACTTGTTTTGTTCAATACTTTCTCGATTCCGAATATGTTGATAATCCAAATGACATTGATCCAATCAATTCATTTGAGTCCGGCCGAACATTTCATCAACATCATTCCTACGAGAGGCCCAAGCTTGATATCTCTCCGAAGAGGGACAAATCCATTTAGCTTATTATTCTTCCCAACGGGAATCCGATTGTGCCAATCATACCCTTTATAACTACCGTGTTAAGGTAGCGTTTGAATATGTCAAACATAATGTTCATCAAGTGGAAGACTATAATAACTTCATGTCTAAGGATTCAAATGACATAACTAATATGAGATATATGTACGACATAGACCATGACATAAATCTCATAAAGCGGGTCATGTCCAGTACCTTGTTCCAAACAAGTACCCATAAATCTAACATGATCATCCCATGACCATTTAGCCTTTATACTAGTGCTTAACAAGTACTAGGGACGGGATTATTATAAGTAAACATGAACAACAATAATAATCAAAACATCTCTTTATTGATATGAAATAAATGATAACAATTACAACGTTTATTAAACGTACCTAGGGCACCACTACCAACAATCTCCCACTTGCCCTAGGTCCAATCTCCCATGTATCTAATACCCATGGACCTAACATGACCATCATGTTTAGCTTGTGGAAGTCCCTTTGTTAGCGGGTCCGCAACATTGTCATCAGTAGGTACTCTGCATATATTTACGTCTCCCCTATCAACGATCTCTCGAATGATATGAAAACGCCTAAGTATGTGTTTGGATTTCTGATGTGCTCTTGGTTCCTTTGCTTGAGCAATAGCACCATTATTGTCGCAATAAAGGTCTATTGGATTAGCAATACTAGGAACCACTTCAAGTTCAGTTATGAACTTCTTAATCCAAACAGCTTCTTTTGCAGCATCCGATGCAGCAATATACTCAGCTTCTGTTGTAGAATCAGCGGTTGTACTTTGCTTGGAACTCTTCCAGCTTACAGCTCCACCATTTAACATAAACACAAAACCCGATTGCGATCGGCTATCATCTTTGTCAGTTTGGAAGCTTGCATCCGTGTAAGCATTTACAACGAGATCATCTTCCATTCCTCCATAGACCAAAAACGAGTCTTTAGTCCTTCTCAAGTACTTAAGAATCGCTTTTACAGCTATCCAGTGATTTTCGCCAGGGTCGGATTGGTATCTACTTGTCATGCTCAAAGCATAAGATACATCCGGCCTAGTACAAATCATGGCATACATGATGGACCCAATTGCCGAAGCATATGGAACATCATTCATTTTCCCACGCTCATCTTTTGTCTTAGGACATTGAGTCTTGCTTAGAGAAACTCCATGTAACACGGGCAAGGTTCCTCTCTTAGAATTTTCCATACGGAATCTTCTAATGACCTTGTCAATGTATGTACTTTGGCTTAAACCAAGTAGCCTCCTTGATCTATCTCTATAGATCTTAATGCCAAGGATATATGCGGCTTCACCCATATCTTTCATTGCGAAGCACTTTCCTAACCAAGTCTTCACAGACTGAAGTGTAGGAATGTCGTTTCCAATGAGCAATATGTCATCCACATATAAGATAAGGAATAGCACTATGCTCCCACTAATCTTCTTGTATACACAAGGCTCATCTTCGTTCTTGATGAAACCAAACTCTTTGACCGATTCATCAAAACGGAGATTCCAACTCCTTGAAGCTTGCTTCAATCCATAGATGGATCTTTGCAATTTGCATACCTTAGAATCTTGTTCAAAACCTTCTGGTTGTGTCATATACACATCCTCTTGGAGTTTTCCATTCAGGAAAGCGGTTTTGACGTCCATCTGCCATATTTCATAGTCATGATATGCGGCAATGGCAAGCAAAATTCTTATAGACTTGATCATTGCTACGGGTGAAAAGGTCTCATCATAGTCAATACCATGAACTTGCCTATAACCCTTCGCTACAAGCCTAGCTTTGTAAGTATGCACCTTCCCATCCATGTCAGTCTTCTTCTTGAAGACCCATTTGCATCCTATGGTTTTTACACCTTCGGGTGCATCAATCAAATTCCAAACTTGATTGTCTTGCATGGATTGCAATTCGGATTCCATGGCTCCAAGCCACTTGTCCGAATCAGGAGAAGACATCGCCTCTTGGTAGGTTGACGGTTCATCATTCTCAATGATTTCTACCTCATTACTATCCGTTACGAGAAATCCATATCTCTCGGGCTCGGATCGTAACCTACTAGATCTGCGAGTTACTTGTGTATTTTGAACAGGTTCCACAACTCCTTGTGGTTCTTGTTCTTGTTCCACTATTGGTTCAATGATATTTTCTGGGTCTTGAATTTCTTCAAGATTTATTTTACTCCCACTGATTTCTTTGGAGAGAAACTCTTTCTCTAGAAAGACACCAGTTCGGGCAACAAACACTTTGTTGTCCTCACGGTTGTAAAAGTAATATCCTTTAGTTTCCTTAGGATATCCCACGAAAATACATTTATCAGATTTGTGTGCTAGTTTGTCAGAGATAAGTCTCTTGACAAAAACTTCACAACCCCAAATCTTCATGAAAGATAGACAAGGCTTCTTTCCGCTCCACATCTCATATGGAGTCTTTTGAACCGATTTAGTTGGAACACGATTTAGTGTGAAAGCAGCGGTTTCTAGAGCGTAACCCCAAAAGGATATTGGAAGATCAACTTGACTCATCATTGATCGAACCATGTCTAACAAAGTCCGATTCCTCCTCTCGGACACACCATTCCATTGTGGTGTTCCGGGTGGAGTCAATTGTGAAACTATTCCACAATTCTTTAGATGATCATCAAATTCTTGACTTAAGTATTCACCACCACGATCTGATCGAAGTGCTTTAATACTTTTGCCAAGTTGTTTTTCTACTTCATTTTGAAATATTCTAAATATCTCAAATGCTTCACTCTTATGTTTCATTAGGTAAACATACCCAAATCTACTATAATCATCAGTGAAGGTTATGAAGTATTGAAATCCTCCCCTAGCATTGCTACTTAATGGTCCGCATACATCGGAATGTATCAACCCCAATAAGTCGCTTGCCCTTTCACCCAACTTGGTAAAAGGTGTCTTAGTCATTTTTCCAAGAAGACACGACTCACAAGTATCATATGACTCTAAGTCACATGAACCCAAAAGTCCGTCCCCATGGAGTTTTGAGATACGCTTCTCATTAATATGATCAAGACGGCAATGCCACAAATAAGTATGATTTACATCATTAGGTTTAGATTTCTTATTTACATGATAGACATTATTTTCATTCTTGACATCCAAGATATAAAGGCCATTAAATGAATTAGCAATACCATAAAGCACATCATTTAAATAAATAGAAAATTTCTTATTCTCAATAAGAAACTTAAAACCTTCATTATCCAAACAAGAAATTGAAATAATATTTCTGCTTAAATCCGGAACATAATAACAATTGTTCAAGACAAGAATTAATCCGGAAGGTAAAGTGACTTCATAAGTCCCTACGGCTAATGCAGCAACTCTTGCTCCATTCCCCACGCGTAGATCTACTTCACCTTCTTTAAGCAGTCTCCTATTCTTTAGTCCCTGCACATTTAGACAAATGTGAGAACCACATCCGGTATCCAATACCCAAGAATCAGTGGTAGAAAGGAGAATATCTATCATATAGATACCTGAAGTCGACGCAGCCTTGCTGCTCTTCTTCTTCTTTTGCTCTTCCAAGAAAGCCTTGCAATTACGTTTTCAATGACCAATTTCTTGACAATGGAAACAGATTGCATCCTTTTGTGAATCAGGTTTTGCCTCAGAAGCCTTGGCAACCTTTGCCTTGCTTATTTTGGGTTTGACAACTTTTGCCTTACCCTTGCCTTTGGCACCAGACTTCTTCCCATCATGAACCAAGAGCACGGGAGAACCTTTCTCCACAATTTTCATCTCTGCAGTTTTGAGCATCCCATTCAACTCAGAGAGATTCTTATCCATTCCATGCATGTTATAATTCATCACAAACTGATTATAACTTTTAGGCAATGAATTAAGAATGAGATCCGTGGCTAGCTCCAATGGGATTGGATAGCCAAGTTTCTCAAGGTGCTCTACATAACCTTTCATTTTAAGAAAGTGAGGACTCACTTGTTGCCCTTCATTCATTTTACAAGTAGTGAATGCAACAATGGTCTTGTACCTCTCTTGAAACATGGTTCTCAACTCCACGCCTATCTCATAGGCTTCCAAATGTTCCAAACTTTGTTGGAGTTTTGAACACATAGCAGCAAGCATGAGACAACTTACATCTCTAGAATCATTACGATGTTTCTTGTAATTGTCTCTTTCTACCCTAGGGGCAGTAGGCGGTGGTTCAGCAGGGAGAGGCCCATCGAGAATGTACAACTTATCTTCTTGCCTAAGAACAATTCTTATGCTACGGATCCAATCCATAAAGTTAGTACCATTCTCTTCGAGCTTATCCTTCTCAAGGATCGATCGCAACGACATTGATTGAGTGTTATTAGTCATTATCTACAAATATGCAAAAATTTCCAAAATTTAATAAGTACCGGTTTTCATTAAAGAGATAAATAATGTATTTTAAAACAAAATACTCCCACCAAATTATACAACCTTCTCTATACATCCAATGTATGGTATAATTTAAATGGGTTGAGATCTCGCTTTGATCTAATTTTGAGTACGCTTTGGCGCACCGCTCAAAATTAAATCAATTAGGTAGACAACTCTTGTCAATCATATCTCATATGACTCTCAGTTCTTTTCATGAGATTCTTTAAGAAATCCAATTTCAAAAAGCATGTTAAATCTCATATTTGCCTTAAGCCCAAAACTGTTTTGACGCTTAATTAAGTCCAACCATTTTAAACGCATAGGAAACTCTTATTCACTCATCTTGCTTAAACATGAATAAAATCAATGCACCTCGCTTTGGCGAGCCCACATAAAATTACTCATGTATAAACAAGTGCTTTAATCATGGCATGGCAAAAGGACTTAAAACTTTCTTTGAAGGTTCATCACATATAGCATATAACACATTTATGAGCACATAATATAAACATGTTATACATCAAGTTTAGCCATTAAATTAATCTCCATTAATTTAAGCATGGTCTTTATGTGTCATTAGTTTCTCTATAATTATGAGGATGAGACTATTTCAACTTTGGTCATTTTCTCCAAATCAAGACAACAAGAAGTGCGGTCGAACTAAGCCATTAGGCAACCACAATCCCGCACTAATTCAAGAAACCAAGAAAGTAGTCCATGTGGCCGAAACTAAGCAATAGATGGTCTCGATGAACGTAGGCCAATTGCATTCACAATTCCACATGGATCTCCAATCATTGAATCAAGAACTTTGTTTCTCAATTTTAGCAATTATGAACTCTTCATAATTCTAACTTCGTTTTATCTTTGAAACTTTGATTGCGATCAAGTTTGGGAAACACAATCTCGATGAACGCAGATTAGCCATCCAAACCTTGAACCAATCTTAGAATCACAAGACTAAAACAAATAGGAAAATCAAACCCCAAGATCCTCACATAAACCAACTACCCAAAACCCATTCCAGATCAGCAAGTCTGGACTGGTTCTGTTACTGGTTTTGTTGGATCTCTCAAAAATTCCAAATTCTGATTTCAACCAAAAATCAGACAGTCTGATCCTCATGTGCGGCCGCCCAAAACTCACTGTGCGGTCGCCCAAACATGTGCGGCCGCCCAAGTCGTTTTGTGCGGTGGCCCAGTACCATCAGAATGTGCAGAATTTTCAAAGTTCGAAAATTTTGTCTCAAAATCGTTTTTCCCTGATTATTAAAACTTTGATCCAATCAAAAATTAATAATCAACAATTCATAATCCACCATAATTTATTTATTGCGATTGAATCGTGCGATTAAAGTTGCAAAACAATAAACCACATAAAATCACAAAACACATAAACATCACATATTCCAATATTCATATCATGCAAGGCACATAAACAATTTATATACACATAACATGATCCAAGTATTGAATTAGTCAACATGAACGGGGCTCTGATACCACTGTTGGGTTTCGATGTAACATGCGCAGCGGAATTTAGCATTTAAAATTTTGAAACCCAAAGCCATGGATCCGTTCATATGATTAAATCAAATACAACATAAGTATAAAGGAATAAACTAACCCTTGATGGCTATCAAGTTCTCTTGGTCTTTGGTGGATGTTTGAAGACTTGATCACGATCACAAAGCTTGAACACGAACTTTGAAGATGATGATTTTCACCCTCTAGCGGTATCCACACTTCGAACGAATATCAAAGGAGCTTCTTTGATCTTGGTTGCTAGACCAAATTGTGAAACACTTTTTCACAATCAAAAGAACTATATGGAATTTATTTTGTGTATTATTTTGTTCCTCAACCAAGAATGTCTTGGAACAAAATAAACCCTCTCTCAAACTCTTTGAGACTCACAAAATCATTGGCCTTGAGTGCTGGCCGAATTTGGTCTTTTATACACAAGTATGACCTATTCCAAATAGGAAACTTGTGTCAAAATCCTTCCAAAATTCGTTTCCAAATCAAATTAGGAATCTGCCACCCGACAGCACTGTGCGGCCGCCCAAAATCATCTGTGCGGTCGCACAACTATCTGAAGCAAAACTGGTACAAAACTGAGATACTTGTGCGGCCGCCCAGTCCATACTGTGCGGTCGCACACTTCTCAGAATGTCCAGAATTTCCAAAATTCCAATATAGTCCCTTTTAAAGATTCGTTCTATTGTGTGTGACCCTCTAGGATTATACTAAGTTGGCAATGAGCTCAAACATGATCCCATAAGATATGATTAGGTTCTAGCAAACCGTCATACCTACCCAAATAGTATAACTAGATACAAGTTCGCATTCCTTTAGAATATGTCATAATCCTTTTGTCCACGATATCATTGAACACAAGTCATGGTCAAATAGTCAACTTGTTTTGTTCAATACTTTCTCGATTCCGAGTATGTTGATAATCCAAATGACATTGATCCAATCAATTCATTTGAGTCCGGCCGAACATTTCATCAACATCATTCCTACGAGAGGCCCAAGCTTGATATCTCTCCGAAGAGGGACAAATCCATTTAGCTTATTATTCTTCCCAACGGGAATCCGATTGTGCCAATCATACCCTTTATAACTACCGTGTTAAGGTAGCGTTTGAATATGTCAAACATAATGTTCATCAAGTGGAAGACTATAATAACTTCATGTCTAAGGATTCAAATGACATAACTAATATGAGATATATGTACGACATAGACCATGACATAAATCTCATAAAGCGGGTCATGTCCAGTACCTTGTTCCAAACAAGTACCCATAAATCTAACATGATCATCCCATGACCATTTAGCCTTTATACTAGTGCTTAACAAGTACTAGGGACGGGATTATTATAAGTAAACATGAACAACAATAATAATCAAAACATCTCTTTATTGATATGAAATAAATGATAACAATTACAACGTTTATTAAACGTACCTAGGGCACCACTACCAACACGTGGGTCCGGACTTAAAACGCAGGAAGTGTATGAGTACATGGGTAATGAAGTGGGTGGTGTTGAGAACCTTGGCTTCATTAAAGATGACATGAAAAGGCACCTACAAACTGTTAGGCAAAACTCAATGAAACATGGGGAAGCATCATTGGTTTTAGATCACTTCCAACAGCAGAGGGCTAAGAACCCTGCGTTCTATTCGGCTTACTTATTGGATAGTGATGAGAAGATAACTAATATATTTTGGGCTGATGCTAGGATGATTGAGGATTATAATAATTTTGGGGATGTGGTTGCATTTGACACGACCTACAAAACAAACAATGCATATCGTCCTTGTTCTATATTTGCAGGGTTCAATCACTTCCGTAAGACTGTTATATTTGGAGGAGCCCTGTTATACGATGAAACTGGAGCCTCATTTGAATGGCTATTCAAGACTTTTCTGCATTACATGACCCAAAAAAAGCCACAGACCATATTCACGGACCAAGCTCAAGCAATTGCTATTGGGCTGACTAGTGTTATGCCCGAAATAAAACATTGCCTATGCACGTGGCACCTCACGACAAACTTGAAAAAAACACTATGGGATTTTACTGAAACATGGGATTGTTAGGGATTGGAACGACTGCATGCATGTGTCTATGAGCCCGGATCAGTTTGATGTTGTGTGGAAACTTTTCACAGAAAAATGGGGTGTTCAGGATGAGGGGTGGTTTAAAAAAACGTACGAGCTGAGAGAGAAATGGGCAGATGCTTATTTAAGGGAGGTACTGACACTGGGTATGACCTCGACCCAACTTAGCGAGGGGATCAATGCCTGCCTTAAACAGTGGCTGAAAAGTGACATAGACATGATTGAGTTCTTTGATCATTTCGGGCGTGTTATTCGAAGGGAGAGATTGGATGAGCAGGTAATGGAGTACAACTCCCGGCAAAAATGCTTCCCCGAAAGGTTGAAGTTACAGCCAATGCTACTCCATGCTGCACAAGTTTACACCCTACCGATTTATGAAAGGTTCAAAATGGAGTACAAAGAAATAGGCGGGCTTGTTATTTCAGGTCCAGCAGACAATGAAGGTGGTAGCTTGTATCGGGTTTGGGTGTATAAGGAAGACCATAATGTGTTTGAGGTGGTTGCTTGTGAGGCCACTATGTCTGTGACATGTAAATGCTCGAAGTATGTAATGTGTGGCTACTTATGCTGTCACTCTCTCAAGGTGCTTGACGCCATGAACATAAAAAATATCCCAGATCAATACATCCTTAAGAGATGGAGAAAAGTTAGCAGAGATCACGGTGCTCTTGACTTCACCGGGCTGACAATTGATGTGGAACCAGGTCGTAGAATGTCCCAACGCTACCATTCTATGGTACCCAACTTTGTATCGATTGAATCCAGGGCTTCTGAATGTGAAGAAGCCACACAAATTGTTGTGGAAACCCTTAAGGATCTTTCGCAACGAGTTTTTAACATATGTTTCCACAATAACACTGACCCTCAAGGAGGTGGGCCTTCCAGCACATCATCGCCTGTTGATCCAGAGAACGCCAATGTTGTGAGAGGTTTTGCAAGGAAGCAGGGGAAAGAAAAGTCTCTGGTAAAGAAGGGCGATAAAAGGCCACTTGGATGGTTAGACATTTTACATCTAAAACGTAATAAAAGGAATCGCCGGAAAAGAAAAGTCTCCCTAGCCGGATTTGATATGGAAGTTGAATTAAACGAGCCTGACGAGGATTGTACCGATATTGAAGAAGAGTCTCAGCCTTTAGTTAGCCAGTCAACACAGGTAAAACGAAAACCATTATATTTCAAGTGTTCAAATAGCATTTTCAATAAATTTTCCCCCTATTAATTCTTTGGAATTCTTCCCAGGTTGAAACGACTCCAATTATTGAAACTGATGATGTATATGTAGTTTCGTATGAAAACCTGGACCAAAATGTTGGAGCAACATGTACCAATCATCAAAGTCGATACCCGCTATATACCGCCTTTCAGAGAAGTACCGGGTCCTTTGCCCAGTTGCAACCGACAGACCTCTCTTATCAACTGCAAGCAAGTGATTTGGATGGTGATCGATTTTTAGGAATTGTGATGCAACCAGGTATGTTATATATATATATATATATATATATATATATATATATATATATATATATATATATATATATATATATATATATATGTAGGATTAAGAATGCATGTTGTAGGCCTCTTCGGTTAAGATAGTCATGTAGTTTGTCACACGATGTCGGTATTCATGTGCGGAAAACTGCGAAATAACAGCATAACAGTGGTTAAACAGCTCTGATAATACAACCGACATCCATATCTATATAATAAACTTCTACATGAGGATAAGATTTTACCTCAAATGATGTATTCTCCACGTCCCAGCACTCCATGTACTTCATCACATAAACACCACAATCGTGTCTGCAACATTGGACAGATGAATCAACAATATGTGTCTCCACCCATAGGTTCACGTACTTTTTAAATGGAGATTAATATGTGAAGGCACTTACAAATTATCTTGGTCAGGAATGCCATCCTGAGCGAAGAACTCGTAATCACCGATATTCGGCATTCCACATGCCTCAAAGACTGTTGCCTGTGGTGTCAGAATGATACAGAACACTTAATAAATTTCGAAGTTTGTTGTATCACACACAATGGTCAGATTGCAAATTTATGCGCTTACCATACGATGTATGAAATCCTTGTATGTGGAAGTTTTCCCATTGTTGGAATCAAGAAGCGCGATCTTTTTTTCTTCTAAGAGTATCACAAACAGAACCCAGTGTTCTTGGAAACAATACGGGAACATAAGCTACAAAAGGAAATAAGATACAAACTAAGCAATATTTCAAAATAATTTATCATTGACTGAGATTCATAAGAGATGTATTTTGTCTCTTCATTAATTACCATTTCCGTTTCTTTAATCTTTTGGGAAACCTCAGGTGCATAAAAATACTTAGAAAACTTCTGATTAACATCTTTCTTCAGCATGTCTTCACCACAGAGATTCAGATCAATCTGTGCCTACACAATATAACCACTTATCAGTTCCCATGCCATTCGCTTAATATAACAAAGTAAACAGCCAGCGTAAGTGACGGTGAACAATAGTTCTGCAATCTCACCCCAAATATTGATTGAAAAAGATATCTCTTTCGACCGGCAAATGTCACCTCGTCATCCTCACCTCCCCAACCTCCCATGTTCACCAACAATACAAATGCATCCATGATCTAAAACATGCCAGTATTAGGTAAAATCTGAAAAAATGGGGAATGCCACAACAATTAGCACAGAGGGAAAAATAACAGGTACTAAGACCAGAAAGTACCTACGAATTAACATAATATCTTGGTTTTAACGTACAAAAATCTTTCTTCGTTAGAGTCAAACTTACACCATCGAATAGCAGCACATCACTGCACAATTGCACATATTGAAATAGTTAATCATCAAGCGAGAGCATATTGGCACATGTACTTGAATACATCTAAAACTATTAGTTTATGCAAATTGCTTACTCAGGTACATTCTTAGATTTCCAAACTGAATCAGGGGTATCTTTGATAGTTTGATAAACCTTATGAGCATTCTTATTCTTATTCTTCTTCCTCTTCCTCTTTCTTTCCACCCCGGGCGATTGCCGTGCGTTGGGATCGCCATTTTCAGGACGATCCCCGTGTCGAGGTTCGTTGACACTGTACTAACTCGGTGTATGGCTAGGTGAATTGGAAGGCCCCGAATCCTTTCTATCACCTCTATCATCAAAGATATCTTCTCTAGTCTCCCCACACCCCTCAGTCCCCGACACTTGTTCCACCTCCATCGCATCGATATCACTAACAAATTTATGTATACAGGTTTGTACTGAACTCAAGGCCCTTTCCATATGATTATTAAGGACTTCATTTCCACCATCATTGGATGCCCCACCTGTAACATCATAAACACGCTCATCACTCAGTTCGCCACCATCTTTGGCCGACTCTCCCTCTTCCATAGTAAGAGCCCCATGACGGTCTTCAGACTTCTCACCAACCTCTTTTTCCGATTCTCCCTCTTCCATAGTAAGAGCCCCATATTTCTCCAGTACCTCATCACCCCTTCCACCAACATCGTGATGGTCATCAGACTTTTCACCAACCCCTTTATCTGCTTCTCCCTCTTTCATAGTAAGAGCCCCATCCTTCTCCAATACCAGATCAACTTGGCCACCAACACCGTCATCTTTTTCTCCAACCTCTTTCTCTGATTCTCCCTCTTCCGTAGCAAGAGCCTCATCTTTCCCTAATAATTCATCACCTTTGCCACCAACATCGCGATGCTCTTCGGATTTCCCACCCCCCTCAGTGTTCGGTTCCCGCACTTCCATAGTAAGAGCCCCCTCTTTCTCCACTACTTCATCATCTTTGCCTCGACCATCACCGCACTTTTGTTTATGTCCCTCACCTAGACGCTCTGATTCACTCTCTGATTCACTCCCTGATTCACCCTGTGATTTACTTTCTTCGCTACTCTCATCATCTGAATCAGGAACATACTCACAATCCGAAGATGATTCAACAGACTTATCGTGTTTGTTCTTCGCTTTCTTTTCCCTCCGTACGTGCTTGTTTGCCCCGCTACCATAACCAATCTCATCAATTTTCCTCTTTCCCTTATTCTTACGGGAAACTTATTCAGCCAACTCCAGATTGCACTTAACAACCTTAGCATTCATATCTGAAATTACTTGCGAGCAACGCGCAATCTCATCAACCCTTTCCTGAATTCAGTTAAATGGAATCGTTACCATATGAAGAAAATTTAATACCCAAAATCAACAACGCAGAATAACAACGCACTAGCCTTAACATATGTGTCCTCCACATCACGAGCTCCGGTCGCGACCGCTCCTCCTTGTAATTCATAGGTGTTACAAGTTTGGGAATCCTTATAACGACCCAACACCTGTGAATACACCCCGTAGACTACATTAAGTTGAAATATTAAACCCAACGCAACTGATTAAAAAAACATCAAATCAGATTGTTTTTCAGTACCGTTATGCTTATATCAACACCTTTTTTTTCCAGTTTCTTTTCCTTCTTCAACCTTTCATTGATTTTAGCATCCGTCCAAGTCTTCACATGCGGTACCTCGCGCTTGATATTTATGCCCGCCACTCACACTCGATCCCAAAACAAAATCTAATATAACAGTGAGTAGTAACAACATTCAAATTTAAATAAATAAGAAAAAAACAAAAAACAAAAACAAACCATCTAAACTAACCTGAAGGAAAACACACATCCTGTATAATATGATTTCCCGACCTCAAAACCACAACTAGCATCCAATAGACCATCTATCACTAATTGGGCCCAATTATAATCCTTAATCTTATCAACATATACAATGTCATCCCATATTTCCCTGCAGCCCCTTCCATAGGACAGAGGATACAATAAAGTGGCACACGCAAACACTACAAACCAACGCTTGAAGTTATCACCTGCACCATCCATATCACTCAATAACTGCAACATTTGCTTGTTCGTACAATCCATAAACCCAGGAACTTCTTCTCTCCAATTATCCTCCCCCAATTTCAACTGAATTGGCCCACTGGGAATGCCAAGGCAATCAACAACATCTGACGCATCAAAACTGATGGACAAAGAATCCGTTACCATGATTTTTAAATCACTTGAATCACATGCGATGAATCTACTTACTATATCCATTGAAAGGTCATGATTTAACGATCTACAATTTATCTCCAATAACCCACCAAATCCAATGTCCTTCACCGCAGCCTTTTGGTCAGCATTGAGCTGTTCGGTCAACTTAACCATCGACCCAGGGGAGCATCTTGTAAGAAATGACTCCTCCTAACATTACGTAAATACTCCATTACCACATAGTAATTTACACTATAATAATAGAACAATCTTCATTATCTTCATAACAACAATTACAAACACACGTACCTTTGTTTTCTTGGTCTTTGGAGCCTTCTCGCCTTGTGCTTCACTGTATTCCTTCCATACTGCCTTCTGCTTATTGACATGTGCATCCCTCTGATCTTGCGTCATACCATGCCATTTCTCATTCAATAGTTTGTCGATCTAAAATTTTCAGATTACCATATTAAAACCATATATTTATTATCACCACATAAACATAAACATAAACATAAACATAAACATGGAAGGCACAAACCCGATGTTTAGGGAACGTCTTCCCGTCTGCTTTCATTTTCTCTATAGTTTCTTTTCTCCACACTAAATACGCTTAAGAAGGTCTCTTCATCTTTACAGCATCTTTCTTTGAAGATGTTGGGTTTTTCAAATAAAGTTTACTTGGACCAACACCATTTTTTTGTTTTGGACTAGTCTTTTCTTTACGTTTAGCCATGATCACTGCAATAATGTAATGGTTATCACCAGCTAGTTCAAAAACAAATCAAATTCTTACATTAATGTAATGGTTATCAACTACTTAAAAAACAAAGTAAATTCTTATATTTAATGTAATGGTTATCACTTACCAATTCAAAAGCACAACATATTCTTAACCCTAGATAAAAAGTTAATAGTATAATGCTACATCCATAATATCCACAAGAGGGTATCAAACAAGAGTGGGAGCCACTAGTACCAAGTATCTATGTAAAATTAATACTATGTTTAAAAAAAAGGATTTACACGTGTAAAGGGTACACTGATAATGTAAAAGTTGTGCAACATGTCGAGCCAACCTCGCAAACACCACACTCTAGTATATTATCAGCTTTGTTGTACACACGGACCCGAACACATCACGGAAATTTATCTAGGGTTTTCAAATAAACAAACAAATCAATGAGATTTCAAACGACAAAGGGAATACACACAAATTCATCGTCATCAAAACTCAAGAAACATAGGTTTTCGTCATTCACATTCAGAAATTTTAAACACCATCATTGAGATTCAATTCAAAACACGAGAACAAAGCAAAGAGAAAAACCACTTACGAGATAGCAACTGATTGACGAAGAAGTGAGGAAGGAACAAATAACTACAATTTCCAATCGAAATCAATCCGTATAAGCAGTTCAATTTACGTTCTTGATTTTGATCGCCTCTCCCGTCTTTCGAGCTCTCGTGAGTTCTCGCTCTCTGAAAATAAAAAATGAACTGTAGACAAAAGCGAGGGAGCTAAAGAGACTAAAAGTACACGGAGCGATTTCATTTACACGGAATACGAAAGAGCTAACGGCGTTAGCCCCGTTTCGTATTTCTAATTACCCATAAATAAAATCTATTTACTTATTACAATTATTGAGGATAAAAAACGCCGTCGTTTGGTTTTTATTAGCTCCGGCCGTTAGATAGTTCCCAAGCAACGTGGCCACATCTATTATCATCCGGACATGTATTAATTTTAGTGGTTTACTTCATTAAAATGTGACTAAAATTTTGTGAAATTTTAATTATCTAAATGTAGTTAAAATAATTGTTGTTGATATACCATAAAAATATTATCCATATCAATTTTAAAATTTCACTATTTTATTTTCATTCTTATTTTTTTGTCAAAATTCAAACTAAAATTAAAGTGCGACTATTTTTGAAAAGGAGTGATATACTCTGTATATACATTCTATTTAGAGATAATTGCCAAAAAGAATTTCCAACTTTCTTCTTGGCTCATGAGAATTTATGGATCATTTAAGTTTCAAAGGAAGATTATCATCACTTCTCTTTGGTATGGCATAAAATAAACATGGCTTTTTCTGTCTAGTAATGCGACGAGCAAGAAAGTTATTACGGACATTAATTTCTAATAGATGATAAAATTTTCAAAATTTATATGGACATATTTCTTTTAGATGATAATTTTTCATTTATTGATATCTATATATATATATATATATATATATATATATATATTAAAGTTGGCCAAAAGAGCTATGGTATTGATATGTGGACAAACAATGGAGAAAGCTTGCATTTGGAGAAGCCACATCAACAATATACTAATAAATAAGTGACTTTTCATTAGCTAATACTATTAGCTAATAATAATAGTTACTATAGAGGGTAACTATTATAGTAACTATTACTATTATTAGTAATAGTTAACTATAATAGTTAATCATTATAGTTAACTATTACTCTTATTAGTAATAGTTACTATTATAGTTAAATATATTAGTTAACTATTACTATTATTAGTAATAGGTATTATAATAGTTACCTTATGTAGTAACTAATAGTATTAGCTAATGGTATTAAGCAAATAACAGTTAACAATTAATAGTTACTCCCTCCGTCCCACTATAAGGTTCCTATTTTAACTTTACACGAAGATTAAAAATAAATAAATGTTGTGAGTATGAAATGTAAAATCTATATATATATATATATATATATATATATATATATTAAAGTTGGTGAGGAGGGCTATGGCTTTGACACACAGACAAACATAGGTTAAAGCTTCATTTGTGTGAAGCCACATCATCACTATCCTAAATGTGTGTGACTTTTGATATTCTCATTACTAGCTAATAATATTAACTCATAATAATAGTTATGATATGAGTTAACTATTACTACTAATAGTAATAGTTAACTATAATAGTTACTATACAAGTTAACTATTACTATTAATAGTATTAGCTAACTATAATAGTTACTATAAAAATTAACTATTACTTTTAATAGTGTTAGTTAACTATAATAGTTACTATAATAGTTAACTATTACTATTAATAGTGTTACTTAACTATAATAGTTACTATAGTAGTTAACTATTACTATTAATAGTATTAGTCAACTATAATAGTTACTATAATATATAACTATTACTATTAATAGTATAATTAACAATAATAGTTACTATACGAGTTAACTATAATGGTTACTTTATAAATTAACTATTACTATTAATAGTATTACTTAATCATAACAGTTATAATATATGTTAATTCTTACTATTAATAGTATTAGTTAATCATAGTAGTTACTATATAGGTTAACATTATTATTAATAGTATTAGTTAATTATAATAGTTATTATAAATATTAATAAGTATTATTAATAGTATTAGTTATTGATATTATTATATAGATTAATTTTTACTATTAATGGTTTTAGTTAAGATGATGCTTACTATTTTAGTTAACTATAATTAAAAAATTATTTTTCATATACAATATATTTATATTATAAAAAACTGTTATGCTACTTTATTAAATAAAAATATAAAAAGAGTAAAATGCAAAAAATAGCAAATTAGCTACCCGTGCAGAGCACGGGTTACCCACTAGTTGTAAGAAATTCACAACTTTATTTCTTTTAGGTGATAAAATTCTAATTGCCAAAATTGAAAGAAATTCGCAAAATTATTACAAGCATCTATTCTTTTAGGTGGTAAAATTTCAATTGCCAAAATACATGGAAGATTGTGTTCACATTTTAAACAAAAATTTAAACGTGTTGACCAGAAAACTTAATTTAAACCTGTTAGACATCATAATGATAATATTATTCAAAATGAATGTCTAATTTTATTCTTACTCAGTAATAAGAATATTTATTTTGGGATGATAATGTGGAAAAGTTGATGTAATGATAATTAAATAGTAGGACGAGAATTTATGAATTGCTTCCCTTTTTGTAATTGCAAAAAATTTTGAGTTTAGTTGATCAACAGAATTGACATTCATATTTCTGCAATTTCTCCAGTATTTCCAGCACCCTATAAATATTTACACACCAATTGTGTCCCTTAACTTCATAAATAGCTTACAAGGTACAAGAAAGTACTTAGTTTTGAGATGTCGATGATGATTCTTCGCTTCTCTTGTCGTTCTTATCTCTTTCTCGCTGCCTTAACCCTCTTCACCTCTTTCGTAGCTCCTACCGTGTTGTTCCAGGTAAAATTATACTCCTATCAGCTTTTAGTTATCTGTCATTTAGGTTCTGACTTCTGATCATTATACATACATATGTATACATACACAATTGTAACATGGATTATGATGATGGCTGTGTATATGTATATGTATATGGCTATGTATATGTATATATGTATATATAACAGGGGTTTAACTGGGAATCGAGCAATAAGGGAGGAGGATGGTACAACTCGCTCATCAACTCTGTCTCGGACATAGCTGCTGCTGGTGTCACCCATGTCTGGTTACCTCCACCATCTCAGTCCGTTTCTCCCCAAGGTACAACCTTTTTTTTTTTGAACTCTTTTTAACCTATACCCTTTGTCCAGAAAGTTTGTCTCAATTGACTTTTTATGGTCAACGCGTGCTAATTTTGACTTCAATCAAATGATGACAATGAAATTGGGTGAACGACAAGGTAGGGTAACGTACTATAGCGTTTGTTACAATTAATGCAACATACTACGATTTGACATCTTAATGAAATGTACTTATCATTTTGTTATATATAATGGAACGCACCCTAACGACATTACAAAAGTAACTGAAATATCAAAGAAGTGTAACACCCGTTAAATATATTTAACGTTCGTTAGCTTATTCTGATGGGTGTGGTAGCTTCTTCCTTACCTCTCACAATTCTCTGTCTTTGCTACAGCCCCACCATCAATCCGCCACACACCACCATCAGTCCGCCATCCACCACCACAAATCTGCCACACACCACAAGAAATCACCAACCCAGCTCACCTTTATCTCTCCTCCCAACTCCTCCACAGCCAAACATTCCTCCTCCCACTCTAACCAACGCCACCTGCCTTTGATAGAGACGAACTATCAACTGCGGTCGACTCTTCCTCCTTCCAAAGAAACAAAATCCAAGCATCATCTCTGGTCTAAAATCTGATCGCCGAAGACCATGATGTGCTGCTATTTACAACTCTATTATAATCGACCACCCAAAAAAATCCAAACAAGAAGATTCACCTCTCTCCTGGATGTCTTACCTTCACAGACATCAACATTGGAGAAAGTATTAAGGATGACATAGGGAGAGAGTTGGAGCCATTCACACATGAGAGAGAAGGTTTTAATATGAAAGACTCAATTTTATTATGATACATGGGGTACATATATATAGGTTTTACAAATAGAATATTCTAGAGTTTATTCCTAATCTACACAATTCAAACTTTCTAATTGATATACAATATCTCTAACTATGGTAACAAGATAAATACAAAATATTTACTTGATAATAATATATTCCTAATAGAAAGAACCAAGTCACAATCACTAAAGACGATGACAGAGATTGTTAGGGTTTAATTGAGAATTGGGATTTTATTTGGGAATCACAGGTCTGGGATGTATTTGAGTTTGATTTTGGATTGGGGTTTCAATTTTCAAATTATGGTTTTAGCTATTCAAATATAGGGTTTCAATTTTTTGATTTAGGGCTTCAAATTTTTAATTTGAGATTTGGGTTTGATTTGGGTTTGAGAAAAATGCATGGAGAGATGAAATGAGGAAGAAGATGAAGTGGGTGTTATATTTTTAATGACCGTTAGTTTATGTAACGAGTTGTTTGATATGGTAACACTTCGTTTATGAAATTTAACGTCATCCAACGGAGTTGCATTATTTGTAACTCAACTCAAAAGTACATTTCATTATGTTGTTAAAGAAGAGTATGTTATCTTTTATGTAATAGAGGGTGTAGTACGTTACCCTACCTTGTAATTATCTCCAGTGGGATTCTAGTACATTTCATTTTGTTGTTAAAGAAGAGTATGTTATCTTTTATGTAATAGAGGGTGTAGTACGTTACCCTACCTTGTAATTATCTCCAATGGGATTCTAGAAATTGTTATTAATGATAAAGTCTGAGGTTCCATCCCAAAACCAATTGGCAATGGGAGGAGTAGCCCAGGATCTTTATTTAGTCAATGCTTAGCTAGTTAATTCCCGATGTGGGATAATTGTCTCTAACACGCCCCCTCACGTGTAGCCGGGCTTTGCCAAGGCTTACAACGTGGACTTGTTACGGGTGGCGCGGAGCAACATCGTGGGCCGTTGGGCCTGCACGTGTAACGTGTCAGCTCTGATACCATGATAAAGTCTGATGTTCCATCCCAAACCAATTGGCTAGTTAATTCCCGATGTGGGATAATTGTCTCTAACAATTAGTAAATCACTTGATGATTTGTCAATTACAATTTTAGAATTCACTAAGATGATTAGATCAACACCAACGTTTGATCGAAATTCATTTGTGTTGACCTTGAAAAGTCAAATGAGACAAACTATCGTGGACAACAGATGGAGTATAAGGATATTCATTTCTGACATTCTTTGTTCTCCACCTATATATACAGGATACCTTCCAGGAAGGTTGTATGATCTCGATTCCTCCAAGTACGGAAACCAAGAACAACTGAAGGCCTTAGTCAAGGCCTTCCATGACCAAGGCATCAAATGCCTGGCTGACATAGTAATAAACCACAGATGTGCAGAGAAGCAAGACAGCAGAGGAATATGGTGCATTTTCGAGGGAGGCACGTCTGACGACCGCCTCGACTGGGGCCCATCCTTCATCTGCAAAGATGACACTGAATATTCCGATGGCAATGGTAATCTCGACACTGGGGACGGCTACGCAGCCGCTCCTGATATTGACCATCTCAATCCGAGGGTCCAAAGCGAGCTATCCGATTGGATGAACTGGCTCAAAACTGAAATCGGATTTGATGGGTGGAGGTTTGACTTTGTCAGAGGGTACGCTCCGAGTATAACAAAGATATATATGGATAATACGTCCCCTGATTTTGCAGTTGGGGAGTTGTGGGATTCGCTTTCGTATGGGGGAGATGGGAAGCCTAATTACAATCAAGATCAGCATAGGAATCAACTTGCTCAGTGGGTTCAAAATGGGGGTGGAAAAGTTACGGCTTTTGATTTTACTACAAAGGGAATTCTTCAAGCTGCAGTGCAGGGAGAGTTATGGAGGTTGAAAGATTCAAATGGGAATCCCCCGGGAATGATTGGGAATATGCCCGGAAACGCAGTGACTTTCATTGATAATCATGATACGGGGTCAACGCAGAATAGTTGGCCATTCCCATCTGATAAAGTCATGCAAGGATATGTATATATCCTCACCCATCCAGGAATTCCTTCACTGGTAATATCTGTAATAACTCCTCAATTCTTATTTGATCTGAATAGATGCTTATTTTTTCATTTTTATTTTGCTATGCAGTTCTATGATCACTACTTTGATTGGGGGCTGAAGGATCAAATAGTAAGTTTGGCTGCAATTCGAGCGAGGAACCAGATTGGGGCAACAAGCCAAGTGCAGATTTTGGCTGCGGCTGCTGATCTTTATGTAGCAATGATAGATGGGAAGATCATCGTGAAGATCGGGCCAAGAATGGATGTTGGTAGTCTTGTATCCCCAGGATTTCAGGTTGCTACTTCTGGGAATGATTATTGTATATGGGAGAAAAATTGAAGGAAATTTTGATGCAAAAAGGGCTGTAATGTGATGCTCAGAGTTAGTGTAGTCCAATTGTTTGGATCTGAAAATAATATTTAGAGAGGGGACTTATTAGAGAATTTGTTGTACCTCTATTTCTGGTTACAAACTCATTTAACCATGTTAAACCAAAAATTGCCTGATGATTCTGACATGAAACCCGAAGGGGTTCTATGTGAATCAGACCCCTTTTATTTTTCTTTTCTTTTTTTTATTATTATTTTTCTATCCATGCATGCAGATTCATACAAAGAATATTAATTAAAAATCAATCCAAACAACGGTGGGGATATACACACCCACTGATTTGATTAATACGCCCACCAAATTTTAATTGCAAAAATGCCATCTTAGCAACACATTTTAATCCGTAACTGAAGATCAATCTATGTTTGAGAATTGTCAAGAACACGAATGCCAGAATTAAGCTTTCTTCGAAGCTTGGTTGAATTGTCACTACTTGTCGATAAGAAATTCACAAAATGGCCAATTAACAAGGGACCCAAGTGAGATTTAAATGTATTGACACAAAGAAAAAGCAAATAATCAAGTTTCGACATCGGATGTGTTGTCGGCAGTGGGGTGGCGGAGCTAAGAAAGCAGCCGAATTTCTTGCCACCGAGTAAGGGTCGTCGTTTCTTATATTTTGATTGGAGTTGGAAAATACATATCAGTGACAGAGTGTAGGATTTTTTTTTCCAGGGATCAAATCTTTAGGGTGGGTGTAATTTTATTTTTTTTACTTCCTCTGTCCCGAAATGATCTTCATATTTGCTATGTTTCATTATCCCAAAAAGTTCTTCCTATTTCTACAATTTAGGCTTAAATGTGCGTAAACACAACCTGGCTAGTGGAGCAAGTGTTCGTATCCTTTAAAAAGTTTGAATAGTCAAAAGTGAAGATTATTTTGGGACGGAGGGAGTATTTTTTTTTTATTATTATTATTATTTTGGAATGGGTGCGAAAGAATTTACAAGCGATCTGGAAGTGGCTTTCTTGGGAATGGTTGGGGAAAAATCTGGTTCAAGTAATTCTCAAGGGGTGGTAGTAGTTGGTTGAGGTGGTGGAAATAGGGAGAAAGAGAATTCTCTCATCGTAGTTGTGGGGAATTAGGTTAGATAAAGGCTTTTATGAACAAATTCAAAGAAGAAGCTGCTATTGAACAAATTCCGTTGCACACCACAACCCGCGCTCCAGGCGCTCTGCACGACTCGTGTTGTGGTGCACGAGTCGTGTAAATCATTAACTCCTCACAGTCTCATGTTGGGAAGTCGTGCAAGTCACTCATGAAACACCCTTACACGACTCGTGTTGGTGGTGCACGAGTCTTGAAAGGCAATTTTTCTGCTCCAGCTTTTTCTTCATTTTTTCTCCGCTTCCAAAGTTGACTCGCTCAAAATTTCAACTCGTTGACTTGACTTGATCTCGAATTTGATTATCTTTGACACTTGGGACTTCACTTTGAAACTCATATAAAAAGATTACATCCGGATACAAAGTAAAAAGAATAAAATACACTCGGAGTATAATAAAGCCCAAATAATAAAATGTTGCCCCAATTACATCAAAACTAGTCTAAGTACATCAAAATAAAGCATATTACATAGGAAAACAAGGGAAATAAATGATACAATATCCGTCACATCAAATTCCCCCTTATAACTCCAAAACAAAACAATGATTTCTTTCCTATTACCCACTAACCGAACCTCCAACATCAAAATGTCCTACCCGAGACTCCAAACCCCCCTTATGACGCCAACATCGGTGAATGTGAAATAAAGCATCTCAAAACCTCACATTTTTCCTAAGCACCCTTTCGGGTTTTCACTTAGCCTCTCTCTTTTTTTTTCAGATTTTTTTTTTTAAATAAAAATAAAATAAATGCGTACTATACACAATACACCCTCCCCCACGCTTAAACTACACAGTGTCCTCAATGTGTGTGAAGCAATAAAAGTGTAGGACTGTAAAAGCGTAAAAGAGAGGAAAAAGGGGTACCATCACTGGGGTGGCCACCGCCACTCCGGGTACTGCCACTGCTCAAATGACTGGGACAGTGAACAGGACCCCACACCAGGAACCAAAACCCATCTAGATGCGCGCCTCTTCTCTTGAGCCTCTGCACGGGATAACATCACCGCATAGTGCTCATCCGCCACAGGTACATAAGTCGGAAGTCGTCCCTGCTGCTGCATCATCCAGGACTCCATCTGTGTTTGGCGGTTATCCATAGTGACCTGAGTATCCCGCATCTCCTCCAAAGTGTCTCCATACCAGCCCAACATCTATCCTCAAAGGCAGTTTGGCTCATAAACTGATGACCCTCATAGGCGTACCTGTCCTATACCCTCTGATCCTCATAGGAATATTGCTGTTGCTGCTGCTCCAAGAATGCGCTCATCTGTCCCCAATCACTAAAGGTATTGGACCCGGCCTGCTGATCTGGCTGTCTGACCCCGGTGTCCCCTTGATCACGCATATCTGTATCATCACCTACTAGCTCCATCTGTCTCTCGATATCTAGTACCCCCGACATTCTCCATTCCTTCGCTTCTGGAGCCGATGGAAAAATATCCCCACAAAAACATATAACTGAAAGCCCATTCCTTTACATAAATTTTAGGGAATGCTCATCATTTGGGTTTCTCAAGAAAGAATCATACTGACATAAGTAGGGGAAATCATAGAATTTGGGTCCACCAAGTAATCCTACAAAGTCAGCTGGTTTTTTCACATACTTCTTTGCCAACAGAGTGATCATACCACCAACGGGGATGTTTCCAATATCCCGGTTCACAATTTCCGTACATCTAACAAAGAAGGCATCTACCCAATAAGGATGGGACGGAGCCCTCGCTAAAGCCGACGTCATCAAAGCCATGTCTAAAGTGTTCAGCTGTGCAGGTTCTTCCTTCCCTAGAAAAGTCATAGACAACCCCCTATAAAATAGGGAAAAATTACAACTTTATGCCATGTACCAAGCTTTTAGTTACAAAAAGGATAAGGTACTTTAGTTTGGCAACATAATCCTACGTACTTTCATACTCGTTTACAATTTATGCAACCCCGTTAGATGATGTTAAATTTTATTAACAGAATGCTTTTGTGGTCAATCCAAAACTAACCCCATTAAAGATTTAACGGGTTTTGAACCACACTACCACCAAAGCAAACCCAGATAAAAAATGGGGGGGGGGGGGGAACTGGCCTGAATAGGGAGATTGTGTTTAGCTGCTATTTCTCTGAAGGGTCGGAGATGATTTTGGGTTGATGATTTTCTTCATGATTTCACCGGAGAAGAAGAAGGGTCGCCGGATCTTAGCTTTCTTCCATGGATTCCGGCGACTACCTGCATCTTTGGTTGATGATTTTCTTCATGTTTTCTCCGGAGAAGAAGAAGGGTCGCCGGAGAAGAAGAAGGGTCGCCAGATCTTAGCTTTCTTCCATGGATTCCGGTGACTACCTACATCTTGGGTTGATGATTTTCTTCATGATTTCGCCGGAGAAGAAGAAGGGTCTCCGGATCTTAGCTTTCTTCCATGGATTCCGGCGACTACCTGCATCTTGGGTTGATGATTTTCTTCATGTTTTCGCCGGAGAAGAAGAAAGGTCGCCGGAGAAGAAGAAGGGTCGCCGGATCTTAGCTTTCTTCATGGATTCCGCGACTTCCATGGATTCCGGCGACTACCTTGGTGGTGGTGTTAATTTGTGTTAATTTGTTTTTTTTTTAACTGTGTTGGTCTTCTATCGTTAGTATATTTAACGAGAAAAAAATCATGTTAATAATCCTGTTATTTTTTTAACGTCCGTTAGGGTAAAAAATAGTGTGTTGCATAATTTGCAACCAATGGAAAAAGTACGTATATTTAAGATGCAAGTTTGTGGTACATTGCATAAATTGTAACCAAAACTAAAGTACGTGGTATATTTTTATCGATTGGCCTATAAAATAGTTAAAGCGGGGTTGGAAAGATTTGCAGCGACATTATGCGGCCTTGCAAAAGGAATCCCGGTCAACAAAAAGAAAATAGTAGTCACCATTCGATCCTTATCATCAAAATCACCGCTCGGGTCCTCCACTCCCAATAACTCTCTAACCTCATCATAAGACAAAATTATTTCCACATTATTAAGATGAAACCTTACACATGGATCATTCTCCTCCTTGATTCTCTCAAACGTGGACAAGAACTCAAGCATAAACCGCTTGTATACTGGAGCACTTTTACCCAAGAAATTTTCCAACCCCGCATTCTTCATTAATAACCTAACTGGTGCTTCTAACCCAAGAGTAGCTAGCACGTTAATATCTAAAAATTGATTTAATTGAAGAGGTAGGTTAGGTTTATCCAAATTCTTCCACTGGTTATTTTGGGTTGCAGTCATATTTTTCAAGCCCATGTAAATATCCTCATCGGGAAGGGGTGACACAACTTCGGACGCTTTCGAACGCTTGGTGCCCCTACTAGTATTACTCCCATCTCCTCCTCCTTTCATTCCCATGTTGCTCAATAAGCAAAGATTCAACAAAAATCAATAACCACAAATTCAACTAACCCACACCCACCAAGACAACAATCAATAAACGAATCACCCAACAATCTCCAACTTTGAAATACAATATCACCGAATTCACCACAACAATCAAAACGCACAATGTCTGATCCAAATGGTAGAAATTATACCTTTCAAGGTTCTAATCAACCCACAAAACATCCTTGTGCCTCTAAGAAAGACCCAAGAGTGATAAACCCAAAAAGCCCCAAAATCCAATTCTAGGGTTCTTGAATTTTTTATTACAAACGGATCTTTCATGATGGAGTGGTTTAGAATTGGTGAAATATAGGTAGGAGAGGTGATTTGAAGTGGTTTAATGGAGAAATTTGACCCAATTTGGTGATTTGGGTAGTTAGGGTTTAGAGAGAGAAATTTGGTGAAGATGAAGTTTGGTGGTGATTTAGGGGGGAAGAAGGAGTTGGGGAGGAAGAAGATGAAGAGGGGAGATGATTTGTGGTGTGGGGGTGGCGGTTTGGTGATGGCAAGGTGGTGATTTGGAGAGGTTGGTAGCGGCTATGGAGTGTAAGGAAGAGGAGAAGAGGAAGTCGGGTTGTGAGGAGGAAGTAATGGCGTGGGGAAATTTGTTCCAGCCGTGTATGCGCCCCACCCCCGACTACACGAGTCGTGTACAAGTGCACGATTCGTGCAATTTTTAGACATTCCTTCCAAAGTCGTGTAGGCCAGTCGTGCAATTCATTAATTTCCATTTCACGAGTCGTGTCATGGTGCACGGGTCGTGCATAATTTTTTTTCTTTTTGCCTTCTCTGAGTCGTGTTGATCACTCTTGCAATCCAACAATTTCCTCTGCATGAGTCGTGCACCTTTCTTTCAAACAATTTTTTTTTTTTCAAGTGTGCTTCCTTGCCATGATTTCTTGCACCCACAAAAACAAAAATATACCCTTCAGTAGCACCAATTCAAAACATAAAACATTTAAAAAAAAAAATCAAAAGCATAATGTATACAATAACCAACAAAATAAGCAAATAAATTTGGGTTGGCTCCTGGTTAGCTGCCCTTCTTTACCGTCTTTAGCTAGATCCAACGCCGGGAAAGCACCCGGCATGCATCAAAGATTAATGTCTTTGACAAGACTAGGACCTAAAGATTCTTACTCATAAACCGGATTTTGGAGATCAATCACCTCCAAATCAGTGGTATTAACAACTTCATTCTCAAAATACGGTTTTAACCGTTGACCATTAACACTGAATCCTTTATCCTCATTGGGACTAGAGATTACAACCGTCCCATGTGGGGACACCTCCCTCACCACATAAGGGTCGGTCCACGAAGACCTTAACTTGCCCGGAAACAAACGAAGACGGGAATCTAAAAGAAGGACTTTTTGACCAACTTTAAAGTCCTTTCTAATTATCATCTTATCATGCCATATCTTCGCTCGTTATTTGTAAAGAAGGTTATTCTCATAACCATCTCTGCTAATCTCATCCAACTCACTCAAGTGCAACTTTCTCTCCTCACCGGAACCCTCTAAGTTCAAGTTGAACTTTTTAACCGCCCAATAGGCTTTATGCTCAATCTCTACGAGTAAATGACAAGGTTTTCCAAACACCAACCGATATTGGGACATACCAATCGGTGTCTTGTAGGCGGTTCGGTAGGCCCACAACACATCATCAAGCCTTTGACTCTAATCCTTCCTATTCGGGTTCACAGTTTTCTCAAGGATGGATTTAATTTCTCTATTGGACACCTCGGCTTGGCCATTTGTTTGGAGATGATAAGCAGTCAACACCTTATGGGTGATGTAATATTTTTTTACTAACGCTCCGACTGTCTTATTGCAAGAATGAGCCACCTATCACTAATTATGTCCCTTGGCATCCCAAACCTACACAAGATGTTTCTCCTAAGGAAATTAACCATTACCTTTGAATCATCGGTGCGCGTAGGGATAGATTCAACCCATTTGGACACATAGTCTACCGCAAGTAAAATGTACATAAACCCACACGAATTAGGGAACGGACCTATAAAGTCTATTCCCCAAACATCAAAGATTTCACAATTAACAATGAGGGTTTGTGACATTTCATCACGGCGCCCAATATTACCAACCCTTTGGCACCTATCACAAGATTTACAAAAGTGACCGCATCCCGAAACAAAGTTTGGCCAAAAGAAGCCACAATCCAAGACTTTCCTAGCGGTATTTTTCACACCAAAATGACCACCACACACATGCTCATGACAAAATTTGAGAACAGAGGCTACCTCACTATTGGGAATACATCTACGAATGACTTGTCAGCATAATGCCTCCACAAGTTGCGCTCATCCCAAACGTAGTACTTGGCATCACTACGGACTTTGACTCTTTTAGATTTTGACATCCCGGGAGGGAATTTATTAGAGACAAGAAAATTGACCAAGTCCGCATACCACGGGGCAACTGACTTAACTGCCCAAAGAGCCTCATCAGGAAACTCACCCCGAATTGGAGATTCTTTATAAGGCCTTTCCTCCTCTACTACGAGGCCACTCAAATAATCGGCAACTAGATTTCCAGCCACCTTTTTATCCTTAACCTCCATATCAAACTCACTCAACAAGAGAATCCACCGAATGAGTCTCGGTTTAGCGTCTTTCTTAGACATTAAGTACTCAGCGTGGTCGGTGTAAAAAATGATTTTAGTACCCAACAAGTAGGAGCTAAATTTCTCTAGTGCAATGACTACCGCCAATATCTCTTTTTTAGTAGTGGAGTAATTTCTCTGTGTCCCATTCAAGGTCATAGACACATAATAAATCACATGCGAGGCACGCTCCACTTTTTGACCCAAAACCACCCCCACATCATAATCACTAGCATCACACATGATCTCAAAGGGACGAGACCAATCGGGTGCTTGAAGAATGGGGGTGGTTGTCAACCTAGACTTCAACTCATCAAAAGATTTCTTACAAGTATCATCAAACTTAAAATCAACCTCTATTTGCAACAAGGTGCATAGAGGTGAAGCAATCTTTGAAAAGTCCTTAATAAAATGCCGGTAAAACCCAGCATGACCAAGGAAAGACCAGAGACTTCACGCACATTGGTAGGGTAAGGAAGTGAATAGATGACATCAATCTTAGCTTTGTCAACTTCAATACACTTTTTAGACACAACATGACCCAACACAATGTGTTGGTCCCAAAGGGCTAACAAGGGTATGAAAAATAGCTAGAGGGGGGGGTGAATAGCTGTTTTGATTTTTTTTTTCAAACCCTTTTGTAAATCAAAGGCTAATGCACACAACTCTAATTTTGGCTAAGTATAGCATGCGTCAAGAGTGTGAAATGCACAGCGGAAACTTAAAGCAATCACAAATGCGCAGGTGTGTAAAACGCACGTAACTAAGTTTGGCTTAAAGAGAGGCGCAGAAATGTACTAAGGCAGAAAGCAAACAAACACAATTCAGACAGTGCAAAGCAATCTATAAAGATCAAACAAAGCAATATATCAGAAAAGCTTAAGCGTAAAGTAAAGAGCAGAATAAAGTGACAAGCTATTGGAGAGGTTCGATCGAAAAGATCTACGTCCTCTACCAAGATGGTTAGTCTTGGATTTTTAACTACGAGATTTATATTAGTTTGAGGAGCTTTTACAAGATTACAAGGAATCAAAACTCAAATCTAAATCTATGCTTTTAAGAACAAATCCTAGACTAAACCGGTGTATCTCTAGAAGTATGATCTATATGATCAAAGTTTTAAGAGGTGTAGGTGTGTCAGAAATATGGGCTCTATGAATCTAAGAGATGAAGAGCATAAGATATTCTAGTGTTACAAGGCTTTAGGATCTGGGCTTGGATAAGGTATGAAGATATGAAGGTTGTTCTTGAGAATTCTGGAAATGAGCAGGCAATCTTCAAAACTTCAAAGTTTCTCTTTGGAAACAAAAACTCAAGCAGCTTTCAAAATGAGGATGAGCAGGCTATTTATAGCTGAGCTTCAAGAATCAGAGATATCAAACTCCGAATATGCATACGCCAAAGCATTCTCTAGCGCGGTCTTGAGATCATCATCCCCACTAGATACCTCAAACACCTCCTCTACCAACGGCTTAATCACATCCATGAAACACAATGACTCTGTATCCTTCGGGTATTTCATAGAGTCAAAGATGTTGAACCCTATTACTTGCCCATCAAACTCCATGGTTAGTGAACCATTAGCCAAATCTAGCTTGGTTCGGGCAGTCGACAAAAAAGGCCTCCCCAACAATATGGGAGCCTTAGGATCCGTTTCTATCTCAAGAACATAGAAGTTTGCGGGAAATATCATCTTACCTACTCGAACTAGAACATACTTTACTAATCCCTTCAGGTAGGCATTAGACCTATCTGCCAACTGTATCACAACTCTAGTGTCCTGCAGTGGTCCCAACTTAAGGGTTTCCAATAATGCATAGGGCATGGCGTTGGTTGAAGCCCCCCAAGTCTAGCATGGCCTTATAATTTGAAACATCCCCTAGAGTAACTGGAATCACGAACAACCCCGTGTCACTGCATTTCTTTAGCAACTTCCTCTGATACACTGCAGACACGTGCTCACTAACCTTGACTTTCTTCTTACTCCTCTCCTTATGATTCCTCTTTAGAGTACACAACTCCTTCAAAAACTTTGCGTATCCCAGGACAGTCTGAAGAAGGTCCAAGAAGGGAATATTAACATCTAACCCCTTGAAAGTGTCAAAAATAGCCTTGTCAGGCTCCGGTTTTCGCGACTCTCTCAAGGCCTCTGGGAATGGAACTTCAGGCTCATAAACAGGAGCCTTAACCTCAGGTATAGCCTCTGTCTGATCCGGTGTCTTCTGTAGTGACTCTGTCACCTTAACCTTTATCTTCGGTTCCTCTGCTGCAACTCTATCCTTCAACTCCTTACCATTGAGCAAAGTTATTGCACATACATTTTGCTTAGGATTCGGTTCAGTCTGAGATGGCAACTTCCTCGAATTCCTAGCTTCCATTTGTCCCCCTGCATCAGCTACCTGTCCCATCTGTTTTTCCAAGTTACCAATGTTCGCATCGGTACGCTGATGATACTGCTGAAAATTCTGGTTCATGGTGCTAACACTCTGTGCCAAAGAATTGAGCAAAGCCTTTGTAGATTGTCCCGGAGAATTCTTCTGCTGCTGCGGCTGCTGCCCAAATGGTGGTCTATAGGGAGTGAACTGATTACCTTTGTCGCGCCCCAGACCCGTGGTCCTACTTGGCCCCACGCTCGGGACACGAACGGAAGACGTTATGAAACCTTTTAGAAAATTTTTCGAAATGTCCTTTTAAAAAGTGGCACAAAAACACACTTGAAGTTCAAAGACTTCACTTAACTTGAAACAAACTTTTACAAACACTTTCACGACGAAAGTACTTAGCCCGAAGGCTTACAAACTTTTAAACAAATGTACATACATCAACCTTTACCAAAATAGATGGAACCATAAGAAGTACGGGTACTCTACCCAAAGGGTTTACATTTACATAATGTAACCTTCAACAAAACAAGTCCCAACTCTTACCAAACCAACGTCCTCCCGTGCCGAGTGTCCTATCCCCTGGACCCGCCTTTATCTAAAACAGTAAACAAATAAGGGTGAGAATAAATCTCAGTAAGCTACTAAAATGCAACTACGTTACATGCTGATATGATGATCATAAAGAAACAATATCAACAAATAAGCATATAGCATATAGCACATAACATCAAGTTATATATCACATTGCCCACACTCCGTTGGATACCAAAGCCAAGGTTTACCCAATAACCATAACTGATGAGAATACCATCTGAGAAACCCATCAGAGAAAACCATCTGAACAGCATAAATAGCTGAAGCCGTCGGGATCCCGAAAACCAAATCATAACCAATAGAACCAAGTAACCAGAGAGGGAAATATGACACAAAGTCATAACCCAAATACTCACCAAAGGGAGCAATTCATCCCATCCAAGGCCAATCTGGACTGGGGAAACTAAAAGGCACAGTGGACACCTTATAGTGAACTTGGCTTGTGTGCCACTATAATTCTCCCACCGCCTGACTCACAAGCTCCAATGGAAAACCTTATAGTGGACTTACCTGTACCACTATAATTCTTCCATTGGCTGACTCCACAACAAGACCAGCTGGACTTTTAACAAGAAGCACAGTAATGAATACTTGCTAAACAAAACCCGGGGCATTTAATCCAAGAATGAAATAAGCCAAATACATCACAAGATGCACACAAAGAATCCTTATAAAGAGTCCATAAAAAGGACATTTAATCCATTACTAACATTCCACAACAATCATCTAAGTACTTTAGGACACTACCCAAAAACTAGACCAAGGTTGATCTCTAAACTCCTTAGTTGAAAACTCTAAACTTTTTCAGTCAACTGGGCGGTCGCCCAAACAGGGCTGTGCGGCCGCCCAAAATGCTCTGTCCCAAGAAGAAAAACCTTCAGATAGATGTGCGGCCGCACACCCATTTTTGGGCGGCCGCCCACATCACCCGGCAGGCCTAAAAACTTAACCAAAGTTTACTCCTTTTGTTTCACAAGCATAACATATATATGCTACACAACTTAAGTAACTTTCATTAAGGATACAAATTGCATTCCCAAACCATTACAACACTCAGCTCAAACCAAGTCTATATACTCCCTTTGTCCCAAAATTACAAGTATAGCAAATATTACCCAAATCACAAAATTAACAAGTAGGAGTATCATATATAGCATATATGACTATTTTAACATTTAAAGGGGAATTAGTAACTTACCTAGTTCCGGAAAAAGTATCGCTGAAATAAGTTTTGTTCGGCTAGAAATGACCTACTCGATGCCCTGATCATTTTTATATAATTAGTTTTTAAAACGGGTAAGTAAATAAAAAGAATTAAATCAAAATGGGTCGAACTTACCTTTTTCTCCTAACCCTAGGAACAGAACGAGGAAAGTTGCAGCTGAAGAAATGTTCACACAGAGAAAGAAGGAGAAAGGAAAGTTTCCTTAAATATCTTTAACCCTTTTTTACATTTTGGTCACCCAAAGTTTATTTTTAACACTTTAGCCCCTAAACTTACATTTTCAACTAGGACCCTAAAGTTTCAACTTAATCATTTAACTCCTTTAATCATTATTTTTACTAACTAAGTAAATAACACAAATAATCAAGTATGATATGCAAATCATAAAATATGATGCAACACATAAAAATGCACATATAAGTCAAATAAAAATCCCCAAAAATATAAAATAAATAGGGACGGGTTTTGGGGTCGCTACAATCACTCCCCCTTAAAGAAAATTCGTCCCGAATTTTAGGGTTACTTACCGAGGCCCTCAAACAACCAAGGGTACTTTCTCTCGATCTCCTCCCGAAGTTCCCAAGTCGATTCCTCCACATTGTGATTCCTCCACACAACTCGAACAAGAGGAATACTTTTGTTTCTCAATTCTTGCACCTTCGAATCAATGACTTGGACCGGATGTTCCTCATAAGACATATTCGGCTCAATATCCTCGGGTACCTCAGATAGAACATGAGAAGAATCATACACATACTTCCGAAGCATAGAAATATGAAACACATTATGGATCTTATCAAGAGAAGGAGGTAATGCAAGACGATAAGCCCGATCCCCTACTCTCCCAAGAATCTCAAATGGACCAATAAACCTCGGAACAAGCTTGCCTTTCTTCCCATATCTTCGAATACCAACCTTAGGGGAAAAAACACAAAGTCACCTTTTTCGAACTCAAGGTCTCGCCTCCGATGATCAGCGTAGCTTTTCTGTCTACTCTGGGCAGTACTCAAACGATCTCGAATAAGTTTAAGCTTCTCAACTGAATCATTAACCATCTGAACACCCCAAATCTTGGCTTCTCCCACTTCATCCCAATAGATAGGAGATCGACATTTCCTTCCATACAAGGCTTCATAAGGAGCCATCCCAATACTGGACTGAAAACTGTTATTATAAGCAAACTCTACGAGAGGCAAATGAATATCCCACGAATCTGAAAAATCAACTGAGCAAGCCCTCAACATATCCTCAAGAATCTGGATAGTTCTCTCGGACTGGCCATCTGTTTGAGGATGAAAAGCTGTACTAAATCTCAACTCTGAACCCAAAGCCTTCTGAAACGCTTGCCAAAACCGAGATGTGAATCTAGGGTCACGATCAGATACAATGCTCACTGGAACTCCATGTAACCCCACGATCTCATTAATGTACAAAGTTGCAAGCTTTTCCATAGAATAACCAATCTCAATAGGTAGAAAATGAGAAGACTTTGTCAATCTATCAACAATCACCCAAACTGCATCAAACCTTCTTCGAGTACGAGGTAATCCTGTCACAAAATCCATAGTAACATGTTCCCACTTCCATTCCGGAATCTCTAATGGTTGAAGCAATCCTGCAGGCCTTTGATATTCAGCTTTAACTTGTTGACATGTTAAGCACTTGGATACATAATCCGCTATCTCTCTCTTCATATTATTCCACCAAAAGTGTTGCTTCAAATTCTGATACATTTTAGTACTCCCGGGATGAATAGTATACCTTGATTTATGGCCTTCATCAAGAACTTGGCGTTTAATCCCATCAACATTAGGTACACACAAACGACCCCTGAAAGTTAATACCCCTTCAGGACTGAGGGAGAAATCCTCAAATTTACCATCTTTGATTTTATCCATAATCTTTACCAATTCCGGGTCATCCTTCTGAGCTTCCTTTATTTGTTGAACTAAAGTTGGAAATACTCGAATGTTCGCAAAAATAGCTCCATGCTTTGATTCATAAGGACTCCAATCTCGAGCATCCTCCAACATCTTCCATTCCCGCACCATCAATGAAGCTACATAAGACTTCCGGCTAATAGCATCAGCTACCACATTTGCCTTGCCCGGATGATAAGAAATTGTACAATCATAATCCTTCAACAGCTCCATCCATCTTCGTTGTCTATTATTCAACTCTTTCTGGGAGAAAAGATACTTCAAACTCTGATGATCTGTGAAAATCTCAAACTTTGCTCCATAAAGATAATGTTTCCACTTGTGTAATGCAAAGACAATAGCTGCAAGCTCCATGTCATGGGTAGGATAATTCTGCTCACTCGGAGTCAACTTCCTTGAAGCATATGCAATCACCCTTCCATTCTGCATTAATACACACCCGAGGCCTTCTTTAGAAGCATCACTATAGATTACCAAATCATCATTACCATTAGGTAGGGCGAGAATAGGAGCTGTAGTCAATCTCTTCTTCAACTCTTCAAAACTAGCTTGACACTTTTCATCCCACACATAAGGAATATTCTTTCGAGTCAACTGAGTCAAGGGAGTTGCAATCTTAGAAAACCCCTCAATGAACCTTCTGTAGTACCCAGCTAACCCCAAGAAACTTCGAATTTCTGTAACTGATTCTGGCCTCCTCCAATTCACAATAGCCTCAACTTTGGATGGATCAACTGATATACCTTTATTAGAAATCACATGCCCAAGAAAAGATACTTCATTGAGCCAAAAAGCACATTTACTGAATTTAGCAAACAACTGCTTCTCACGAAGAATAGATAAAACCATTCGTAAATGTTGCTCATGCTCTTCCCGAGACTTGGAATAAACCAGAATATCATCAATAAATACAACCACGAAGGTATCAAGATAAGGTTTAAAGACTCTGTTCATCATATCCATAAAAACAGCCGGAGCATTAGTCAACCCGAAAGGCATAACAAGAAACTCATAATGGCCATATCTACTACGAAAAGCAGTTTTAGAAATGTCTTCAGAACGGATTTTCAACTGATGGTACCCACTCCTCAAATCAAGTTTTGAAAAGACAACTGACCCCTGAAGTTGATCAAATAAATCATCAATATGAGGAAGCGGATATTTATTCTTTATAGTTACCTGATTCAGCTTTCTGTAGTCAATACACAGCCTCAAGGACCCATCTTTCTTTTTAACAAACAATACTGGAGCTCCCCACGGGGATACACTAGGACGAATGAATCCTCGATCAAGTAACTCTTGCAACTGAACCTTCAACTCTTTCAATTCAGCTGGGACCATTCTGTAAGGTGCCTCAGATATAGGAGCCGTACCTGGAAGTAAGTCAATACAGAACTCTATTTCCCGGTCAGGAGGCATAGCATACTCAGAAGAAAATACATCTGAAAATTCTTTAACAATAGGCACATCCTCAATATCAGGAACCCTTTTAGTAGTATCCAAAACACTAGCCAAATACCCCGCACAACCACGGTTCAACAACTTTCTAGCCTTCATATAAGAAATAATTCGAATCTCTCTACCCCAGGGAACAGTTTCAAAAGAAAATTTAGGAACATTTGGGATAGAAAATGTGACCACTTTATTAGCACAATCAACAGACGCATGATATTTACCCAACCAATCCATACCCAAGATAACATCAAAATCTTGTAATGGTAAGATAACTAAATCAGCAGGTAAAACATGCTCACGTATATGCACATCACAAGAATGCAACACTTCATTGGTCACCAAACACTCCCCTATAGGAGTTGACACCTCTAACACATAAGGTAGAGATTCAGAAGACATATGCAATCGAGAAGCAAAATGCAAAGACACATAAGAATGCGATGAGCCAGGGTCTATAAGTGTACGTGCCCTCAAACTAGACACAGAAATAATACCTCCTATCACATTAGAGGACTCCGAAGCCTGCTGCTGAGAAATAGCAAAAACACGACCCTGAACCTTAGGTTTGCCTGAGGAATCCCTCTTCTGACCCTGAGAGGACCCAACCACACTTCCCGATGCTTGCATCCTATACTTAGGGCAATCCCTCTGAAAATATCCTAACTGACCACAGTTCAAACACTTGCCCTGCTTCTTCCAACATCTCTCTTCTGAATGCCCTTCTTTCTGACAATAATTACAAACTCCTCTACTCTGACTCCCTGAAGTATTATTTTGATTTTTGTTACCTGACTGTCTTTGAGAAGACCCTTTGAATTGTGAAGATCCACCTTGATTTCCTCGATTATCACCACGTTGTGGTTGCCTAACTTGCTTCCCAGCGCCTAACAATTCCATTTTCCTTTTATGTTCCTCAATGTCATGCTCCACCTGGTAAGCTCGATCCACTGCATCCTGAAAATCTTGCAACTTATGGGATACTAGCTGAGTTCTAATCACGGTTTTCAAACCTTTCACAAACCTTGTAGCCTTCCTCTCCTCAGTTGCCACTAGGTGAGTACAATACCTGGACAACTCTGAAAATTTAGCTGAATATTGAGCAATTGACATAGAACCTTGCTCCAAGTTAAGAAATTCCATCTCCTTCCTGTCTTGATCTACTCGAGGAATGAAGTGTTCTTTAAACTTCCCCAGAAAATTCTCCCAAGTGTAAGGTACATGAGTCTCATCCCATTTTGTTTTCAAAGCTTTCCACCAATACTCAGCCGCTCCATTCAGTTTATAGGTAGCAAACCTGACTTGATCTTCCTCCGAACATCTCTAAGCATCAAAGATCTTTTCCATCGATTCAATCCACCTTTTAGTTTTAGATACATCGGGCTCTCCATCATATTCCATAGGCTTTATTTTCAGAAACTGTTCTAAGCCATAACTTGGTGGTACCTGTTCCCTTTCTTGCCTCTGATCATTTATAGTTTTCATCGCTGCTTCGAACATTCCTTGGAACATAATTCGAGCCTCTTCTCTGGCATCCCCTTGCCCCGAAGAGCCGGCCTGATCTCCGTCAGTTTCACCTATTTTTAATGAATACCTGCATCAAACACTCAACGTTACTCACTCTATACTCTACTACCCTCCTAAGTCATTTAGTCATTCTAGACCATCTACAACCTAGCTCTGATACCAACTGTCGCGCCCCAGACCCGTGGTCCTACTTGGCCCCACGCTCGGGACACGAACGGAAGACGTTATGAAACCTTTTAGAAAATTTTTTGAAATGTCCTTTTAAAAAGTGTCACAAAAACACACTTGAAGTTCAAAGACTTCACTTAACTTGAAACAAACTTTTACAAACACTTTCACGACGAAAGTACTTAGCCCGAAGGCTTACAAACTTTTAAACAAATGTACATACATCAACCTTTACCAAAATAGATGGAACCATAAGAAATACGGGTACTCTACCCAAAGGGTTTACATTTACATAATGTAACCTTCAACAAAACAAGTCCCAACTCTTACCAAACCAACGTCCTCCCGTGCCGAGTGTCCTATCCCCTGGACCCGCCTTTATCTAAAACAGTAAACAAATAAGGGTGAGAATAAATCTCAGTAAGCTACTAAAATGCAACTACGTTACATGCTGATATGATGATCATAAAGAAACAATATCAACAAATAAGCATATAGCATATAGCACATAACATCAAGTTATATATCACATTGCCCACACTCCGGTGGATACCAAAGCCAAGGTTTACCCAATAACCATAACTGATGAGAATACCATCTGAGAAACCCATCAGAGAAAACCATCTGAACAGCATAAATAGCTGAAGCCGTCGGGATCCCGAAAACCAAATCATAACCAATAGAACCAAGTAACCAGAGAGGGAAATATGACCCAAAGTCATAACCCAAATACTAACCAAAGGGAGCAATTCATCCCATCCAAGGCCAATCTGGACTGGGGAAACTAAAAGGCACAGTGGACACCTTATAGTGAACTTGGCTTGTGTGCCACTATAATTCTCCCACCGCCTGACTCACAAGCTCCAATGGAAAACCTTATAGTGGACTTACCTGTACCACTATAATTCTTCCATTGGCTGACTCCACAACAAGACCAGCTGGACTTTTAACAAGAAGCACAGTAATGAATACTTGCTAAACAAAACCCGGGGCATTTAATCCAAGAAGGAAATAAGCCAAATACATCACAAGATGCACACAAAGAATCCTTATAAAGAGTCCATAAAAAGGACATTTAATCCATTACTAACATTCCACAACAATCATCTAAGTACTTTAGGACACTACCCAAAAACTAGACCAAGGTTGATCTCTAAACTCCTTAGTTGAAAACTCTAAACTTTTTCAGTCAACTGGGCGGTCGCCCAAACAGGGCTGTGCGGCCGCCCAAAATGCTCTGTCCCAAGAAGAAAAACCTTCAGATAGATGTGCGGCCGCACACCCATTTTTGGGCGGCCGCCCACATCACCCGGCAGGCCTAAAAACTTAACCAAAGTTTACTCCTTTTGTTTCACAAGCATAACATATATATGCTACACAACTTAAGTAACTTTCATTAAGGATACAAATTGCATTCCCAAACCATTACAACACTCAGCTCAAACCAAGTCTATATACTCCCTTTGTCCCAAAATTACAAGTATAGCAAATATTACCCAAATCACAAAATTAACAAGTAGGAGTATCATATATAGCATATATGACTATTTTAACATTTAAAGGGAATTAGTAACTTACCTAGTTCCGGAAAAAGTATCGCTGAAATAAATTTTGTTCGGCTAGAAATGACCTACTCGACGCCCTGATCATTTTTATATAATTAGTTTTTAAAACGGGTAAGTAAATAAAAAAAAATTAAATCAAAATGGGTTGAACTTACCTTTTTCTCCTAACCCTAGGAACAGAACGAGGAAAGTTGCAGCTGAAGAAATGTTCACACAGAGAAAGAAGGAGAAAGGAAAGTTTCCTTAAATATCTTTAACCCTTTTTTACATTTTGGTCACCCAAAGTTTATTTTTAACACTTTAGCCCCTAAACTTACATTTTCAACTAGGACCCTAAAGTTTCAACTTAATCATTTAACTCCTTTAATCATTATTTTTACTAACTAAGTAAATAACACAAATAATCAAGTATGATATGCAAATCATAAAATATGATGCAACACATAAAAATGCACATATAAGTCAAATAAAAATCCCCAAAAATATAAAATAAATAGGGACGGGTTTTGGGGTCGCTACAACCTTGGTACTGTTGTCTCTGCTGATAACCCTGTTGATTACCGAACTCTTGACCAAACTGCTGTCCCTGACCACCCGTCTGATTCTTCTGCTGACCTATACCCCATCTGAAATTAGGATGATTTCTCCATTTGGGGTTATAAGTATTACCCATCGGTCTTTGTCAATGTTGCACAAACCCAACTACATTGACATTTTCCATATCACCCGTCTGCAGAGAAGGGCATGAATCTGTATCATGCGTGATGTCATAATAAATTCCACATGTCTTCGGTGTATGTCCCAGAACCAACTGTTTTACCATCCCTTTCAAATCCTCAACATCCATCTCGAGCTTACTGGACAACCCATTGCTAAAACCCGCTTCACTAACCTGTCTCAGATTTGAACTCTTATTATGGGTTCTTGTACTCTTAGCCAACTCCTCAATCAGCTTCTTGGCCTCCTCAGTCGTCTTGTTCAGAATGGTTGTTGGTCCCAAAGGGCAACAAGGGTATGAAAAATAGCTAGAGGGGGGGTGAATAGCTGTTTTAAAATTCTTTTCGTACCCTTGATAAACTCAATTGCAAATGTGCACTTTATCAAATAAGTGTTATGATATGCGCCTATGTGAGTGAGTGAAATGCACAGCGGAATTTAGTAATGTAAATAGGCGCAAAGTATGATAAAGGGGGCGCACACACACTCTAAGTATTTTGGCTCAACGTGGGTGAAATAAGAAACTAAGGCAAATGATATAACAAACACAACACAGTTCAATCAATCAATCTACAATGAATAAACAATCAAATAGTTAGATATGATATGACTTGAAAGGAAATAGCAAGATAGTAAGTACGCGCTATTTGGAGAGGTTCGATCGGGAAAATGATCTACGTCCTCTACCAAGATGGTTAGTCTTGGATTTCTAATAAAGATCTTATATAATGAGAGAGTGTTACAAATTACAATCGTTTGAGCTTATACACTAACTCAAGATCTAATATTCTATGAAAGAACAAATCCTAGACAATAATCGGTGTATCTCTAAAAGAAAGATCTAAGTGATCAAACTTAAAGAGGTGCGTGTGTGATTTTAGATTCAAGGCTCTTTATATCTTTGAGATTGAGAGCACAAGAAAACTAAAGTGTTTTTGCTTAAGGATCTGGGCTAAGGATGAAGTTATGAAGATGTTCTTGAGAATTCTGGAAATAACAAAGGCAATTTTCAAATCTTCAACGAATGCTTGAGAGATAAATTCTTGAAATGCTTAGCAACTTCAAATGGTTGAAGTTATGGGGTATTTATAGTAGAGCCCCAAAAACTAGCCGTTGGAAATCCTTGGTGAGTCAGAGAAAGGACGGATGTGCTGTCGCTCATTGAGTGGAGCACGTGTCCTTTTATAGCCGTTAGACACATAACACAAATATGACCGTTATGGACAGGTGTCCATAGATGCGAGTGCATACGTGTTATTTAACCACCGTTGGATCATTGGCGTAGATTGAATCTCTTCAAGTCTTTGAATCTTCAATAAATAACTGAGTGTTAAAAACATTCATGATGCGCGTTGAGCTAGAGAGGCGCTTAGCGTATGCGCGTTCTGAGTCATCTGAGGCGCATGAGCTATGCTAGGCGCATACTCATGCGCTCGCTTAAAGAGGCTCATGGCGCATAAGAGAGGCGCATGGCGCGTGGCTCAAACTCAAAGTGTGATTTTCTTGAATCTTGATCTTCTTGCCCTATTCCTAAGCCTATTCTATTACAATGGACAACCTAAAAAATGAAGTATAAATACTTCTTACATGTGGGTCTAAAGTCCATGAAATAAAACTTACATTGAAACTGAGATATAAGTGGGCATACCCAACAATCTCCCCCTATGTGATTGATGCCATTACCTACTATATCAGGGACAAATATTATACTTGATAATAACATGTCCAAATAAATGAAATTGGTAAATCATGTCTCAAGTTAATGCACACACTAGTCCAAGATATAGATTTTTAATCTATTCCAATAAAGATAAAACATTACAAATGGAAAGATAGAAATGACAGTTTATAACACATTCAAAATGATATGAGTTTTAGTTTTGAAAATGTGTTTAAACAAAGTTTAAACTCAATGCATGAAATATGAAACAATTCAAATATGATGCATATGATTTTAAACAACATTCATTGTTCTACAAACAAGAAGTTTGAGTGAACAAGTTTTGAAACAAAAGTGATGTTTTGTTCTCATTAATACTCAAAGTGTAAGAGTTACAGAGTACAAGTATTTAACAGAACAAAAACAAAAGGTGCTAAAACATGTAAGCACTCAATCACTAATAAAAGGCTTCTAATCACAAAAAGAGTTCTAAAACTTACAAACAAAACATAAACTAAGGGTTGGGAGGAGGCGCGTCGTCATCCTTCAATCCTTCTTCTATTTCAGAAACAGAGCGCTGAATTTGTTTGGAGAGTTGGTGACAATGGTTTACAACACCGTGAGTATCAGTGACACCATCTCTAATGTAGCGCAAATGATCAACATTTATGTTTTGATACTCATCAATGGTGCGCTGAGTGATGGATTGCTGTTGTGAAAAGTTTTCAGTGAAGGCTTGGAAGTTAGCTTCAACAGTAGCTTGGGCAGTAAGTATATCAGCGGAAACTCTATCTGTGCGCCTGTCTGTACTGGAATGCACGGCATTGAAGTGAGTGACAACTAATTCCTTCAAAACATAAATCTTTGAGATCAGTGAATTAATGTCAATATGCGCGCCAGGAGCAGAGCTGGAAGAGGGCGCAGGAGTTTCAGGAGCTGAAGGCGCATGGGATTCAGGAGCTTTGGGTTCTGCGCCAGGATCAGCACTATAAATAGTTAAACCCAGGATTTCTATTTCATCCTTAACTTCTTTGAGTTTATCAACAACACTCATTAATTTTTGGCTATCTCCAGCCACCATCTCAAACAACTTCCTTATATCACTGCTATATTCAACTCTACCTCCCTTATGGCGTTAATGAAATCTTGGCCATCAGTGAGTTTGATGCCACCATCTATGCGCTCATGAAGGGAAGCAAGAGTACCTTTAAAAAGTTCATTCATTTGATCTATAGCGTCATTCCACTGTTGAGGAGTAAGGAAATGTTTGTCCTTGATATTGGCATCTATTTTCATTCATTTGATCTATAGCGTCATTCTACTGTTGAGGAGTAAGGAAGTGTTTGTCCTTGATATTGGCATCTATGCGCGCCATCTCCCTCTTAATGACAGCAATCTCATCAGCTTGCTGAGTAAGCATAGAATTATGAAGCTCTAACTGTGAATTCATCTGAGCTTGTCCTTGCTGAAGTTGTTGTAGCAGAGAAATAATTACACTCATGTCAGGAGTGGGAGGAGGAGGCGCAGGAGAAGTATGGGGCGCAGGAGGTGAAGGTAGATATTCATCACTTGAAGTAGGCTCTACTGAAATAGTTGGGGGCGCAGAATCACGAGGAGAAGGCGCAGAAGGGCTCTTGCACCTAGTCAAGGGCTCTGGCTCCCCTTGAACTGGATCATCACTCAAGTCGCCAAAAAGTTCATCAGATAGCCTATCTTTGAGTGCTTGGCGCTCAGCAGAGAGTGGCTCTGAAGTTAGTTTCTGAGCAGGAGCCGAAGGCTTTGATAGAGGCGCACGAACAATAGGAGGAGCATTTGGAGTGGGCGCGCGTACATCAACGCTAGACCCTGCGCCTTTGCGCCTTTTAGACTTGGATAAATCAGCAGCCTGTTTCAACTTGTATTCTTCATCCCTTTTATTCTGTGCTTCCAGTCTACTGGCTTCTTTAGCGCGCTTCAGTTCTTTCCCTTCTTCTGTTTTAGTTCTTGGGCGCTTAGGAGGTCTGCTTGTTCCTTCAGCAACCCCTTTTCCTTTGCCCTTTTATGCGCCTGGAACAACTGTTGGTTCTACGCGAAGTGCTGCTTCAATGTCTGCGCCTTCTTCTGCGCCATCTGCATCTTCATCAGACTCAGTGGCTTCATCAACCAACTGATCTCCTTTAACTCGTGGCGCGCTCTTAGCCATGCGCTTCCTGCGCCTTTTCATAACCAAACTGTCTTTCCCAAAGATGGGAACGTCAGTGGTTTGATAAGCTGGGTTATGAGCGAGGAAATTAGCAAGAGCAGGATAAGTGAGAAATATCTTCGTGAGTATTCTGCAATGAGTTTTGAACTTCGTCTTCCCATCATCCTTGTTCTTGTTGTACTTATCAATCTAGTCAGACAAGGTTTTGAATAAGATTTAGGGCCAGTTGAGGATTGTGTTTCCCATAATAGCTGCAGTATATTCCCACTGCTCCATTGTGAATCTGTTCACATTTCCTGTCTTGAAAATAATGGAAGTCCCCACCAAATGCGCGATATGCGCCAGTAAATCACCACCATCCCTTATTTCAACAGATTTGATGTTGTTCTGAAGAGTATGAATGTTGAGATGGGTACTCGCCATACGATTCTGCGTAACAGCAGGATAGGTATTGATTTTACCAGCTACACTCAGAGGGCCAGTTGTGTTGAAGTTGATGATATTCTTGAGAGTGCCAGTGGAGATAGTTATAGCAATGTTCTGAACTGTGGCGCATATCCTGTAGCGCACATATCCATCAGCAGGAGTCTCCACGAGAGCAGCAGTTGAGAAGAATTCATCCACGAGGAGCGGTGAGTAGAAAGGTTGCTCCAAAGTGAATAGAGGCAGTAGACCGGCTTGTCTGATAAAGTCCATAATATCAACGCCAATTTGGACTGCAGATAGCTCAGTGAGATTAAATGTCTCACCGGGTCTGAAATTTGCTGGATCCTAAAAACATAACAATGATTTAAGTTAGGAGTGTATCAGGCGCATAGAATCATAAAATGAGCTAAGTATAGAGTAGGCGCAGGACAATATATAGGCACATAAAAATAGCATGCGCATGCTATTATTAGGCGCATATATGTTGTAGGCGCATACAAATACGAGGCGCATATCATGGTTCTATGAAACATACAAAGGAAAAATTAAACATAAAAAATTTGACTAAGTAAAATTTAGGCGCATAAAATGTTTAGGCGCATAATGGCTTTAGGCGCATAAGTTGATTGAGGCGCATAACATTTGTATTTGCATAGGGCGCATACAATTATTAGGCGCATGAATCAAGGAAGGCGCATAAGGTCATAGGGCGCATACCCAACTAGACGCATAAATCAACACTTAGGCGCATATCTATGTGAAATTCATACTAAGTATAAAAACACACAAAAAACACACAAACACATAACAAACATGCATATGCAAGTAATAAGGATCAAAACATGAAAATTTTGAAAAACAAGTTTTGAAAATTTTGAAACCCAAGTCATGCAAAAATAACGAAGAACGCGAAGAAAATGCTTGAGTGGTTGAAGAACATCAAGAACACCAAAAACACATAATTCGTGAAACTTCACCAATTCAAGCATACAATATATCAAAACGACCACACGAAGACGAGGATAACAAATATGTAAATCAAAACAAGTACAAAACAACAACAAATCCAGAAAATGGATTCAAAGATCCGAAAATTCGAAAAGTTTAAAAATGAAAAATCTTCAGATTCGCAAAATATAACGAATTAATCGTTGAAAAGTTTAGTTTAAAGGATTCTAAATCACAAAACGAACAAAACCCAACAAACGATTTTGAAAACAGAGAATCGAAGCAAGATTTATCAAGAAAAGTTGGATTTCGGTTTTAAGAAAATCACGAACTCAAAAATCAAAAATGGCGGAAATTAAAGAGTTGAGAGTTAGAGATTCATACCATTTCGTCTTGGGTTGATTTTGATGCTTTCTTAGGACCCATAAATGTTATATATAGAGAGAAAATGGAGAAGAAATTGAGAGAAAGTGATGAGGTAGAGAGAGAAAGAGACGAACTAAGAGTGAGAGACTGGGAGTGAGTGAGAGAAAGAGAGAGAGTTGGTAGGATGAGGGTGTAGGGGAATGATGAAAGAGGAAATGAAGAGTTAGGGTTATATATATATAGGGTTGGGTTTTGGATAAAAAATAGAAGATGAAGAGATGGGTAATAAATGAGGAGAAGAGAAATGTCGGCTCATTATGGCAAAAAGGACAGCGCATTAATGAGGGATTTTAAGGATTTGATAGCTATTTAATGCTGAATGACCCAAAGTACACTGATGTGACATTTTGGGTAAAGATAAATTATCCCACTTCTCTCATAAGTGTATGAACAATTATGACTAAATTTTCGCACAAACCCCAAAAACATATGTTTTGGTGTAAGTTTGGGGTGCAAGAAATATATCCCCATAAAATAAAATTTTTCAAAAAACGTAAAACGAGGGAAAAATTAATTGCACAAGTACCCTTGAACAATTATGGGAATGTCAAAAGACAGAAATTCCTATAATAAATGATCAGAATAACTTACCTGGTACTTGTGAAAATTGAATGCGATCAATCATTGAAATAATAAATTTTGAGCATTGATTGAGCCGCAACATTTATTAGACGCATGGGGGGCGCATAGCTCATCGAGGCGCGCAGAATGATAGTGGCGCATAAGGCACTTGGCGCGCACAGAGTGAGGGGCGCATTTCAGGCGCATGAAGTTTCCTTGAAACTTTGAAAATGATCTAACATATAAAACCTAGTATACTCATAACTCACTAAAGCAAAATCATTAGTATTGACAAAACTGTATTGAATTTTAGTTAAGTTCAAGCATACCCATTTCACCTCTAAAAAAGATGAACCGTTTCGCGTCAAGTGCTTTCGTTAGAATGTCGGTGATTTGATAGTCGGTTCCCACGTGTTCCAAATGAATATTGCCTTTCTCCACGTGGTCTTTGAGGAAGTGATATTTGATGTCGATGTGTTTGGTCTTTGAGTGCATGACATGATTTTCAGAAACGGCAATTGTTGAAGTGTTGTCGAAGTAGATGGGACAATTTTCTTCAATAATATCATAGTCCACCAATTGCTGCTTCATCCATAGTATTTGACAGCAACAACTTCCCGCAGCGATATATTCAGCTTCGGTTGTTGAGACAGATACTGAAGCTTGTTTCTTACTCGCCCATGACACAAATCGATATCCAAGGAAATGACAAGTGCCACTCGTGCTTTTCCTATCAATTGTGCACGCTGCATAATCCGCATCTGAATAACCTGCAATTTTAAAGTTCGAATCTTTGGTGTACCAAAGTCCAAGGTTAACAGTACCGGATAGATATCTTATAATACGTTTCACAGCAATTAAGTGCGCTTCTCTAGGGTCAGATTGATAACAAACACAAACACTAAACATAATATCAGGCCTACTAGCAGTAAGATAAAGGAGTGAGCCAATCATACCTCGATAGAGCGTTTGATCAACACGTTTACCTTTTAAATCTTTGTCGAGTTTGTTGCCAGTGTCCATTGGAGTATCATATGCTTTGGCGTTCTCAAGTCCAAATTTCTTGATTAAATTCTTTGTATATTTGGCTTGGTTGATAAATATGCCTTCATTCATTTGCTTGATTTGAAGCCCGAGGAAGAATGTGAGTTCTCCCATCATGCTCATTTAAAATTTGCTCTTCATTAGTTTCTCAAAGCGCTTGCACAACAATTCATTAGTAGAACCAAATATAATATCATCAACATAAATTTGAACAAGTAATTTATGACCATTATGTTTGGCAATGAAAAGAGTTGTATCGATTTTACCGCGAGTGAAGCCTTTTTCGATGAGAAACTTGGATAGTGTATCGTACCATGCTCTTGGTGCTTGTTTGAGCCCATACAAAGCTTTCTGAAGTTTCTACACATGATTTGGAAATTGAGAATCTTCAAACCCAGGTGGTTGAGCAACGTAGACTTGTTCTTGGAGTTCACCATTTAGAAACGTGCTCTTCACATCCATTTGATATAGCTTGAAGTTCTTGTGAGCGGTGTAAGCTAGAAAGAGTCTAATAGCTTCAAGTCTTGCTACGGGCGCAAAAGTTTCATCGTAATCAATTCCTTCTTCTTGCCTATAGCCTTATGCAACCAATCTTGCTTTGTTTCTTGTGATGGTTCCATTCTCATCCATCTTCTTTCTGAACACCCATTTCGTACCAATCACTCCTTGATCATTTGGTCTTGGAACAAGAGTCCAAACCTTACATCGTTCAAATTGATTGAGTTCTTCTTGCATAGCAACAATCCAATTAGGATCTTGGAGCGCTTCATCATCCTTCTTCGGTTCAATTTGAGAGATAAAGGCAGTGTAAGCATCAAAGTTTGTAGCTCTCCTTGTACGAACACCAACGTTTAGATCACCAATGATATTATTGATTGGGTGACCTCTAACTTCACGAATTTCAGGAGGTAAGTTAGGTTGAGTCGTAGTAACTTGAAGGTCTTCAATTGGTACATCTTCACCAGATTCTAAATCATCAAAATTTGGGGGTTGAATTGGTGTAGAGTTGAAACTTGGGTTTACACCAGATGCAGCAGTAGATATAGGCGCATGAGAGGAATCACGAGGCGCAACATGTGAGTGAGGCATAGCTGATGATCCATTTGGCGCGCCATATGAGGAGTTAGGCGCAACTGATGTGGATGGATTTCCTTGAGTTGATGGATTCTGATTTTGAGTGGGCGCAACATAAATAAGAGCACCTGTATCATTAAGCTCAACAGAATCATCAGCAATATTTGGAGCCAAATGTGGCTCAAGGAGAGAATGTTCATCAAATGTAACATGTACATATTCAACTATTACTAATGTAGTTCTATTAAAAACGCGAAAAGCTTTAGAATGTTTGGAATACCCAACAAAAATACCTTCGTCGGCTTTAGCATTGAATTTACCTCTATGTTCGTTTCCGTTGTAGAGGATATAACACTTGCAACCAAAGATCTTGAAGAATGCAATGTTGGGAGTTCTACCACGCCAAAGTTCATACGGAGTCTTGTTGTGAAGTTTGTTGATGAGGGAACGATTTTGAGTAAAACATGCCGTGTTGATAGCTTCTTCCCAAAAGTACTTAGGCAATTTAGCTTCGGCTATCATCATCTTTCCCGCTTCAATCAACGTCCTATTCTTTCTTTCCACAACACCATTTTGTTGAGGAACTCTAGCGGTTGAGAAGTTGTGATCTATCCCATGATCGTCGCAATATCGAGCAACACCGTTGTTCTTGAATTCTGTTCCATTGTCGGATCGAACACTAACGATGTCATCTTCTTTTTGGGTTTGGAGCATTCAAAATAAAGTGGTTAAAATGTCGTAACAATCGTCTTTTGAGATCATCATTTCCACCCATGTTGAACGACATAAACCGACTTGGTTAATTGGGACTCATACATTCTGGGCTCACACCCCTGAGGCCCATTAACGAAGCCCACCTTCCCGGAGGCCGACATCCAGCGGGCAGACCTTGACTAGGCCGAGTTCCAATAGGCCTGATCCCTAGCCGGCTTCCGTGACAAAGCCGAGACAGATGACGGGATGACTTACACCATATGCCTCCTACCTCTATCGGGAATCCATTTATAGAGTTATACTATAACTCTCAAATTAAGAGTCCTTATCCAAACAAGGATAACTCTCCTATTAGATAACAGGTCTTAATCCATCCTTATCAGGAGTCTATCTCCAAGGAATGAGTCCTACATCACCACGGGCTTCCTGGCTTTCCTAACAAGTCAGAACTCATACACCCACGCCTATTAAAACAGGTCCTCTGCACAGGAACGGGTAACGAACTCTTAGGCTCTAACTAGTCCATTGATTTCTCTATTCACAGATCACCCGAATTCTTACTCTCACGCCGGAGGGCCTTCGCCGGTGAAGCCCCGGCTAGTTCACGTTTTGTTCATTGTGTGCAGATTCCGGACACAAAGATATTCTTTGCTGGGATTATCCGAACCACTAGACGGAGGACTGATCCAACACGTTTCGTGCAGCATCAGTTTGGTTCCATTGCCGAGAAACGTTGTTTGGAGAACTCTTCCATTCGGAAAACTGCAAATTCATCATGTCCAAAATCCTTACTGACGGACAGGAAGCGAGCGTCACTCCCGACGCTAGCCGGAATCCGCCGCCGCCGAACATGGCAAACAATAATGCGCTGAATCAAGGTCTCCCTCCCCCCCCTCCGGGACACGGAATGCACACTCGCTCCAGAGGTCCGCCACCTGAGATTACTCATCAGTATGGGCGACGGAGGCGAACTGCATCACGTCCTCTAACTACCGAAGCTGGCCCATCTAGGCCCTCCCTCATTGATCGAAGGGTATTGCTACAACAGAACCTTATTACCCTTCAGCAATTAGCTGATGCCCAGCGAGCTCTCTTGGAATTCGACCTGGATCACTCCCTAGCTCCTTTCATTCAACCGACTGACAATAGAGAGGTCAGGGGAGACGGCGAGAGAAGCGAACGCAGGGAAGACCTTCCAGCTGATGGCAGAAGTCATCAGGATCCACCTGCACCTCCCCGAAGGAATCGAGCCGCCCCACCTAGCTGACTTGATGGTCATCTCGGTCTGGTCAATCCTGATGAAAGAGATCTGAGAAATCAGATAAACCGAAGAAGGGAGCAGGAAGCAGAGTCACCAGGTGTGAGATATTTGGGAGAAAAAAGAGTATGGAAAAACCAAGAGCAAAATCCGCCTAGACGAGAGCCACCTCGTCGCACTCCGCCTCGACAACACCAAGAAAATCTGGACGTCAGCCGAGTCGTGGGAAGAGGCCGAGATAGAGAAAGAGACCGACCTACAAGTTCCCACAACAGTTCGGGATTCAGTGAACAGGTCATAATGGACCTACGAGAAAGGATTGATAATATAGAGATGAATCAGGGGAATAGGAAACCAAAGACCGACTATGACGCAATGCGTCCATTTGCCCAATGGATTAAAGATTCTCCACCCTCTCCACAGCTGAAACTCCCTCATTTGGAGAAATACTCTGGCAATACTGACGCCATGGATCACCTTCAATCCTTTGAAGGAATGATGGCTCTCCTATCTAACAAGGACGACGTGCTTTGCAAGGCCTTTGCTAGTACATTACATGGGGCAGCCAGATCCTGGTTCATGGACCTGGAAAGAAAGAGCATCGACTCTTTCTCTAAGTTGAAGACGAGTTTCTTAGAATACTTCGCCACGGCCGGGGCCAGGAAGAAGGGGTTATCAGACTTGGTGAACATTGTCCAAGGGAAGAGCGAGTCGACCATGAGCTTTTACAACAGGTTCAGGGACTTGGCCGACTCAATAGAAGAAAGACTTACTGACAGGGAAATCATAATGTGCTTTTATAATGGGAAAAGGTCAGAGGACCTCACCTACGAACTGTCAGTAAGAGAGCCTCTCACCAAATCTGAGCTATACCAGATGGCTTATGCTACAGCCAATGCTGAGGAAAAGAAGAAATTGTTGTCCGGGTACCGAGATCGAGATCACGGAAAAGAAAGTCGGTCCACTTCGGACTCGGCACAAGGCACCAACGGAGGGGGAAACAGAGGAAAAAATAGAACCCGAGGCACCGAGGTCTTTACACCTCTCACAAAGACGATTTCCGAGATAATGACCCTGGTCAACTTACCGGACCCAAAGCCTCTAAGAGACAATCCGAAATTTCCCCGGGACACGAGCAAATACTGTGCTTATCACCGGGACAATGGGCATGAGACCGACAATTGCTTTGCCTTGAAGAAGATACTGCAGCGATGGGCCGATCAAGGAAAGTTGGATGAGTTCATAGCCAATAAGGATAATAAACGCCCGAGGGAAGACGAGAGAGAAGGTGGCCGAGACAACAGACCACCCCGGGCAAAGTTAGTCTGCGTAATCCGGGAAGAAATTCCTTCAAATACACGGCTAAGGGAACAAATCCATGAGCTTAGTAAGGTCTACCACATTCCCCCGTGGATCCATAAGGGGGAGGAGGTGATCAGTTTCTCCCCAAACGAGTTGGCCGGAAACAGGGCCATGAGAGAACAGCCTTTGGTCATCACCGGACGGATTGATAATTGTGAGTCAGAAAGACTACTTATAGACTCGGGGGCCGCCAAAGATGTGCTATACTACAAGACCTTCAAAGAGATGGAGCTGCCGGATACCATGTTAGTCCCCTACAATGGGAGATTAGAGGGTTTCACTAATCATAAAGCCGAGGCTAAAGGAACGGTGGACCTACTATTGGAAGTCGGCGACTACCCTTACAAGACGTCGGCCACGATCACTTTCATTGTTATGGACCTGGCTAGTGATTATCATGCCATCCTCGGCTCACCTAGTCAAGGAAAATTGGGAATGGTTGCCTCTCTGCCTCACCAAAGGGTGAAATTCCCAACTCCAGAAGGAATAGGATGTGTCCTTGGAAACCCAAAACACTTCTTAGAACATATCATGAAGTCCAGAAAAACCAAAGCCCGTATGGAGATTGACGCGCCGGAAAGGAACATCGTCATATCCAAGTCGACCACGGTTACAACATCAGCCCCTAAGACAGGTGTGATAACATTGGAAACGTCCGAGAGACATATGTCACTTGATGGTGAGACGACTGAGGAAGGCGTCACTTATGGATTGGATGGATTTGGATCTATATCCATGAACATAGATCAAGACGAACCAAGTTCCTCAGCCCTCACTCTCGTCCAGAACTCAACGGCCACAGGGCCCGCAACCATAGAGGTCGAGATGAACAAGCTCCCAGATATGGGAAACCTGAGCTTGGAAGGCGAAAGAAAGAACCCGTATAGCAAAGAAAAGAGGATCAAGCAAATCACTGTGGAAACTTTGGAATTCAGGGAAGGACCCGAGCTGAGACCGGTCGACCAGTTGGATGAGGTCATCATTAACCTTAACTACCCCGAGCAGAAAATAAAGATTGGGAGACAACTTCCCCAAGAAGAGAGAGAGGAACTCATCACTCTGCTCAAAAGCAACTTGGATGTATTTGCGTGGAGGGTAGAAGACATGGTTGGAGTTAAAGAAGCCGTAGCTCTTCATAAGTTAGAGGTCGACAAGTTTTTTAAACCAATCAGACAAGGAAGAAGGGCTTTCTCCACCGAAAAAGAGAAAGCAATCGAGGCCGAGGTGGATAAGCTGTTGAGGGCTGGGATCATCCGAGAAACAACATACCCGAAATGGTTAGCTAATGTCGTGATGGTGAAGAAGCAGAATGGCAAGTGGAGAATGTGTGTTGACTTCACGGATCTCAGCAGGACATGCCCAAAAGACAGCTACCCGCTTCCCAGGATCGACAAGTTGGTGGACTCCATTGCCGGACATCAAACTCTGAGTTTTCTGGATGCTTATTCCGGTTACCACCAAGTCAAGATGGCCGAGGAAGACATAGAGAAAACTGCCTTCCAAACAGCGGGAGGGAATTACTGTTATGTGATGATGCCTTTCGGCCTCAAGAACGCCGGTGCAACTTATCAAAGGATGGTGAACAAGGTGTTCAAATCCCAGATCGGCAGAAACATGGAGGCTTACATTGACGACATGGTAATAAAAACCAAGTTAGGAAGTCATGTCCCGGATCTAACGGAGACCATAAGGAATCTAAAGGAAAATGATATGAAGCTCAACCCTAGTAAATGCGTCTTCGAGGTCACAGCAGGCAAGTTCCTCGGTTTCATGGTATCCCAGCGCGGCATTGAGGCGAACCCGGAGAAGATCCAAGCCTTGGTCGACATGAAAGAGCCGACATGCATAAAGGAGGTTCAAAGATTGAATGGAAGAGTAGCCGCCCTAGGAATATTCGTCTCCAAGTCGGCAGAGAAATCACTTCCTTTCTTCAAGGCTCTAAAAGGAACTAAAGACTTCGTCTGGACCAAGGAGTGCTCGGAATCGTTCAAGTGTGTGAAAGAGTACCTAGGATCACCCCCTTTACTCAGTAGTCCGATCATGGGAGAAACACTCTCGGTATTCCTGGCTGCAACAGACAGAGCCGTGGCAGCCGTGTTAGTGCGCGAAGACAACAGGATCCAGAAGTCGGTTTACTATGTCAGCAAAGCATTGTCAGAAACCGAGAGTAGATATTTTAATGCCGAGAAGATAGCATACGCCTTGGTCATCACCGCTAGAAAATTGCGCACATATTTCTCCGCTCACCCCATCACGGTCTACACCGATGCCCCGCTAAGAAAGATACTTCACAAGATGGACAGTTCCGGCAGACTACTCAACTGGTCTATAGAATTGACTGAGTTCGACATAACTTTTAAGCCGAGGAAGACATTGATGGCGCAGCCCCTGGTAGACTTTCTGGTCGAGACCGCGTTCTCAAGCGAATATAAGCCGACCACCCGGAAGAGGAAATTTCCCATGGACAGAGAACCTCTAGAAGTGCTCCCACAAGATTGCTGCATCTTATATACAGACGGGTTGACAACCAGAGATAGAAGTGGGGTAGGAGTGTACCTAACTAGTCCAGGCGGCGAGCATGTAGCCCGGGATTTCATCAGATTTAAATTCCCAGCTTCTAACAATCAGGCCGAGTACGAGGCCTTGATCTTGGGAATAGAAAGGGCGAAGTTCTTTGGAGCCAACAAACTGGTAGCTTACAGTGATTCCCAACTCGTGGTGAACCAAGTGAAAGGAGAATATAACATCGAGAACCACATGCTGACTAAGTACCGGGATCTCGTCTTAAGTATGACCAAAAACTTGGAGTTTTGGGAAATCAGGCAAGTAGGACGAGAACGCAACCAGGAGGCCGATCTGTTGTAAAAAATGGCCACGTCAGAAGAAACCAACCCACTGATCACCTATGCCGACCAACCTGCCTACGAGAGACTTGATATCCTTATTCTGGATGATGAAGAAAGAACCTGGATTGAAGACTACAAGGACTACATTAAGGAAGGTAAGTTACCGGAGGACAAGATAGCGGCCAAGACGATAAAGAGGAAGTCGGCTCGATACATAGTCTGGAACGACATTCTGTACCGCAGATCATTCTCCAGACCTCTCCTGAGATGTGTCTCCCCTAAAGACACCAAGAAGCTGTTGGCCGAGATACATGAGGGAATCTGTGGAGGACACCCGGAGGTCAGAACCCTTGCTGATAAAGTGATCACACTCGGTTATTATTGGCCGAACTTAAGGGAAGAAGCCCAAGCTTATGTGAAGAAGTGTGACAAATGCCAACGTTTCTCAGACCTGCCCAAAGTACCGCCAGTGGAGAAAACCCTCATCATACCGACATGGCCATTTGATATGTGGGGAGTCGACATCATCGGGCCTTTCCCTTTAGCCAAAGGAAGCAACAAATTTGTTATCGTAGCAGTTGACTATTTCAAGAAGTGGGTGGAAGCTAAGCCTTTGGCCAAAATCACAGAGGAGAACGCCATCAATTTCATCCATGACTATATCTGGTGTCAGTTCGGTGTACCTCATACTATCGTGACCGACAATGTACTCCAATTCTCGGACGCCTTCACCGAGGAGTTGGGCAGGCTTGGAGTTAAGCACAAGAAATCATCCGTCAGTCACCCTCAAGGTAACGGTCAAGCCGAAGCAGCAAACAAATTGATATTGAAAGCCCTAACAAAAAGCCTAGAAGGAAGTCAAGGAAAGTGGCTGGATGACCTCCCCCTTGCTTTATGGGCAGTTCGTACAACCACTCGGGGGCCGACTGGGGAGACTCCCTTTGCACTAACTTACGGATCAGATGCTATAGCACCAGCCGAGATGACCTTGCCGACCTTCAGGGTATCCAATTATGAAGAAGTGGCCAATGAATACAACCGACTCCTCGACTTAGACCTGGTTGAAGCAAAAAGGCTGACGGCTCAGTTAAGAATGATTAATTACAAGCAAAGGACTAAAGCCTACCATGACAGCAAAGTAAAGAAAAGAGTTTTTGAAGTCGGCGACTGGGTACTCAGAAAGATCGAGTCGACACACTTGAAAGCCCAGCAAAACAAACTCTCCCCCAATTGGGAAGGCCCCTGCATTGTCACTCATGTCATTCGAGAGGGGACCTACATGCTCAAAACTCCGGAAGGAAAAGAGTTGAAATATCCCTGGCACTCGGAGCATTTGAGGAAATACTATCATTAGTACCTCGGTATTCTACCTACTTTTTATTTGCTTAGATTTACTTTCTAAATTAGATTTTATAGCTTAGATATGTCTAGTTTGATTCTCCTATAAATAAAATTTCCTTTTACAAAATTTTTATTGTTAAAAGCACAATCCCGGCATCACTTAGCCATGTCGATGTAATCAAAACCTAGCTCTAACGGCTAGTGCTCTCAAACTTGGGTTAAGATTATTACATCTGGTCCCCACGACAATTTGAGACTAGCCAGGAGTTAGTCCTTATCAAACCGAGCTCCTAAATGCTCATCCCGATGATGAACGACCACGGCCTTCTAACATAGCTTAACACGGCTATAATCAAAACCTAGCTCTAACGGCTAGTGCTCTCAAATTTGGGTTAAGATTATTACATCTAGTCCCCATAACAATTTGAGACTAGCAACGAGTTAGTCCTAGCAAAACCGAGTTCACAAACACTCGTCTCATCCATAGTGGTGAACGACCACAGCCTACAAAGGGCCTCAACCAGGCTGAGCAACGTCTCCTTCACTTCAAACAAAGTTAAAACGTCTCAATCCGAGACAGAACAACATTAACAAGTGACGAGACGATACTTGACAAGTGTTTACGCCTCCCAGATAACTATGGGACCTAGGCATACACATTCAAGATAAACAGAAAATAAGTGTTTAGACTCCCCCAGCCACTCTGGGCCGAGTCGTAAAAATACTCAAAGAAAACAAACAAAAATATCAGGTGTTTGCTCCCCCAAGTACTCTGGGCCGAGCCATACAAATACTTGAATCATTACAAAAGAAAAATTGTTCAATCCAAACAGGCCCCCTACCCAAACTAATCAAGGCCATCTTCTGCTTCTCCCTCCACCTGCGCAATCAAGTCGTCTAGATTCCCCGCTTCAACCGGAGGAGGGACCCATTGAGGATTTCCAGCCTGGTGGTCTCAGCTCCTGATCACTCTCAAACCCTTGTCAGAATAAGGGATCTGGGAATGAGCAGCACGAGCTTCAACCCCATAAACATCCTGATTATAAAGCCGAGCAAGCTTGTCGAGAGTTATGTTAACTTCAGGGTCAATCCAGAGAAGCCGAGATAGGTTGAACCATGCATCATTGTAAGTTCTCCCTACCTCGTCCTGAACAGCTGCCCTCATCTCCGGCCCCTTCTTGAAGGCTTCGACAGCCCTCACCTCTCGACTTGGGATGCTCTCCTCCATCTGATCAAGCCTCTCCTCAACAGCGACCTTCTCAAGCATTAGACCCTCGGCTCGTTGGCGCTCTTTCTCCAAGTCGGCCTTAGAAATATCGGCTTCTTCCCTGGCCGTCCTGACAATTGTCTCGGCCCTTCGAACAGCTTCAACCGCTTCCACCGACTTATCAGCTGCCTTCTTCAACTCGACTTCAAAGGATAGCTTCTCCTGCTCAAGTTTCTCTACCCTCTCCTTAAGCTCGGCATTAGAAGCACACAAAGGCCCAACCTCGTCCTCAAAATTCTTGGCGTTACTCACAGCGAGCTGCATCAAGGCATACTCATGTTGGGCAATGGAAGCCAGCTGCAAAGGGGAGAACAGTATGACAAAGTATTAGAGTCAAAAGTAAAAAGTCAGAGAAACTAAGGAAGCGCGAAAATACCTCGCTGATGAGTAAACCTTTCCGGTTCCGAAGCTGAGTGGAGGTCGTCCTAGTGTCTACCAACCTTTGAGCAGTTCTCTGATTCATGGCCCTCTTGATAACAGCCGCACCAAGCCTAAGGACGGGGCCAGAACGGACAGAGTCGTCAAGATCAGGGATGATCATCATATTTCCAAGAGCATTGGCTAGTTCGTTAATCTCGGCTTCAGTAGGAGCCGAGGCCGAGGCCGAGGCCGAGCCACGAGTTGAAGGAGTCCTCTTGGAAGGAGGCTCAGAAACATCCCCAAACTCTTCTAACGGCCTCTTCCCTCGGCGGCCCACTTGGTCCACTTCGACCTCGACCTCATCGTGCTGGCCTAGACCCTATTCCGGTGCAGGGTTAACTTCCACCTCAACCTCCCTTTCCACAATCTCGATATCGCCTCCTCCACCCGCCTCAACCTGGACGATAGAGGGACCAGTAGTAATGAGGGAAACACCTTGGGCCTGCAACGCCTCTTGTCGGGCCTCCATATCGGCATGACGTTTTTTAATACCCCAGGTGCGTGACAGCTGCCTCTTCCTTCTCGCCGCCATGGCGGGGTCAAGCTCCTCGGTCTCAATGATCTGGAGGTCTTCCATCGAAAGATCTGCACAAGTTAAGGAGGCGGTTAAGGACGATAATAAAGCAAAACAGGAAAGGGGTAAGAAAAGTATCAAAGGAAAAAGCATTACATCCTATTATATCTCGTGCCAGGAGACACTTGTCATTCTCGGCTTTACAAACGTCACACTCCGAGTGAAAAACAAAATTGGGATGTACCACCCAGCCCAGAAAGCGGCTTCCTCTCTCCACCACAACTCTCGGCACAATACCGCCAATCGGGCCCCTCATCAAACCGGCTTGAACATGATATTTGAAATCTAACTCGGTCCTACCCCAATCAAAGGTAGCTGAGGCGGTAAACTCTTCTAACCTCCTTATCAAGCTGACACTCCAGGATGGCCGATGTACGGCTTCAGGCCTCGCCGGGCCTTTATCAGAGCCCAGGAACTCCCATCCGAGTCGGCTCTCAACCTTGATAACGTTGTTATTCCAGCCGGTTACTTTGTTCACAACATTGGATATGGAAATCATAAGTTTAGGCTTGTGGGGGTCAGATTTGATAGTAATGGTTCTGGAAGAAGAATTATAAGACGACCTAAAGAAATGGTAAAAAGCCGACATACAGGGCTCAAACCCAAGGCTACGACAGAGAATGATAAAGCCGGTAACATACCTCACGGCATTAGCACCCAGGTGAGCCGGCACAATATTCCACTCTTCCATGTACTCGTTAATGAAAGGATCCAGGGGAAGGCGAAGACCGAGTTGAAACTGTTTGTAGAAAAAGGGAAGGAAGGCGTCGTTGTAGTAGAAACGTTCGGCCTCTCTCTCGTTAGCAAACGGACGGGACTTACTATGGGAAATTTTGAACTCCCGACGATCCACACCATAATTATCGTAGAGATCCTTAATCATGGCTTCACCACCGGAAGGATGTCTTCGGCGAGTCGAGCCAGAAGGACCTGCCCCATCTCGGCCTCCCCATGCGACCGCGACCTCCTCTTCAAATCTATCTACAATCCTCCCAGAAACACCTTCCTCGGCCATACCTGCATCAATCAAGGGGTTAGAATCATCCCGTGCCGAGGACGAGGTGACCTTCCCCCCCGATTCAGCTTCTGGGGCCGAGGAAGGACCCTCAAAAAGAGATCGGAAAGCCGACTTGTCCTTAACATAATGAAGAAAAATGTGCCGAATAATGGTGTCGAAAGTGTTGAGAAGAATTACTCCATCTACGCTATCATCAAGGGTTCTAGGGGCAAAAAGGCCCGAGGGATACCTAACGTCGTCTCTAGGAGTTTTATTCAAGAACAACAGGTCACTAATGGCCATTAAGGACAACATTTTCCATTTCCCCTCTGACAACCTATATACCCTATTGTTCCGCTCATAGAAGCCATACATGATGTCGGGGTCAAAATGGGGAATATCAGACATAACAGAAAGGAGAAACTACTCTAAAGTTAGATCTACTAGTAAAAATGCAGAAGGGAGTAAATATTGAAGCTTTACAATTCCAAAACCCTAACAAATGGCAAAAAATCATAGAGGGAAAAAGAGGACGGAACAGTACCATCGTCAAGTTTGCAATCGGAGAAAAAAGATCGGCCGGCGGAACGGAGGAAAATGATTAAAATCAAATGGCGGGATTGGCAACAAAAATCAAGGTCTCTGGAAACTCGCCGGCGGTGAACGCAATATTCCCTTGGGCAAGAATTTGAAAATGAGAAGATTTGAGGGATTTTGAGCATATAAGTAGGGCGGGTTAAAAAATTACGGGTCGGTTTGACCCGGATCTGACCCATGACCCACGGGTTGCACGTATACCCATGAAATCATCATCAAATGCATTTAATGGGCCACGTTTTTCAAGATGAATGTCCCATCAATCAAGTACGTGCGCCGTACAAAATGAGGAGAAGAAACGATTGAGGTGACCCGACCGCCGTTTAAAGACTGCCAATACCGGACCGACACATGTCAGGACGAGGCCGATATGTCTAAGAGTATCCAAGCCGGCATAATAAATCTAAATACGAGTAACAGGAAGAGGTCGAGACAATAAACAAGCCTAAATTAAGCCGAGAACGAGTCATCTCGATATTTGAAAATCGACTCAAGGTCATCATCCCGGCAACTTCAAGAGCATTGCAAATACGCATCTCCATCATCAAATGCCGAGATCAGTTTAATAGCGACATCAAGAGTATCTATGACGAGATTAACAGAATCTACTTTATGAAACGTAGTTGAATGACCATGTTCAGAATGGGAAAAGTTAAATCTCGAACAAGACATTGATAGGCCAAGAAAGGCAGAAAGTTCTATTATATAATAATGAACCCCCACAACTGGCCAGGGGCTTGACCTGAGCAAAATCATAAAGAAAACTAGTTGGGAACATCGATTAAGAGATCAAGAAAGATTACAATCTTGATCTTGGTCATCGTCATCTTCTTCCCACTCTGAGTCTCCGTCGTACCCATATTCATCAATAATGATGGGCTCTGGATCATCTTCGCTTTCCTCGTCTACGTCATCATCTTCACCATCATCCGTTGACTCTTCTGCAACAGAATCATCATCGGAAGATTCATCAACAGGTTCTGGTTCTTGAAATTCGCTGTTGCTATAGAATGGCGAGTCCTCTGCCGGAAAGGAAGAATGGTAGGCAGAAGGCACAAAATCATCGCTGCTTGAAGAATTGGGACTCCCAGCTTGGTTTTCTGAGGATGAATCAACTTCCTCCGGGAAAGCATCGTCGTATGTTCTTTTTGGAGCCATTCTAAAGATTCTTGAAAGAGAAATAAGAGTTTCTCGGGCAGTGAATGTCAAAAGGCGAACGCTTAAATAACCCGGGAAGATGGAAGGGTGAAATATTTATACTCCTCATTATGATGGAGCAATTAATGAATCTTTCCTTTTCCAAGAAAAACAATGATTTCACCTGGGGGCGAATCAGCATGACATCAGGAAATCTAAACCCTTCGGGATTCTGGTGGTTGGCTATCAAATCATGATAAATGAAGCTTCAGAATCAAGTACAGAAACAGTTCCTACTCGGCATGCCGAGATAGAAACTCAGGGGCCACTGAATGACATAAACCGACTTGGTTAAATGGGACTCATACATTCTGGGCTCACACCCCTGAGGCCCATTAACGAAGCCCACCTTCCCGGAGGCCAACATCCAGCGGGCAGACCTTGACTAGGCCGAGTTCTAATAGGCCCGATCCCTAGCCGGCTTCCGTGACAAATCCGAGACAGATGACGGGATGACTTACACCATATGCCTCCTACCTCTATCGGGAATCCATTTATATAGTTATACTATAACTCTCAAATTAAGAGTCCTTATCCAAACAAGGATAACTCTCCTATTAGATAACAGGGCTTAATCCATCCTTATCAGGAGTCTATCTCCAAGGAATGAGTCCTACATCACCACGGGCTTCCTGGCTTTCCTAACAAGTCAGAACTCATACACCCACGCCTATAAAAATAGGTCCTCTACACAGGAAATGGTAATGAACTCTTAGGCTCTAACTAGTCCATTGATTTCTCTATTCACAGATCACCCGAATTCTTACTCTTACGCCGGAGGGCCTTCGCCGGTGAAGCCCCTGCTAGTTCACGTTTTGTTCATTGTGTGCAGATTCCGGACACGAAGATATTCTTTGCTGGGATTATCCGAACCACTAGACAGAGGGCTGATCCAACACGTTTCGTGCAGCATCACATGTATATCTTGAATAATCATCCACCACAACTAGAGTATACTTGTTCTTTCGAATACTTGCAGTGGTGACTGGTCCAAATAGATCAATGTGGAGCAGTTGCAAACATTTAGAAGTTGAGGGATTGGTCTTACTGGAGAAAGATTTCTTCGGTTGTTTGCCAAGTTGACACGCGGCGCACTTCTTGTCATGATGATCAGCAACCTTGGGAAGTCCTTTAACAAGGTTATTCCTGCTGAGATTAGATAGATATTTGAAGTTCAAGTGACTTAAGCGCTTGTGCCACAGCCAACTATTTGCGCTCACACTTTTAGCTACAAAACAAAGATTAGTACTAGAGTTCATACTATGGAAATCAATAATGTAAATATTTGTCTTACGATATCCCGTGAGTAATGTAGCTCCAGTTTTGCCATTCTTGATAAGACATTGAGTTGAGTTGAGTTGAAATGGCATTCTAATCCTTTGTCGCAGAATTGAGATATGGATAATAAATTGTGCTTGAGCCCTTCGACGAGAGAGACTCTTTCAATGCACACTTTGTCTTTCTTGAGCTTTCCATATGCAACAATTTGACCTTTGTTATTATCACCAAATGTTACTGAGGGACCTCTTTCTTCATGGACATCTTCTAATAAGGATTCATCTCCAGTCATGTGTCTTGAACACCCACTATCGAGAATCCATTCATAATTTCTAGCTTTTGAAGATCCAGCCATGAAGCAAAGAACCTGAAATATAGACATTTAAGCAGGTCCCCTTTATTCCTTTTGGGTCCTAGGGTTAGCAACTTTTGACAACCCACTCTTGCTTGACCTTAGGGTTTTTACGTCCTTTGGCATTGGGAGTGAATCGCAAAAGGCATTCCACGGCCTTGTATCCAGAACAATCACAAATGGAACAATGATGAAAGCCACCAATCACATGAGTTTTCACAAACTTTTTACTTTTCTTTGGGATAGCATTCTTCTTTGGGTCAAATGGACTAGCCTTAACAAAATCCTTCTTTTGAAATTTTGGAGCGCTTGATCTAGGAGGGCGCATAGGGCTAGGAGGCGCACGGCGATGAGGCGCGTGGCTCCTAGGCGCATAATGATCACTCGGAGAAGGAGCGCGCTTTGTTTCAAGAGGGATTTTGCTAGAGGATGATTCATCTGTAGCTATATCTTTCCCATTAGCTTTCCCAAATTGCTTCGTTGGGTAGACATAATGGAATGTTTGTCTCTTGACTTTTTCCTGTCCTTTTCCCATTGAATTAGAATGTTTTTCCTTGGGAATTTCAAAAGTTTGCTGATTTGTAAATTCACTATCTCTTTCAGCACAGATATCACATTTAAAGTTGTCACTAGTTGATGAGAATCCCAAGCCACTTTTATCACCACTGAATTTTTGGGACTCAAATATATTCTCCATAGTGACACGAGAATTGGACCACTCATTTGTAATCTTTTTAAGATCAGTAATTTGAGCGACTAATTCATTGTTTTGAACATTAAGAAGTGAGTTCTGTTCTGTTAGAAAAGTGTTTTTAACAGTAAGAGGAGTCATGCTCTTTATCTGCTCCTTAAGGAGGGTGAGTTCAGATTTAAGTAGAGATTTCTCGGTCTTAAGCTGGGAAATTCCATCACATGATAGTGCTAAGGCTTCCTTCATATTATCAAATCTAGTGATTACCTTTTCAGCCTTTTTTAACATTTTTTCTTGTTCAGGAATCACTTTATCATTATTGATTTTGGAGATCGGAGCAGTTGGTTCAACTTGAGGTCTGATGTAAGCTCCTTTTCTTAACTTGTTCCTTGCACTTAGATCACATCGTGAGAATAACAATCCACCATCGCTTTGAGCCAGAGTGAGAAATCTTTGTTCAACGAGCTCGCTGATGGTTGGTCCTTTCTTCCTTTTTACTTCTTGAAAACCTGCAGATTTCTTGATAGGTTTATTCAAGACATTCATATCAGGAATATCCTTGGAGAAGTCATCACCCGAATCATAAGTTTCAACTTCATCATCATTTGCCACCAAACAAACGAGTCCATCATCGGAATCTTCATCGCTCTCATCTGAGTCTGTTTCAATCCAAGTGTTTTGCTCATTTGCTGGTGATTCTTCTTCAGCAACCATTCCCTTGTGACGAGTGAATTTGGGAGTGAACTTGGGAGTATGGCTGCTCTTCTTCTGCATATATTCAAATTTTGGAGTTGGGCAGCTTGAAGCAAAGTGTCCTGGTTTCCTGCAATTAAAACAAACAAGGTCTTCTTTTCTTTTTGAATCACTGCTCTTCATGAACTTTGGAGGAGCTCTGCTGGTAGATCCTTGAAATTTCCTGGTTGAGCCGGGTCTTGAGAATTTTCTGAACTTTTGAAATTTCTTCACAAATAAAGTGAAGTCTTCATCATCCATGTCTAGTAGCTCAGATGTAGAAATTTTGGGATCGGAACTTTTCTCTTCTTGAACTGGCGCAGGCGCATGCGCTTCTTCTCTATGCGCCACCATTGCTATGGATTTTGACTTTCCTTCAGTTTCACTGATTCGTTGGAGTTTGAGCTCATAAACTTTGAGATTTGCATAAAGGTTCCTTAAAGTCCAAACGTCCAAAGTTCCAGCATCTTCAAGAGCACTGGATTTATGTAGGTATCTTGATCCAAAAGCTTGGAGAAAATTGACATTCAAATCGTTGTTTGAAAACTTCATGCCAAGTGAAATACATAGATTTATAATTTCACAGTAGCGTTCATAAGTTTGTCTTAAGGTTTCACCGGGGAGTTGAGAGAAATTGTTGAATCTCTTTTTCACTTCATATTTCTTGTTCTCCTTAGAAACAGTATCTCCTTCTATATTCTCTTCAATAGCATCCCATAGCTCATTAGCAGTAGCACAATGCATGACTTGTTGTTTCATAGCCGTGCTTAGAGTGCTTAGGAGAATGTTTCTTGCTTTGCCATCATTTGCAACTCTTCTTGTTTCTTCCTCAGTCCATTCTTCTCTTGGTTTCTTGATGGTTGGTTGAGCAGCATTGGTGCGCGGATTTGGATTCGCTTTCATAGGGATGTAAGGTCCATAAACCACGGTGTCATGAAGCCTTTCATCGTTTGAGTTGAGATGGGTCAATATGCTGAATTTCCACACGTCAACATGATCTTCATCAAAGACCGGAACGTGAGTGTAGTTTGCAGTTGCCATAGGTTTTGAGTTTGCCATTTAGAATCGGCACCCAAGCTGTTAAGCTTGAAAAACAGAAGTGTTTTATAAAGGTGTTCGCTCTGATACCACTTGTTGGTCCCAAAGGGCAATAAGGGTATGAAAAATATCTAGAGGGGGGGTGAATAGATGTTTTAAAATTCTTTTCATACCCTTGATAAACTCAATTGCAAATGCGCACTTTATCAAATAAGCGTTATGATATGCGCCTATGTGAGTGAGTGAAATGCATAGCGGAATTTAGTAATGTAAATAGGCGCAAAGTATGATAAAGGGGGCGCACACACACTCTAAGTATTTTGGCTCAAAGTGGGTGAAATAAGAAACTAAGGCAAATGATATAACAAACACAACACAGTTCAATCATTCAATATACAATGAATAAACAGTCAAATAGTTAGATATGATATGACTTGAAAGGAAATAGCAAGATAGTAAGTACGTGCTATTTGGAGAGGTTCGATCGGGAAAATGATCTACGTCCTCTACCAAGATGGTTAGTCTTGGATTTCTAATGGAGATCTTATATAATGAGAGAGTGTTACAAATTACAATCGTTTAAGATTATACACTAACTCAAGATCTAATATTCTATGAAAGAACAAATCCTAGACAATAACCGGTGTATCTCTAAAAGAAAGATCTAAGTGATCAAACTTAAAGAGGTGCGTGTGTGATTTTAGATTCAAGGCTCTTTAGATCTTTGAGATTGAGAGCACAAGAAAAATAAAGTTTTTTTACTTGAGGATCTGGGCTAAGGATGAAGTTATGAAGATGTTCTTGAGAATTCTGGAAATAACAAAGGCAATCTTCAAATCTTCAACGAATGCTTGAGAGAGAAATTCTTGAAATGCTTAGCAACTTCAAATGGTTGAATTTATGGGGTATTTATAGTAGAGCCCCAAAAACTAGTCGTTGGAAATCCTTGGTGAGTCAGAGAAAGGACGGATGTGTTGTCGCTCATTGAGTGGAGCACGTGTCCTTTTATAGCCGTTAGACACATAACACAAATATGACCGTTATGGACAGGTGTCCTTAGATGCGGGTGCATACGTGTTATTTAACCACCGTTGGATCATTGGCGTAGATTGAATCTCTTCAAGTCTTTGAATCTTCAATAAATCACTGAGTGTTAAAAACATTCATGATGCGCGTTGAGCTAGAGAGGCGCGTAGCGTATGCGCATTCTGAGTCATCTGAGGCGCATGAGCTATGCTAGGCGCATACTCATGCGCGCGCTTAAGGAGGCGCATGGCGCATGGGAGAGGCGCATGACGCGTGGATCAAACTCAAAGTGTGATTTTCTTGAATCCTGATCTTCTTGCCCTATTCCTAAGCCTATTCTATTACCATGGACAACCTAAAAAAATGAAGTATAAATACTTCTTACATGTGGGTCTAAAGTCCATGAAATAAAACTTAGGTGATGGATCAATCAAATCTAATCAATCCTATTACATTGAAACTGAGATATAAGTGGGCATACCCAATAATGCTCCCCCATGGAAAACACCTACAAAACTTGTGGAAGCAATTATAGTAGTCGTATAAGGATTCATCCACCTTCTGCTCCATATTACTGATGTCCCTCTTCATTACATTTATCTGATCTTGAGTGAAGAAATCGTCAAGGAATACCTCTTTCATCTGCTGCCACGAGGTGATGCTATTAGGTGGCAAGTGATAGTACCACCCATTTGCGTTATCTTTCAGTGTGAAAGAAAACACCCTCAATAATAGATGCTCAATAGGGAGCGCAACCGGCTTCATACTCTGACAGATTTGCACAAACTGAGAAATATGTTGATTAGGATCCTCTTTGGGCATCCCTGTGAAGTGCGGTAGCTGGTTCAATAGCCCTGGCTTCAACTCAAACGTCACCCTGGTAGGTAAGGCAGGGAACTGGACATCATGAGGTTTCTCATTCCAATTCAGGGAAGACTTCTGCCTCAAAGTCCGTGGTGGAACCACTCATTCACCACCACCAGCATTGTTCCCATTCGCACCACCACCACCGGCACGGTATTGTTGTCTGGGTGCCATATCCTCTGTTAACAATATTTCCTTGTATCTCCTACTTTGTTGTCTCCCTTTCCTGAAAGACCTTTCGATTTTTGTATCAAACGGAACAATCAAATTGTTAGTAAAACGGGTGTGGACCATACACGGTTCCACACTACAGGATAACAAGTAATAAAGATAACTAAAAAGATAGCAAATAAATAACTAAAAGAAAAAGAAAAGAAAAAGAACGCAAACAATAACAACGTTCCCCGGCAACAGCGCCAAAATTTGGTAGGCTCAGTCGCACGCCTACTAAATTAGACCTAAACTCGGCCACTAATAATGTAATTATGGTAAGTCAGGGTCGATCCACGAAGAACAATAATTATTTGCGTACTAGTCACTTAACCAGATTGGGGGTTTGATTTGTTGTTATTATATCTTACGAATGGGAAAATAAACTAAGTTGATTTAAACAATGAGTAAAAAGCACTTCAGATTGATCCCTATCCCCGTCCTCTATTTCAATTTCATTGGTACTTCTTTTTCTCCGTTAATCCTATTCACTTGATCACGAGATGTATTTCAATCTCTGTCTCTTCTTACAGTTTAGTCTATAGTAGTGGGACACTCACTATAAACCCTAATTAAAATTAAACCTCGACTGGCACAGAAAAGGTCTAAAGATTAATTGATTCAATTTTAAGTGACTAAGATCAAAAACGCATTCTAGGTTACTATATAATCGCTTAATTTTTCCTACTTCCCGATTGCTATGCCACATACACAATTCGTGAAGGTACTACAATGAAAACCCTAATTCTGGCACATAACAGAGAATTCTAGCATAGATTCATAAAAAGAACTAGTGAATTGGCCAAATCCACAAACCCTAGTTGTCAATCTAGAATAGGAACAAGCAAAATTATGAATAGAATAACAAAAGAAGAAGAAAATACCTCAATAGAAACAAAATATGTTCAAGTCCACAATCTAAAGCAATGGAGTTTAGTTCTCCATGAAAGGTTCACCAAGCTCCAAGAAGAATAAAGAACGTGATATGAATTCTCAAAAGTCGATCCCTAATTTAATATTGAGAATAGTTTAAAATACACTAGTCTCATACAAAGAAAAAAAAGAAAACAAAAAAAAGAAAACAATAAAAAAAAATATTAAATCCGGTCAGTCCCTTACGCACCACAATATGCGCTCCAGGCCGCTCTGCATGTCTAGGCGTGATAAACAAAACCTCGCTAAAAAGGCAAGGCATTCCTCTTAAAAGACTGGACCGCTGTATCCTCCGAATGCAGACTGAAAAACATCAGCAACTCAATTATGTTGACCATGGTACAGTGCAACATTCCCTTCACATCACCGACAGGGAGATTCAGTAAATCGGACCAAGAATCGATAACACCCCGATGATACTTGGGGACGGAAATTTGACCCGCCAGTGGCATGCCAAGAATGGCACCAAAATCATCAACACTCAGCACCATTTCGTTCGCTGAAAAGTTAAAAGTGTGACTGTCACAATAACAAAAGGCTGCAGCAGCATTCAATAAATCTCAATCCGGCTTCAAAGTCCATAACGTAAAGAGAATGCGAAATCTAAAATCCTTGACAAAAGCCTTTTTGGGATGAGTCTTGAATGAGTACACAAAGGTCGAAAAATCCTTCTCGTAGTCACCGACAACTTTGGCATCAAGAGTGAAAAGGTTGGAAGCCATGAAAAATATGGATTATAAGCGAAATCAAGCAAGAAAATGGTATTCAAGAATGGCAGAAAATAGCTGTTGGGAGAATGGTCTCAAACAAGGACTGATATTATAGCTGTTGGGGATCTTTTGTCAAGCAAATGTCAAGCCCCAGAATCAGCTCCCCAAAAGCGCGCGCATCCCGCCACCCATATGGGAAGCGCGCGCGTTTGATTGTCACAAGAGGAAGCGCTACCTCAGCAGGCCCTTGTCAAATAAGTAAATCACACAGGAACGGAGTTCAGACGTTCCCAGAACCAGCCGGATCAAGACAAAAGTTTCGCCCTCGAAAACACAGTTGGGCACACATTAATTTGGTCCGCTCCTAAGGCATGTCTAAATTGAAATAAGATAGAAACTCCCACCAAACTTAAAGTAGGGCGCATCTTTCTATTTAGTTAAGGCCAATCTCAGAATTTTCTCTCGAAAAGGAAAAAATTCAGGGTCCGCAGTCAACTGTGCCCGCACCTCACAAAGGTCAACAGCAAATACGGCTCCGAACAACATACAACAAATGCAGCTCCGAACAGCATACAGCAAATGCGGCTCTGAACAGCATACAGCAAATGCGGATCCGAACAGCATACAACAAATGCGGCTCCGAACAGCATACAGCAAAATGCAGCTCCGAACAGCATACAGCAAATGCGGCTCTGAACAGCAATTTGGTCCATGGTGAACTACTGAAATCACCACCTCTTCACCAGCAAAGTTCTCTCAATGGAATCTAAACCGGCATAACAGGTTCACCAAACGAATTCATCCAGTCCGCTCAACGGACTTTAAACCGGGCATAACGGGTAGGACACACTGGACTCCGCCTAGGTCCGCTCATCGGACTTTAAACGAGCAAACGACGGGTTCGCCAAACGGATTCAGCTCAACTCAAGTCTGCCAACCAGACTCTAAATCAGCAAACGGGATTCGCTAAACGGATTTCAGCTTCAGTCCGCTCAAACGGACTCTAAATGGGCATAACAGTTCCGCTAAACGCCTCCAGCCTCAGTCTGCTAACCAGACTTTAAACCTTGGCTACGGTGGGCCATCTCATATCACCGTACCTCTTCCGTCAGCAAAAGTCGCTCACACAGGGAGCGCACCCCTATCCTTTGTAATTTCAAATTCCTTCTTTTATCGAGTCTTTGCTTTTTCTTGGTGATGTCCTCGGCGGATGTCTTTCTTTCGTCGGCGCATTTTGCTTCGCAATCCACGCCGCCGAGGGGTCTGTAGACACCCCGCCTTAGACCGCTCACCCCGATTGCACATTTGATTTTGTGTTTCTTCTTGTTTTAAGTGTTTTTCGTTAGTTTTTGTTACTTCCATTAAGTTCCTGACTGACTCCGTTAAGTCCAGGGACTAAACTGAATAACAGTTCTAACTTTCCAGTCCATTCTGTTAAAATTGCCTTCTCAGAGTCGCGCGCCTCTGCCTCTATAGGTGAGACGCGTGCGCCTTCGGCCCCAAAGGCTGGAGGCGCGCGCTTCTAAGCGTCAGTTACAAATTCTCTCCAAGAATCCCTCCCTTGCTCAATTTACAGGATTTTGCCCGGGGAATTCCCTCTTTGTGACTCTGTTTTGGCACAAAAAACATCCCCTTTTCAACTATAAAAACCCCTCTTTTTCAACATAAGAAAACTATACACAAACACTTTTAGAGCATTCTCAAGGCATTCTCCAAAGACATCCTTGAAGCTACTTGAAGTTTAGGTACTCTTATTTTTCTCTCTTCCCCCTATCTCATCTCTATCTCTCTTATTTTATTTTATCAAAGTGTGCAATCAACCCAAACCATTTTGAGACATGACACCAAAGGCCATTTCACTACATTGAAGTTGGTCAAGGAGTTATCTCCCCATATTCAACCCCTTTTTAACCCCTTAAATCTCATTTTCAAAGTATAGGAAGAACACATTTTTTTATCATGTAGATTATGAACAAGCAAGACCAACATTAGTTGGGCGAAATGAGTGTTTAAGTACTTCTCATTTCGTAACCTAACCCCCGAACCTCAATACACGAATCTCTGGTTTTCGTAACAAAACTTAGGCTAATTATTAGTTTTTTCTTATGTTCCTCTAAAATATAGGTGGCGACTCTAAACTCTAAAACCAAATAGACATCCTAGGATAATCCACCCGCTTAAGCCTAAAGCGCGTGGGTTGCCCGCCCCGGGGTATCTACACACGTCCGTACCATCAAGTCTGTCAAATCTCTGCCTAGGTTTCCTGACTCCTAATATGGATGATTTGAAGGAAATTGCGGCTGAAGGGGGCCCGCCTAGATCGATTTTTTAAACATTGTCTCTAATTACTATTGTGATACCATATGACGCCATGTGTACTGTCGTATCATGGAAGCATTGTGTGCATCTGGTGAATATTTCCACCAGAAACTTGATGGCAGTGGTAGGCTTGGTTTAACGATTGAGCAAAAATGTATTGTCGCTAAGCAACTATTAGGATATAGTACTGTATATGACTTGGTTGATGAACATCTAAATGTCGATGAATCAACAGCGAAAGAGCGTTGTCTTCATTTTATTGAACGTGTTATAATCTGATCTTACATATGAAGGCCAAATGCTGATGATGTGGCAACATTACTCCGACAATGAGAGGAGTATGGATTTCCAATGATGATGCACGATATTGATTGTATGCACTGGACATGGAAAGACTGTCCCTCGAAGTTGGAAAGGACAATTCCAATAAATAAATGAGAAGCCAGCGTTAATCCTAGAAGACGTAGCCTCGCACGATCTATAGATTCGGCATGCATTAGTCAGATGACCAAGTTCATGTAATGATATAATTGTCTTTGATCGTTCGCCAGTGTATACATATATATAAAGGTCAGGCTTCTTCTGTTAATTATATGGTGAATAATCATTCATATAATATATGGTATTACCTTATTAATGGAATATATCCAAAATGGAGGGCATTTATCCAATCAATTACTGCACCACAGATGATAAAGCATAAAATAAGAAACAAGAGTCACTGAGAAAAGATATGGAGCGTGCTTTTAGAATTTTACAAGCTTGATTCGCTATAATTCGACAACATGCCATAGCATGGAGTAGGGATATATTAGGCAGAATTATGCTCACTCGTATCATCATTCAAAATCAAGTGCCAAGTACCCGTGAAAATTAGATTTACTTTCTCCAATGTTCGAGAATATAACCTATCATCATATGTGAGTAATAGAAGTTTGGTTTGAGATACAAGCATACATAAGACACTGAGGAAAGATTTGATTGAGAATGTTTTGGAAAAAAAATTGTGAGGAATTTGATGATAATTATAATGTGCTATTTATTAGAGGGTGTTATGTAATTTTTTTCATTATATTTATATTATATTATATAATTTATTAATTTTATTTCCATTATATTTAATTTTTTCATGTTATTTATTGCATTAATGTTAATAACCTCTTAAAATAAAAAATACTATTAAACAATTATATTAATATAATGAATTAATAAATTTTAAATAAAATAAAAATAGAAATATATTTAAATTATTATTCATATAATATAATGATTAAAAAATTATATAATATAAAAATAATTGTAATAAACTGAGTAGAAAAAAGTGATACTTTTGTTATAAATAGGAGTTAAATTGTTTGAAGTTGTAGTTTTTGATAACTGATAATGTAGAGTTGACGTATAAGAGAAAGAGGCACGACAGGACTCCCATTTTGGAAGTCATTACTACGGACGCTCTAAGGATTTACTGATACACTAGGACAAATCAAAATTCTTCAAATATCTCTAACCAATTTAAAATAGTTCTTATAGCCTAAATTATCCATATCCCTCTATTTTCTCCTTGTTGAATATTGTCTCTCCTAAAACGATGATGAAAAATGGTCAACACCTCTTCCGGTTAGTGCCATCATGTTGGGAAATCACTTCTAAGGTGACAAACTACACGGTCGAGTCACTAGTAGCCATAAATTTATCTTCAGAGCAAGAATTACTAGCGTAGTACCGAGCGAAGCTAAAAAAAACTTCCCAAGGTTGCTTAAAGGATCGATGAGAAAGTGGTGTTTCTCATATTGAGATAAACCTTGGTGAAGAGCTCACCATGCCAATTCATTATCGAAACTGGTGATTTCTTGGTTATTTTGAGTTTGTCAAGTGCCTCGGCATCCCTATCGCCGATGTAGACAAGCAAGAAGTTTATTTTCACATATTCATTCCCTACCGCCTATTTCAGTCTTATACACTAGGCGAAAATGATAATTGAAGTGTTAACTCTGAGTAGTTGAACCATACAGTTATTTTAGTTTGCTATTTTATGGCATTTTAAAATAAGTTAGTCTCCTTTTGGCATTATAGTTAGGATAAGGGACCCTAGGTCACTGTTCCTAATGTTAACCCAGTGATCCGGTGGACCGGTACCCCTGCCAAGTGACAACCCAAATGTTTCACTGAAAACCCTAGTTTGAATTGGGACCACAACTAAACGTTCAAATTTTCAAATTGGCGCTCCCTGCAACTCCCCCACCAGACATTCATCAGATCCCAAATCAAAAAATCCCTTCTTCTTCCCCATTTCCAAACCTTACGCCTCTTCAATCTTCAGTCTCTCCCCACCTTCCAGACTCAAACAAATCAACAATGGGAGGTGCTCCTAGTCGTGAGGATTTGGAAATCTCCGATTCCGACTCCGAAGAAGAACAATCCCAAGAGGAAACCGCCGAAGAAGACGAAAATTATCACGATGTGGTAGACCACGATTCTGTTACTAAGCAACCTAAAACGCCATCTTCCATTGATGAAGTTGAGGCCAAACTCAAAGCCCTCAAATTGAAATACCCGTCTAACAACCCCACTATGAAGAACGCCGTCAAGCTCTACCTCCATGTCGGCGGCAACACCCCCAAATCGAAATGGGTTGTAGTCTATAAGCTCACTTCGTACTCTTTTGTCAAGACTTCGCAACCTGATGAAGGGTCTGAGGATGAAGATGGAGAAGATGATGGAGACGCTTGGTGGGTTTTGAAAGTTGGGTCAAAGGTTCGCTCCAGGGTGGATCAGCAGTTGCAGTTGAAGAGTTTGGGAGATCAGCTTCGGGTCGATTTCGTTGCTTCTGGTGTGTATGCTATGAAGTTCTTTAGTGAAGATGATTTTAAGGGTTTCACTGCAAAATATGAAGCGTGTTTGTTTGAGAATACTTATGGGTTTGAGTTTACGGATCAAAACAAGGCCAAGGTTTATGGGAAGGATTTTATTGCGTGGGCGAACCCAGAAGTGGCTGATGATTCAATGTGGGAGGATGCAGATGATCGGTTTGGTAACAGCCCTAATGCTAAAACACCAGTGAGGGCTAATCAGGATTTGAGGGAAGAGTTTGAGGAGGCTGCAGAGGGTGGAGGAGCTATACAGAGCTTGGCTTTAGGTGCGTTGGATAACAGCTTCTTGGTAAGTAATTCTGGAATTCAAGTTGTGAAGAATTTCTCTCATGGTGTTCATGGGAAAGGGGTTTATGTGAATTTCGATAGCGCAATGAAGAATTCTGTTCGTTCAACTCCGAGAAAGGCTCTTCTTATGAGAGCTGAGACAAATATGCTGTTAATGAGTCCAATGACTGATGGGAAGCCACACACGAGGGGGTTACATCAGTTCGATATTGAGACTGGGAAAGTTGTAAGTGAATGGAAGTTTGAGAAAGATGGAACTGATATTACAATGAGGGATGTCACGAATGATAGCAAGGGGGCTCAAATGGACCCCTCAGGTTCGACATTCTTGGGATTGGATGATAATAGGCTATGCAGGTGGGATATGCGTGATCGACATGGGATGGTTCAGAATCTTGCTGATTCTCGTACACCTGTCCTGAATTGGACTCAGGGGCATCAGTTCTCTAGGGGGACAAATTTTCAGTGCTTTGCAACTACTGGTGACGGGTCAATTGTTGTTGGCTCCCTAGATGGAAAAATTAGGTTGTATTCAAGCAATACAATGAGGCAGGCCAAGACAGCTTTTCCAGGTCTTGGTTCACCAATTACTCATGTTGATGTTACTTTTGATGGGAAGTGGATTTTGGGGACAACAGATACCTATTTGATCCTTATCTGCACTTTGTTTACTGACAAGGATGGTAATTCAAAGACTGGTTTTGCTGGACGTATGGGGAACAAAATTGCAGCCCCAAGGTTGTTGAAGCTGACTCCTTTGGATTCCCATATGGCTGGGATGAACAATAAGTTCCGAGGAGCCCAATTCTCATGGGTATGCGTTAATTTTCCTCCCTGCTTATTGAGACTGAAATGTTGCAATTGTGTGGTTGGCCTGACATGCTATGATGCTACTATTACAATTCTTGCTTATTTCTGCCTTTTAATCTGTGTATGAGAAATCATGTCTATATTTGAACATTCCCGAGTCTAAAGCATGTTAGCCTAATACGATCTTTGTTGTTTCTGAACTCTGTGTTGTTGGTTGCAGAAATATGAATCTTATTATATTACTTCCTTTGTCCCATGAGCAAATTTGGATATTCATTTTCGGACGGAGGGAGTATTTGTTTTCGGTTGCGGTCATTGCTAAACTCACAAGTGTGTCTGAAAAAATTGTACAAAACTATGGTTTGTTGCAGAGGTTTATCATATAGTATATTGATCTTAGGGAACAAACTGAGTTCTGTAGAAATTTAATGGAGGATGAATTGTCCTAGATTGCTGTATTTAGGCGGATTCTTTGGTATATCCTTACAACTATGCTTCGATCTCCAGTGAGAAATATTGATATTCATGATCAAGTATTAGCTAGCAGTACATTTCAAGTTTCTTTGTCTAGAGGTCTTCCAGTATTGCCCATTTCTTTCTATTCTCCTTATTTCATCCATACTGTGTGATTCTAGATTTCAAGCTTTATTTTCCCTATTTCGTGTCTCCCATCCCCTTTGAATTAATTTGGATGTCATGGTATTTGTTGGGTACTTCCGATCAACCTTTACATAATCTATTATATGCTCATTCCATGACAATTTTAGCAGGTTTGTTTTGACATGTTTAGTGTTTCTCTTTACTGTGTCAGGTTATGTAGTTCTATGTCTGAAAATATCTTAATGTATGTTGTAAAGCATTTTTCCTCACCGAGCGAAAGGGGAAAGCCTCTTAAATTGTTCCATAATTCATTTATTACGCAATAGTCTAAGCTCATACCTGTTCTCTGCTTTAGAAAATTGTGCAAAATGTTATTGAAAAGGGGGCATAACTGGCTTTTTGTTATTTCCATCTCTGGCTTTACAGTTGTTCTACTTTGATTATCCTTGTTATTTTGTCGCGGATGATATCTTTGTGCTATATGCATGTGGAGTTTAGATGTTCTTGCAAAGAGAGGGCCTTTTACATACATTTTCACAAAATTGTTGTGGATCAATTAAAACCCTTCGCAGTGCTTTGGATTGACACGCATTTTCACAAAAATTGTGTAGGTGACGGAGAACGGAAAGCAAGAGCGCCATCTTGTTGCCACGGTCGGCAAGTTCAGTGTGATATGGAACTTCCAACAGGTGAAGGATGGTTCTCACCAGTGCTACAGAAATCAGGTGGGTCTCAAGAGTTGCTACTGCTACAAGATTGTTCTTAAAGACGAATCCATTGTTGACAGTCGCTTCATGCACGAGAAATTTGCAGTCAGTGATTCACCCGAGGCTCCACTGGTTGTAGCCACGCCCATGAAAGTTAGCTCCTTCAGCATATCTAGCAGGCTATCTTATGCCTAAACAATGTTTAACTATTTGTTTAACTTGTCACATTTTCTACATTTTTATCTACTCCGTTGTTTAAATAGTTCTTTCTTATAGAACTTTATTTGGTGTACTGTTAGTACTAGTCAGCCCAATTGTACTTTTATCTCCAAGTAGATCATGCCCATTTGTCGCAGCTGATGGCTGGTGACTTTTGGCTGATGGCTGATGACTTTTGGCTGAATGACTTATGGCTTATTGTCAGAATACTGTTGAGATGGTTTGAATGACCCTGAACAATGTTATTGTAGTCTTCAAATTTTCGGAACTTTTGAAGTAATAATCATACATCTGCGTTCAAGATATTGCTGCTTTCTGTATCTACCATTTTCTCTCTCTCTCTCTACATCTCTCTCCCTTTTAGATATGAGATTTGATTGCAAGTTGTTCATAAATAGAGAAACTTGTTAATTGAAATGGATGTAATTTAATGGCTGAAAAACAATGAACAAATAGGCCCATGTCTATCAAGTGTGCCATGCTGTCAAGTTACTATTGGATAAAATGTTTGTGGACCTTGTGGAGTATAAGATTGGTTCCAGTTTTAGAATTGTGGGGTTGAACATTTTCTTGCTGATAGGAAAAGGATGGAAATTGCAATAGGAAGAGGCTTCCATGCTCTGTCATCTTCTTCTTCCACCTTCCATGGTACAACCAAAGCAGCATTTGGTGCAACAAACACCTATTTCTGTTCTTCTAAAAGAGGAACATGTAACAGTTACTTACGAACCATGGTTCAAGCTCAGCAGCGGCCCACGTGGCTTCCTGGACTCGACCCTCCGTCCTACCTCGATGGAAGGTGTGGGTCCCACTAACCTCTCTCTCTCTCTCTCTCTCTCTCTGTGAATATGCTTCAATTATGTCAGACACAAAGCTAAGTGATGTTTTAGTGTTTTTTCTTATACAGTTTGGCTGGAGATTTCGGGTTTGATCCTCTTGGACTTGGTGAAGATCCCAAAAGCTTGAAATGGTATGTTCAGGCTGAACTGGTTCATGCTCGGTTTGCAATGGCCGGAGTTGCTGGAATTCTGTTCACTGATGTACGTTGGTCCTTGTGGATTAGATAGTTGATTATCTACCAAAAAAATGTTGATAAGATTTGAACCATTCTACTTCATTCAAGATTTCATTCTTTTTTCATTTCAATTTGTTTTCGCTTTTCTCCGTCACTCAATATATTGATTTTCTTCTCTTTTTCTTATTTCTTGTTGAAGTTGCTCCGTGTAACAGGAATAAGCAAGTTACCTGTGTGGTACGAAGCAGGTGCCACAAAGTTCGATTTTGCCAGCACCACAACTCTCGTCATTATCCAGTTTCTCTTGATGGGGTAAAAACCTCCAACACACACACAGTTAAAGCAAATATTTCATAAATGCAATACTCACTCCGTCCCAATATCAATATGAATGCGCATTTTTTGTTCTTGATCAAGAAAAATAACAAACATTCATTTTGGGACGAAGGTGGTACACATTTTATGTTTAATACTCTTTAAACAGTCATTTCTTTGTATTGCTATCTACTTTAATGGTTTCCTGCATTTGCCTGCAGTTTTGTTGAAACCAAAAGGTACATGGACTTCAACTATCCTGGATCTCAAGCAGGGGACGACGGACCTTTCTTTGGGATAGAAGCCGCCTTAGAAGGTTTAGAACCCGGGTAATTTTCACCATCTTCATTTTTCGTCGTACAAAAGTTTACTAGATAAAAAAAAAACACTTAGCAGCAGACCACTTCATTTGACAGATACCCGGGAGGCCCTTTGTTTGATCCCCTTGGTCTTGCTAAAGATAGTAAAAAGGCTGACGAGTCAAAGATGAAGGAGATTAAAAATGGTATGCCCTCTTCTTTTGATCATCGTCTATGGCATTCATTTGTTTATTTATCTGTGGATTTAATTCGAAATTCTGGATGTAGGACGGCTTGCAATGGTAGCTATGCTCGGGATATTCGTGCAAGCAGCGATAACTCATGTAGGCCCTATCGACAACCTAGTCGAGCACCTCTCAAATCCATGGCACAAAACTATTGTTCAATCTCTTGCTGGATCTGCTTCTTAGGGTGTAACTTAGTAATCCTCTTTTGTAAAAGTAATTAAGACTGCAATGTAGCAAGAATGCAATTGTTAGCATGATAATTTGAAATGTATCTTTGCTGAATTATACTATGTAAGACTGAGTAAATGATGAAGAAAGCGGAAGCGAAAAGTTAAACACAATAAATTAGATCCGTTAATTGTCGCAACAATGCCGGAAATGGAAATGTAGTCTTTGATAACCCATTTGATTCCAAGAGTACTAGGAAATTGGCATCAAAAGGAATGAACCACTTTTGGAGAATAATGAATCACGCTCAATAATCAAAATTCTTTTAACATGCAACTAATTTTCGAAACTTTTCAAAAAAAAGTTCAATTTTTTTTTTTTTTTTTTTCTATTCTCCATACCCCACTTATCATACACACTTAAATTTGAGCCCCACATGTAAATCATACTCAACTTATCATACTCACAACACAACCTCTATCCCATTCACAATAATTTTGTATATATATACTATTTCCTTAATTCTCGTGCATTTTCAATATGGTGAAAGGTGTTTTGGGACGGAGGGAGTATCTAGTAATCTAATAGACCTTCCCTTCTTTGATGTCCATCAGTAAGTTCTGGTACTTTTGGTGCAACAGAAGATAAAGCATCAAGTTAATAGAGAAAAAGAGAAAAAACATGAAGCAACAAAAAGAGTAGAAGAAAAGAAAATGAAAGAAAGGAACATGGTGTACAGAATCTTGAAAACAAAATAGAAACAAGGACATGTTCATATATCAACCAATTCACCAAACTCTTGTATATGATAAAACGTGTACAACAAATACAATGAATAGGAGTGGCCAGTAGGCACAACCTTATACTCAAATAAAAAGAAAAAAAAATCCATCTTATTCTTTCTTTTCCACCCAAAAAAAAAAAAAAAAAAAAAAAAACGTTCCCTATGAAAGGCCCTCTCTGAATCTAAAGCAAATCCAATCAACTTAACAAAAGCAAAAACAATTATCAGCATGTACAATGGAGAAATTCTGTCAGAATGGCAAAGAAGGTTACGCTGACTTGTTCGCTTGTGCCTTCTTTCTGGCCAAGAACATGAAAATACGTGGGAAAAATGACCTCTTCTTTTTCTTTCCGACCTTCACATCAGGGGAAGATTCAGGCGTTTCACTGTTGCTGCTTGCTTGTGCAAATCCCCTTGGGCTGCTCCCTCTGTAATTGAGAGATGCGGAATCATGGGGCCCACCACCATAGCTCTTTCCCTCCTCAAAGCTTGCTCTTGGGCTAGTTGCTGTGTTCACAACAGGCTCCTCTCCTTTTCTCCTTTGTTCGTTTTCAGCCCTCCACTTTCTCAAATCCATCTCGACACTCAATTTCCCTTCTTTTGCCTTTTCAGCTTTCTCCATAGCAGTCTCCAGTGCTTGCTTTCTTGAAGCGAGTTCGAACATAACTTCATCCAACTTGCTCAAACTGTTCAACTCAGACTCCTTGGCTACCTCGATTTGTGATATAGCTTCAGCCACCCTCATGTTAGCCTTCTCCTCCGCTTCGTGGGCCCGCTTACTCAACTCGTAGTACTCCTCTAAAGAGAGTGTAACTCCAGTTGGTGATTCCACATCGTCATCATTTCTAAGGCTTCGAGCTGATTCACTCTCTTGCAAAGCATTAATCGCACCAAGCGCCAACTTTTCTGATGCTTTTGCCGCCTCTATCTCCTTTTGAGCTGCAATTAATCTACTTTCCATTGTATTAGCTCCGTCCCTTGCTTGATCTGCTTCTTCTTTAGCCTTCCTCAACTCATCACGAGCGATTTGAGCAACCCTTTTAGCCTCATCTGCATCCTCAGATGCCTTCTGTAGTTGTTTGGGCAGTTCCAACATCTTCTCCCTCGCTTCTTTCTCCTCCATCTGGACAATAGCAATTTCCGATCTTGTCCTTTTCAGCTCTGCCTCTAACGAAGCAACTGCCACCGATGCCATCCCCTCTCTCTGCCTAATCGCAGCCAGTCCTGATTTTTCTCTCTCCAGTTCCAAATTCAATGAAGTGGCTGCCATTTTCAAACACTTTATCTCATCTGTTGTTTTCTCAATATTCGCCTTCACTTCTTCAAGATTCTTCTTTGCTGAAGCAACAGCTAAACGTATTTCATGGTGATTATTATTCTTTTTCGATTCATCACTTTCCACATCCTGACTAAGTTTTGACTCCATATAAGCTGCCAACTCACTCTTCAAGTCCTGTAGCAAAGCCGAAGCAGTATCCAGTTTCGATTTGAGTTCTTTCCTAGACAAAATTTGTTGATTTAGCCTCTCGACCTCCTCTTCACCCTGCTTCAATTCTTTCTCCCAATTCAAAATATCTTCGTCTTTTGCCATAACCGCTCCAATTCGATGCTCCTCTGCCTCCAAATGAGCAGCATGTGCGGATTCCAAAGCCTCCTTCGTGGTTATCAACTCAATTGTCAAATCTTCCACCGTCTTCTCAACATCTTTCGATGATAAAATAGCCTCCTCCGCTTTTTTGACAGCCACATCTTTCTCCGTCACAAGTACAGCATATTCTTTCCTAAGATCTTCCAGCTCGCCTTTGACTGTCTTTAGCTCAGAAACTGCAGCTGCGTGTCTGGCTCGAGCCACCTCAAGCTGAGCCTTGGCTGCAACACTAGACTCATCAGCAATCCCATGCTCCAACTCTTCAACCCTCAGCTTGGCTAATTCAGAATCCTGTTTGGCTTGATGCTCCTCGGTTTGTGCTCTCTCCAGGTTGAGTTTCAGTTCTTCAATCAGCCTCTTTGTACTGTCTAGCTCCTTCAATACTAGCGTCTTTGAATCTTCAGCTGCCTCAGACTGTTTCTTGAACCATGGGATCTCCTCATTTGCCTTCTCAAGTTCTTGTTCTATATACTTGCGTCTCTGCATATAAGAGTACCAATACAAACAGATTTGTCATATAAAGACAAATTTTGTAGTAAAACCAATTCCACAACATCATTCCAAGATAATCAAGCATTGACCAAGTCAAAATTTTCCAATTTTAGGCGCGGAGAGAGAGCTTTTCAAGAAATGGAAAATGCTCCCTCCGTCCCACCTGAAATAGGATGTTTTGCCATTTTGGGTGTCCCACCCAAAATAGGGCATCTCAAAATGGAAAATTTTTATTACTTTTTTTATTAATGGTACCCACTTGTCATACTCGCAACAACTTTTCACTTACTATTACCTACCCACTTTCTCTCTCCTTCATGCTCACAACACCTACTTTTTAAACCACTTTTTCCAATAAAATATTAGTATTCCTTAATCCCCGTGTCGGGATCAAGAATCCTATTTCGGAGGATGGAGACGGAGGGAGTATAAAGTTAAAAAGCAATATACCTCCACAGTCTGGACTCTGTGGGCTTTCCAGTCAACGATTCCTCCAAACTTGGATACAGCTTCTTTAACAGACTCAAAAGGTGCAGCTGTATCTATTTGTCCTCTGTTCAAATCGGCCTTAGGAGAGTCTACACCTTCTGTTGGCTTAACATTAACTCTGAGACTCTTGACCACTGGCTCAGCACCCTCATTCGAGGCCATTATATGATTCTCAATTTCATTTGTTCCCTGTCCTGAAGGTGATTCAGAAGTTGTAACTGCATCATCACCAAGAATATTAACATGCCTAGACAACGAACCATCTTCATGAGATAACGACGAATCATCTTTCCCTTTCGCTTCTGAGCTATGAGATGGATTTGATTCCAAGGATTCTTCTGTTTTACGATCCAAAGTATCATTTTCCAAAACATTAACTGGTTTTACTTCTGAATGCGGGAGAAATGGATCTGATTGAGGTGCCAAAATTTCCACTATCTGTGTATCCAACAGATTTGAAGCATCGTTTAACGAACCAGATCCTTCTTGATCAAGTGTAGGGGATCCACCAGAAGTATGTTGTGGGGTACTAGTCTCAGAGTCTGAAGACACCAGATCGCGATCGTTTTGGGATTCAACAACCTTCACATTAGAAGTAGATACCATGATGTTTGTTGGAAAAGATTGATCTATGGGGCCATCAGGAACCTCTTGCTGATGAGCTACATTAGAATCATCTCCGTTACTTTCAAGGTTTATTAACTGATCCTTGTTTCGGGGCGATATTACCGTTACAGGAGAAGATTCTGTAGAGGAACTTTCTTGAACAATTTTCACTTCCTCCATTTAAAAAAGGTATAAAACAGAGCCAACTGAGTATCTGAAATTCAAAGTAACAAGATTTTTTAGGAAGGTAAAAGATAAAAACGTCAATAACCAGTCATAAAGGAAACAAACTTAGAGGTGCACAATACGACCATAATTACTAACTGCCACTACTGCTTTTCATAATTACAAGCCATGTCAAGACAATTTATGGGCTTTAAGAGCATCTTCATCCCCCCTTTTGGATTCAAGGCTGTGAAACGGTAAATGAGGTAGCCTCAAATCTGACCAGAAAAGGATTTCAAAAATTGAAGGTAGTTACAATTTCTTCCTCACAATATGAATCGCATTCTGATGTTGCTCTAATAAATGGGGCATCTAAGATAATAAATGAATAGAGCTATAAACCTACAAGCCATCAGGAAGGTGAACTTCCAATGACAATCTCACACTTGGAATGGCGAAAATGCCGATTTCATCCTTGACCTTGGAACTGGTTTTTATTTCTGTCGCTAAACTATTTTGTTTTTCATTTCGTCCTCATCCTATGACCTTTACATGAATAATAGTCCTTAGCCCTAACGAGTGTCAAGTTTTTAACGAAATTTGATAACATAGCACATATGGGGGTGAAAGTGTGAAATGTCAAATTAGTAACCGACATGTCCTATCAAAGATGAAGGGGTTAAAATGTGATGTCAAAAAAATTGAGAAAACTCGGTCATTGATTGAAGATTTCTTCGGTTACACTAGATGTGGAATATAGCTAACAACATACATATTAAAGGTGATCTCACATTATTTTACGTTTTCACTTTGCAAAGTTGACATAGTTTTTAACAGATAACTGAACATAAAGTTACACAAAGGAGGATTGAATGCCTAAAATTTTGTGGTTCGGTCGGGATCGAATCAAGCTAAAGTTCTACAAGATACAAAATAAGTGAGGATAACGTATGCGATATACCATGTTACTCCCTCCTTCCCAAAATGCTAGCCCCGTTTGACTTTTCAGACATTTTAAGGTTACCTTATAAGTTTTGGAAATTCAGTGATTTTGAAGCCATCGTTTTTGGAAATGAGACTAACTTTCTGGGACAAACAAAAAAAGGGAAATAGGACTATAACTTTGGGACGAAGGGAGTATTTAAAATAACTTGAATCTGATAGCAATAGTGGACATTGGTGAAATTCACAGCCTAATAGTAAAGCAAAAGAATACAATGCTTTGCATGACAAACATAGATGATGAAGCATAACCCAACCTGATAATAGCCAAGTCAATCAGATCCTGAATTTACATTTGAACTCCTACCTCGTGTGTGTGTGTGTGTGTGTGTGAAGAGAGAGAGAGAGAGAGAGGCATTGGGATCCTCAGATATAATACTACACTGGTGATACCAAACGCCAAGATTATAGGACGAACAAAGATCCAATAAGCACAAAAGTGCACAAACAGTATGACCAATCCAGGGAACAAAAATGGCTGCAAATATACAAATCTATAGAAAACCTAACATCAGCGTCAAAACTTGGCATGAACTTTCAAGCCCATTGAGACCCGATAGGCCGATACGAAAAAGATATAGACCACAAGGATAGGCTTCAAAAATAGTGAGGTCAGGAGATAGCACGGGGATCTCATAATCTCTGCAAACAAAATAAATTCCTTTGGCCCCCCTTTCTCATTTTCTGTTCAGTTTTTCTCGTGTTCATCTGTTGCATTTGTATGTCCAAGCAAATATATTAGTACTACCAATCTTTTCTCCTTCCTAGTTCCTACCCACAAGGAGAGAAATAAAAAAGGAGGGGAATCTGTTAAAATTAAAATTGGCTAAACATATCCATAACCAGGAGCATTTTATTAGGACCAGAATTAAGCCTAAACAACAACAAGACGAATCAAAATTTCTTTAAAGAAAAAAAAACAATAAGAAGAAAAGGAATCTGGGCAACAATCGCCAATTCATGGATTTAAATCATTCAAAACGCCTTTTATACTAACAAAACAAAACCACACAAATGAAACCGAACTCTGTAAATAGCAAGCATAAAATGATTTTTTTTTTCTCAACAAATCAAAACGAGCTCTTCTCTACAAATGAAGAAATACCCACTTCAAGAAACGCAAACCCATTAAATAATTCAAGCTTTTAACATGAATTAATCACATATTAGCAACGAAAATGAATGAATGTAATATGAAAGAGAAAGCAGAGACATACCATGAAAGGATTCCCCAGCAAAAATGGAAGACAGAAGAAGTCAAATCCGAAAGAAAAAAGCTATACGGATGAAATACTGTATGGATTTTATTTGAGACTCCCCACTTCTCTCTTTCTCTCTCTCCTACCCGGAAAACTTTGAGAGGACAGAGAAAAATTTTCTTATGAATTTCAACAGCTCGGAAAATCAACCAATTTGTCAAAAAAAAAAAAAAAAAAGAAAGAAAGAAAGAAAAAAAAGGTAAATAAATACAGAAAAGTAAAGGGGATTGAATGGATGAAGTTAATTAAAGTTTGGGGCAAAAAAAATCATAAAATATTGTTCATAAAAATCGTAGGTGTAATGATTTTATTGAAATTTTTAATTAGAGTATGGCGTGTCCGTTATTGATGCAACCAATGAAATATCGCCAACACATGTTGTGACCAAGATTTTATAACTTTATTTTTTGCCCCTAACATTGCTCTTGAGTAAATGGAGTGGTAAAATAGGGTAAATTCTATATACAAGGCATATTACATACAAGGCACCAATAATGGCGAAACTACCCTTCGCGTGTCGTGTGCGAAAGGGCGACAGGAAGCCTTCATGTCGTGTACTTTTACACGACATCGACCAATTGTGTAAAATATTAGGTCGTATGAACTTATACGAAATTTAAATTTACTCTGTCATTAAGGTCGTACACAACCACACGATATGATGTCATACTCTCGTGTATATCCATACGACATATCAAAATGAAGGTGTTCTTCGATGATTTGCAACACGATGTTAATGATACGCATATGCTATGATAAATTATTGAATTGTGTTGTTAATTGAGCAAAATTTGTACACTTAGACATGACAAGTAACAAATGTCATATTGGATCATACAATATCATATAACCTATCACATTTAAGTGATACCACATTATTTATAATCCCCAAACAAATGATTGTGGTGTTATATTTCTAATCAAGATTATATTTAAAGAGGTAATTAAACATGTTATAATTCATCATACAATATCATAAATAACCTATCACATTTATTAGTTTAAAGTGATACCACTTTATTTATCAACTAACGGGCGATGTTATGATGTGCATATACTATGTTAAATTAATGAATTATGGTGTTATATTTCTAATCAAGATTATATATAATGAGTTAATTAAACATGTTATATAACGAGTTAAGTTGTTTCGATGATTTGCCAAACGAGGTTAATGATAAGTTGTACATTAGAGGAATGCCACTCGCTCAAGATTATATATTTGAAATTATCATATTTGTTAATCAAGATTATATGTTTATTGTTATAATAATGTGGAAAACAAACAATGATTACATATATGAATGAACCAACATCATACAATATCATATAACCTACCACATTTATTTATAATTAAATTTCTCTTTTTCATAAGTTGTTTTGTGTGGGAATACACGACCTATATTAGGACATCTCGTATGAACAATACACGACTTGATAGATTATATCTCGTGTATTGTTCATACGAGATTATTACCAGAAAAAAAACCATTTCGTATGGAATTTATACGACTTGTACCATATTGTCTCGTGTTTAATCACACGAGATACACCCAGAACAGAACACTTAAACCCCCATAAACCCTACATGTAACGGCCATTAACACGCATTACACCGCCGGTTGGTTAACACCCATGCAGCACCATTGATATACACTTTCACAACAACCATTCTTAACACCCATCAATCTATACACATTATTATCATTAATTCTCAAATCATCTAACACCATATTATGGATTCTCCACAACATTCTCCAAGTCTTTATGATCACATTAATCTTGATCTTGTGGATTTTATTTTTGAAGAAGAAGGTTTGCCACCAAATTCTCCACATCAAAATCAAAATCCAAGCTGCAATGATGTAAGTTCTTAAAGTTATAATAAACTACCAGGATTTCAAACTGAAACATATCCCAAAGTGTCAAACATCAAAAGTTTACAAACCAGAAATTTAAAATCAATCAATGTATCCAAAGTCATAATAAACTACCAAATGTATGAAATACATGTCTTACAAACCAGAAATTTAAAACATAAACCTAATGGGGACCTCCTAATAGCTCGTGCACCCGTCTAATCTCATCTATGACATCCGCGGGTATCCTGTCATCTGTGAGCATCGCAAGCAGCCTATCTCGAGCCTCTACAACCCTAGGCGGAGGTGGAACGTTAACTAGGCCATCATGAATCGGATTAGTAATCCGAACATGAGTCCTAGCAAGAAACCAAGGCATATACGTAGAAGTAACAGGATCAGATGCACTCACGGACGGCCCCCATCGATATCATCGCGTGCTCCATAAGACTTCTTATACCCCTTTTGACCAGCCATCAACGAACAATCACGGCTGCACTCCAACATGTCTCTGGGGATTTTCTGCTGGATACCGAACTGCTGGGTAACACGGTCAGGCATATAGGCCTCGGTGATATCGTGGAAGCGTATAACCCCTCGGAAGTATGAGACCGGCAAAAGCGCCTCTGGGGTGGTACCGTAGGGAGTCCAACAAACCTAAAAATGAATTTGTTAGACAACGTCAACAGAATATTCCCTCTGTCCCAGTGGAAGTGACACTAGTGCTAACTTTGACCAATAACATGTTATTGGTCAAAGTTAGCACTAGTGCCACTTTCACTGGGACGGAGGGAGTATAACAATTTGTAAAACTTTAAATATAACTAACTCACCCTATCAACCGTCATCGTGTCCAGGGTGTACCGAAACTTCAATAGATGGGGCATATCCCTTCCGGCCATATCAGTACGTACCCATCTACGAGCTCTCGGCTGGCCCTCCATCCATGCCGGGTCAATATCTCTCCGGAAATCCGGAAAGTACTCGTATATCCACGCCTGCAAATGTATGAAATAAATAAGTAAACAATTTTATAACAATAAATACATGTTGTAATTATTAAAGGAATGTTAAATATTACCTCCAGAAGACTCAAACAACCCCCAATCTGCTTGCATCCATATCTAGATGCCTTCCCCAACTCCCGGTATAGGTATGCCAACGCAGCTGTCCCCCAGGAGAGACCCCCCACTCTATCAATATCCACGCACAATGAAAGGTAGGCTGAGGGCATCTTATCCTGAGTCTTGTCCACGAACAGCGTGGAGCCCAGGAGGAACATGATGTACGTGGAAGCACGCTCGTCGGCGGTCATGTCGGAAGGGGTCTCAAAGCAACGGCGGAGGCCATCTAAAGAGTAGGTCGTGCCCTTCTCACAACCTCTAAGACGTGTCCTGATATCGGCCAGGTCAGGCTCTGGAACCGCCTTCTTAACAGGGCCACCTGAGCAGCTGATACCTATAAATTGAAAATGAAATAATTAATAAAATTGATAAAATTTATGAAATTGATAAAATTAATGAAATTGTTGATAAAAAATATACAGCAAACAAGAATATACCTAGGATATGGGTGACGTCATGCATAGTGATCGTCATCTCCCCCTACGGCATGTGGAAGGTGTTACTCTCGGGAGACCACCGTTCTACAAACGCCGTTAGGAGCGCCATGCTAGGCCGGCGAATGGTAGCATCATGTAGACAATGGAGGCCCGTACCCTCAACACGAGCCCACCAAGCTCTATCACTCTCCGGTACAGCAGCAGGCGAGAATCTGTTGATTCTAAACAAAACATTATAATTAATTCTCCATCTGTTCCAAAAAACAGTCCCATTTTGATTTATTTTTTTTGTGAACAAAATGTCAAAATGGGACTGTTTTTCTAGAACAAAAGAGGTTTAAACACTAACAACAAATAATAAAACTATTTAATAAAATAATCATATACTTACTTATCTAGAATCTGCTGCCTGGTTTGCCGCTTCAACACCGGCTCACAAGTGGCGTTCTCCCAGATCTTACGGGCTCGGTGATGACCAAACCCGTACAACAAATCAAACACCTCCGGGCCCCCACCGGGGTTACTCCTAAGCACCCACTCCTCATCCTTAGCCTCTTTCCCCTTTTTGGCCCGCCTCTTGCGAGGTCTCGAACCTAAACTCTCCTCCTCCGCCTCCTCCTCCTCATCATCACCAGATCGGTGTGCCTCATGCACAAATGCACCTCCGGAACGATTACCAGAAGATGACTCCTCCTCCGACTCCTCTGAGCCCGTCTCCTCACTATCCGTCTCATCATCCTGAGCCTGCTCAATCACGACATTCTTGTCGTGCCTCTTTTTGGTACGTGCATCTCTAAGTGTACCTGCCTCATCGGCCTTCCTCTTTCTATTAGAGGCAATCGCAGGTTTACGTCCCTACAAAAAATTAAACAAGAGACAATAAATAAGCAACAATTATAGTCGAAATATTTAACAACAAAAAATTTAAACAAAATTCACTTCACAGATACCATTTCGTGTGGTAATACACTAAATGTTGAGTGCATTTCGTGTGTATTTACACGACATACAATGTTGACAAACATGTCGTGTAAATACACACGAAATGCACATCAACATGTCGTGTATTAGAATACGAAATGTAAACTGATTCATCAGTTTACATATCGTGTGCTAATACACGACATGTTGACAGGAAGCTCGTGTGTGTTCATACGAAACACACCCCGACAATTTCAAATTTTATGCCCACGAATTCGTATCCGATTCAAATAAAACCCCAATTTATGTTACGAAATCGCAATTAGAACAATTTAGGATAGGTTTAAACAACATTAAGCGTTATATAATCGATTTTAGGCATAAAATTAATGTTGGTTTTTCAAATTGAAATTTAGGTTTAGAAATTAGGATTACTTTTGGAGCGGCGGTAGAAGAGGCGGCTCCGGACTTTCCACCGGTGATAGGGAGCTTGTTTGTCCTCATTTGTGGTTGTGTATGGTGGTGGTGTTATGGTGGTCGGTTGATTTTCACCGTTGAGAGAGAGAGAGAGAAGAACCGTCGTTGAGAGAGAGAGAGAGAGAAGAACCGCTGTTTGAATGGGGAGGGAGGGGAAGGATTTTTTTTTTTAGTATATATATAAGGGTATTTTCGTCATTTACGCGCGCCTTGTAAATTTCATGCCTTGTATATAGTAGCACCCTAATAATAGAGAGGTGCTTGCACGAGCGTGGTACGGATCCTACCCCTCCTCACGATTTAATTACTCCCTCTGACCCTAAATTAATGTCTATTTTCAAAAAAAAATATCCCAAAATGAGTGTCCATTTTAATCATAACTTTGTCTCTAAATGTTTTTTTTTTTTCGATTTTTTTTTTCACATATGTCTTTATACTTGGAAAAACTAAATGTTTGTAAAGAGAATTACAAGAATATATATGAATTTTGCCACCAAATTGCACAAAAATTTATCCCTTAAAATAAAATTTGGACACTCATTTAAGGGACCGCTAGTCTGTTAGATACTCATCTCTTTCCTTCAATTTCTTTCTCTTTTCTTCCTCCTAAATATGATGGCATAAGCAATACTCCCTCCGTCCCACCTCATTTGAGACATTTGAGATGGGCACAATAACTACGGAAAAATAATAAAATAAGGAAAATATGTGGTAGAAAATGAAGAGAGAGAATGAGTGGGGTTAATAGTAGGTTGGTTGAATGAATTGTGTGGTGGAAAATGAAAAGAGAGAATGAGTGGGTGTGGTAGATTGAATATAAAATTATAAAAAAATTACTATTTTGGAGAGTCTCAAGTGAAGTGGGACGGATCAAAATGGAAATAAGTCTCAAGTGAGGTGAGACGGAGGGAGTACATTTTTTCAAAATAGATAAATAAATAATTGATATACATTTCTTTTCAAAAAAACAAAAAAATCCCTCCGTACCGTTTTTAAGATTTTAGTTTGACTTTTTACATGATTATTAAAAAATAAAAAATCAAAACAAAATTGAGTCAACATAATGGCAAATTAAAGATGTAATTATTCAAAATATTATTCATAAAGCAAATTGGTGAAACACAAGTTACGTAGATAATTGGTTTATTGTAATTTTAAGAATAGTTATTTCCATTATGTGGCTTTATTTGATGTTGATGGTGTAGAGCCAGAAGAGCTAAGTTGAGTGGTTATATATTTCTCTAATTTTTTTTTTTTATAAGTCGCCGCCCAATGAGGAAAAAAATACAGTACATATAGAAAAGAAAGAGAACTAATCTAAAATTTAGCGCGTGTGTAGGAATCAGACATTTGGGCCTATGTTGGCCTTGGCCTATAATTTGCTTTTACTTCTTCCTTTCATTTCAAAATAGTATTAAAAATTCAAAATTTCCTTAAAAAAAAAAAAAAAAAGAACAAATTTAATTTGCTTGAAATTTGAAAATTTTATTTTACTTCTAATAAAAATAAATTAAATATTATTGTCTTTTTAGTCTGTTCACTTTTTGCCATTTTGGGAGTCCCATTAAATTGTTCACATTTTCAAAAATGAAAATTTATACTTATTTTTTTATTCAATGGGATCCATTTGTCATACTCACAACAGCTATCTCAATCACAATTCCAACCTCACTCACATATCTCATCATATTTTTTATACTCACAACACCCGCTCACTTATCAATATTATGTTATTTTCTTTAAAACTTGTGTATTGGTCAAATTGTGAAAAAACTGAAAATACGAATTTATTTTAACATAAAAGAGTCAAATATTAAAATTTCCATGACAGTAAGAGTGTGAGGGCAACTCCAATGGTGGTAATTGCTCCATAGGTATCAAAATCAAATTTTGGTGCCTATGTGTACTATTCACATGGTATCAAAAAATAATCTCCAATCATAGGTATCAAAATTTTGGTATCAAATTATTTTTTTAATGGTTATTAACTTTATTAGTATTTTGAAATGATAAATAATTTTAATATATGATCATTACTTGAAGTAATTATGTTTTTTAAAAAAAAGTAATTGTGTAAATAATTATATAAATAACAAAATAAATATTTATATTTTAAATTAAAATTTTGAACATAATAATTAATTAATATAATAAATATTTTTGCACTATGTTTAATAATTCTTTAAAACACTAACAATCAGGGGCGGATCTATTAAGAGACGAGCGGGGGAGATGGCCCGCACTGAAATTTCCCCCAGAAAAAATAAAAAAAATAGGTAAATGTAATATATTTTTTAATTGTTACAAGGAGGGCATATATCTTATCTAGCCAAGTTGGTGGAGTAGTTGTATAGAACATGGTTAACCAAGGTTTGAATCCCACCATTGGACATTTTTCTATTTATTTCATTCATTACTTAACAACCCACTACACTGTTTTTATATCTAAAAAGCCACTACAATTATTGTTTTTTTTTTTTGAAGGAACAATTATTGTTATATTTACAAAGCCACTACAATTGATTTTATCTTTTAAATTGTACAGTTTATATTATGGGTTTAAAAAAAATGGCATATTATAATGTAATTTCACTATAACTGTGATGAAAAAATATGGAAAAATAGCTTCATGTCAACTAGTATATAGTATTGATTTCATGAAATGCTTAAAAATTATAGACAATATACATACTTATTGTAAAAATATCATAATCGTAATGAAAGATACTCCCTAAGCCCAAAATGACTTTCAAAAATTTAAAAAATTTTTGGACATTATTTTAAGATGGAGGAAGTATTAAATATTTTGTTGCTATTCGTTCCTTAGTTCTTTAGAGCTTGGTGTGTGAAATTTTTATATATAGAAGGGTGCAAGAGTTTCAAGTAAGTGTTATATTAATAATTTTTGAATTACTATGCTTATTATTTTAATATATATAATATTTTGCATTAATTGTGTCATATTTATTATATGTTGAATATTATCAAACAAAATAAAAGTAATTAATTTGAAAATGTCGCAATGTATAGAAAAATTTGGCCCCCACTGACCATAATTCCTGGATCCGCCACTGCTAACAATAGATATCAAAAATTTGGTGTGGTAGTAAGCAAGGTAGCAAATTTGCTACCTTGCCTATTACCACACCAAATTTTAATACCCATTGATAATACTATTAGAAATGCTAGTACATTATCATAGATATCAAAATTTGCATTTGATAACTATGAGTTGTAGGGTTAAATTCGTAAGGGAGGCAACGTCGTTTGGACATTCTGGATTAATGGGCACGGATGAATAGAAGACAGGACAAACCGTCAATAATTAGTGGGTCCAGGATGAATGACGGAGCTTCATCTTGCTGTTTGAGTCGTCGAAATCGTGAATATTAAGTAAGCCAACTCGCGTGCACAAGTCAACGAAGCAGAACCACTAAATTACATTTCTCTTTTCTTTTATCTTAAAAAAAATATTTCATATCCTTCAGAAAAAAAAAGTATTTCAAATAAAAAAATATTTTATTTTTATAATCAATTTAATTAAATTTGTATTATAATTATTTTTTTAAATATGAAATTCTGGCTTAAGTGGGGATTTATGTTTTCTAAGTGTTTTTTTTTTCTAAATCTGAATTCGCATTTAATATTGATTGAATTTATAAGAGACGGTCTGAATACTTATGTTTTAGTTATTTAAGCCAATTGATTATTCGTCTGATTTTTATTTAAAATTAAAGTTACGACGTTCAGTGAGGTAGAAATAGTGTGAATCGTTGTTGATCTAGTTTTAGGTTGAATATTTTTTGAATTAGAAGGGACATATCTGCAAAAAAAAAAAAAAAAAAAATCACATCAAGAGAAAATATCTTGCTTTTCATCTCAAAAATAAGAGAACATCAAAGTGTCATTTAGATTTGAACGACAAAAATGGATTGATTTTTTTTTTGGACTAGTCAAGTCAAATTTCAAACCAAATTAAAATTAAAATCAAGAAACAAATGAACTCCAAGACTCTCATACTAGCCTTGTTGCTTCCTTGATTAGGGGTATTGAGTTGGAGCTACAGGTACTCAATTGTACTCAGGGGCGGATCTTTCATTGTAGGAGAGGGTGCACGTGCACCCGATCAACCCGGTTTTTTTATTAATTTTTTTTACTAAGTGCACCTCCAGAAAAATTGAGTTAGAGTATTAAATTAACTAGACGGGGATGTGAACTTAGTAAAAAGAATAAGAAACTCACATTTATTTGTGTTTTACGGAAAACATCAACAGAGCCTTGCCAGGAGCAATGCTAGGGGCACAAAATAAGGTCAAAAATATTGGTCACACAATGAGGTGACGATATTTTATTGGTTGCATCGATAATGGATCCGCCACATTCTAATTAAAAACACCAATAAAATCATTGCACCTAAGATTTTGTTAGAAATTTTTTGTGACATTTTTGTGCCCCTAGTATTATTCCCTTGCCAGTTGCCACAAATCGCAAACACAAGTCTGGAGAACATGAGGAGTGCGCCGTGCGCGGACGAGAACAGAGAGAGCGATCGGAGAAAGAGCCGCAAATCCGCCGGAGAAAGAGCCGATCCAAGCATTATTCTCAAGCATTCGCACTCTTGTAAGTACCCTCAAGTCCCTCATCTGATTCTCTTTCTCCGGATTGAAGTAAATTGAAATTTAGGGTTTGAATATTATTTTGGGGCTTTGATTTTTTTCTTCAAATTTCATGGGTGATTTCAATATGAGTGTTAAATAAATGTTATATAGAGAACGTTTCTCCTACGGACCAATGCGTACGGACTTTAAGAGAAAACAAACACCCGACAGAAAATAAACGCAAACTCTCTGTCTCTCCTCCTTCTCATACAACGCCAAAAGCCTACTTCATCTAGCCAAATCTCACGCGAATCTATTCCTCTCCTTCTCCATCGATAAAACTCGATTTCATCCCGTTCTATCGCGACGCTGGCCTACACACGCATAAATCTTTGAGCTAATCCTAACTGGAAAAGGGGAGGGCGAGTTGTAAGTTGGAGCAATTGCAACAAAAATCTGTTAGTTCTTATTCAATCTCCCTCTCTTTTCCTCAGCAATTTCTCCAAAACCCAAAAACTAATTGGCTGGACTTTGCCTTCCTTATTTGTGAAAGGTGAATTTTTTCAATTTTTGTCATTACTATTGAATTTCATTAACAAAAAAAAAAAAAAGAAGAAGAAGAAGAAGAAGAAGCTGAAGAAAACCACATACAATTTCACATGATCGAAACAATTTAATCAAATCGAAACCCTAGAAACAGCCCTAACCCCAATTTCGGTGGGGATTAGAGGTATATATTTCCCGTGCCGAATTAACAACACTAAATTTCAATTTCAGATAAAAAAGTTTTTATACTCCATAATTCATAAAAAGTGATTTCACCAGCATCACATCACCATTGAAAAATCAGGCACATGATCACAAATGATGCCAAGAAGAGAGAGGTTGAAGAAAACATAAATGAATTTTGGTGGAGAAGAGATCAGACGAGGGCATTTGTTTTGCCCAGAGAAAGAAACGATGTATTTGGGAGAGGAAAAAGGAACAAACGGCGTTATTTTTTTTTCCCACGAGTGTGTACGCACGTGTCCGTATAAGAAATATTCTCTATATATATATATGTGTGTGTGTGTGTGTGTGTGTGTGTGTGTGTGTGTGTGTGTATGTGTGTGTGTGTGTGTGTGTGTGAGAGTTAAAACTAAGTCATATCTTCTCCGCTGCGCTTACTGATAATAGTTTGCAAACTGATAAGTGACTTTGTATTTATAAAAGTGTTTCTTTGTAAAAGTTTTAAAAAGGCTATTCACCCCCCCCCTCTAGCCTATTTTCCTACCAATTGGGCCTAACAAATGACCTCAACAATCCCATCATCATTCCTGGAGTTGGATTCTCAAAGAAATTTTAAGTGTCCTACCATTTGAACTGACCGTGTGTGGTCATGTTGAAACAATTTGGTGACGTTTAAAACAATTTACTTTTATGTTTATTTTTAATTGGGTCTGTAAAACTTAATCTCTCTTTTGACTTTGCACTCCTCTTTCTTTAATGGTTATATTTCTTTGGAGTGCCCTTAATGTTTGATTGATTCATTTGCATTCCTATTGTTGTTTCTCTCTAAAAATGCATTCAAATTTCTATCTTGCTAGGATTAGAATTTTGTTTATCTTTTTAGGCTGATAGAAATCTATGACACTGGCTTATAGTGTGCATTGACTTGGGGCATGAAAATTAATAAAATAATATTTCTTGAAAACATGTTATTACCAAGTACAATGAGTTAGCCTTTGTTATAGTAGGTAATGGTCTCAATCAAATAGGGGGAGATTGTTGGGTATGCTGATTATAAACCACTCCTATTACCTAGATTTGATTGATCCCATAATCTAATTTTATCTTTTGTGGACTTTAGGATATATTGTAAGAAGTGTTAAACTTCATTGTTAGAATAGTCCACTTTGATAGTATAGGCTTTAGATGAATAGGTCTTATAAATTTCTAAGACTGGAATTTTAGTGGTCAAGACCTTGAGCGTTGAAGATCACCTGACCGTGGAAGACCACTTGACCGTGAATCTCTCGACCGTGAGGCCTTGACCGCAAGTGAAAGAAGTTATCCAGTAACCCAAGTTTGTTCAAACTTAACCTTGGTCCAACTATGGTTAGTTTAGAACGTTGCAGGACTTGGACCCCAAGTAATTCAAATTTGAATTCATCTAAGTGGGACCACCTCTTATCTGCAAAAAGGACAAACTCAGTTTGAGCTCCAATCAGAATTCAACAGCTCATTGTCCTTCAACTTGGAGCCCAAATAATTCTAACAGCTATTTTCTCATTTTAAGTTCTTCATTGAACATTGCTGAGATTCAAAAGAGAGAAATTACTGTTGAAATACTTGGTGATTGAAGATCATACTCAAGATTTCCAGAATCCTTTGAATCTTCAAGAGCTTACCTTCAAACCTTCAAAGCTCTCCAACAACATTCAAGTCATCTCAAGCCTTGCAACACACAAGATTCTTTAGGCTTTAAATCATATAGATTTCAAAGAGCTTCAGATTCTTACACACACACTCACCCCAATTGATCAATCACATAGATTGAATCAAAAGGGATACACTAGTCTAAGTCTAGGATTTATTCTTCATAGAAAGTAGGTGTTGATTCAAAGCTTCATCTCTGTAATCTGTACTCACAAGAATCAATATATACCTCCATTGAAAATCCAAGACTGACCATCTTGGTAAAGGACGTAGATCTTTTAACAGATCGAACCTTTCCAAATACTTGTGTCATTTACTTACTGCTCTTTACTTTCTGCAAATTTACTTTCAAGTATTGTTCATCTTGTTCTTTATTGTTCATATTAATCTTGTTTGTCGTTTAGTGTTTTGATCTTTCAGATTCAAGAACTGTTGTGAATTGTGTTTGCTTGTTCTCCATATTGCCTTAGCTAAAATCTGACTAACTTATCATTTGCCAAAACTTCCAAGATCAACTTTCAAACTCAATCATTCTTGACCGCAAGTCTGTTGACCGCACCCCTCCCTTGACCGGACTCACTTGACCGCAATCTGGTTGACCGTGAGTGCTGGTGTTACTTAGAGATTTGTCAAAACCAACTCTACCTTATTTCCATCGAAAACTTCTGCTGTGCATATTACACCTTGACCGTGTGGTTTTTACTTGACCGCAAATTCAAGATTGTAAGCACTTGGTTGAATTTTGAAAAAAGGTTGAAATTATAAATAGGCTATTCACCCCCCCCCCTCTAGCCTCTTTTCATACCCTTGTTGTGTCTTTGGGACCAACAAGTGGTATCAGAGCATCCACCTTTATAAAACTTCTGTTTTTTCAAGCTTAACAGCTTGGGTGCCGATTCAAAATGGCAAGTCAGAAAACTATGGCAACGGTTAACTTCACTCACGTTCCAGCGTTCGACAAATATAACTTTGACGTATGGAAGCACAACATTCTAACTCAGTTCTACTCCATGGATGAGCAACTTGGTGATTGTCTTACCATTGGACCATACTTCCCAATGAAAGCTAATCCGAATCCAGAAACCAATGCAGACATACCATCAATCAAGAAACCAAAAGCTGAATGGACCGATGAAGAGAAAAGACTAGTTAGAATGGATGTGAAAGCAAAGAGCATACTCCTAAGTACTTTAAGTACATCTCAGCGTCGACAAATCATGGAATGTGCTATTGCAAAAGAACTTTGGGATGCAATTGAAGATTACATCGAAGGAGGTCAAGCTTGCAAGGAAAGCAAAAAGTTTGCTATTCAAAGAAGATTCAACAACTTTGCTAAGATCCCCGATGAATCACTTAGAGCCACTTATGATCGTTATTATGAGATCGTGATTACTTACACCGCACTTGGAAAGAAGCTTACCAAGAAAGAAATCAATGTTAATTTTCTAGCCGCTCTTGGTTCTCAATATCTTCACAAAGGAAACACTCTTGAAGATACCAAGTTACTAGATGATATGTCACTCAGAAGCCTCTATGCCAACCTCAAATTTTTTGATATCAAGCTCCACAACATTGAAGAAATGAAGGGAAAGACTAAAAGCTTATCGTTGGTCGCACAAAAGGAAGAAGTGATCGAAGAAGAAGATCCAAAAATCTCCACATTTGAGTTACTAGATATGGACGATGATGATTTTAATATGTTCGTGAAAAGATTCCAAAAGTTCAGAAAGACAGCAAGACCCGGATCTTCAAGCAAAACTCCAGCAAGGTTCTCAAGGATCAGCTCAATAAGTAAGAAAGAGTACTCCAACTTCTCGAAGAAGAAAGAGGATCTCGTTTGTTTTAATTGCAGGAAACCCGGTCATTTCGCATCAGAATGCCCAATTCCCAAGTATGAGTATATGAAGAAGAAAAGCAACTTCACTCCAAGATACTCAAAGCAAAAGGGGATGGTTGCTGAAGAGGACTCTACCACAAAAGAGTTAGCTACCTGGATAGAGTTAGATTCTGATGAAAGCGATGAGGATGATAATGAAAATCGTCTCTCACCAAATGCAAAACCTAAACGGATAAGCTATACGGCCGATGAACTTGCTAAAAAGGGATTCCTAACCCCAGTTCAAAAGAATGGCGATCTTCTATTTTCAAGATGTGATGTGAGTGCAGCAAAGAAAGCTCTACTAAACCGCAAAGTGAAGGAAGTTCTGTTTACTACTCCTCAAGTCAAGTCTGAAATTTCCCCCAATGAACAAGAAAAGATGTTTGCAAAAGCTGAACATGTCCTCTGCTTAATGGCTGAACACTCCAAGGATAAATCAAGTTTATGGTATCTTGATAGTGGCTGTTCAAGACACATGACCGGAGATATCAACTTATTGGAAGATGTCAGTGAAGAGAAAGGTCCATCAGTAACCATTGGAGATAATAACAAAGGAAATACTGTTGGATATGGAGTCATCCGTAAAGGAAAAATCACCATCCAAGAAGTCTCTCTAGTTATTGGTCTATAACACAATTTACTCTCAATATCTCAGTTCTGCGATAAAGGATTGCAATGCCACTTCACCTCAAATTTCTGTCTCATCAAAGATGGCATATCCGGCGTCACCTTGCTTAAAGGGATTCGTAAGAAAAATGTTTATATTGTTGATTTTACTTCATCTTGCATTTCTTCTAATCTCTGTTTTGTAGCAAAGAATGTTAGCGAAGATAGTTAACTATGTCATAAAAGACTAAGTCACTTAAACTTCAAGTATCTCACCAAGATTGGCAGAGAAAATCTAGTTCGTGGTCTACCAAAAGTAGCTGATCACCATGATGAGAAGTGCACAGCATGTCAACTAGGCAAACAACCAAAATCGTCTTTCTCCAGCAAGACGACACCTTCAACTTCAAGATGTTTGTAGCTGCTACATATGGATTTGTTTGGACCTGTATCTACCTGTAGATACCCCGGGGAACCACGGCTTGGCTAGAGCGGTGAATTATCCTAGGATGTCTAACTTGTTTTAGATTGTTTAGAGTCGCCACCTATGTTTTTAAAGGAACATAAGAAAAACCTAGAAATAGCCTAACTTATGTACAAAACCAGAGATTCGGGAGAGAAGGGTTCGGGGGTTAGGTGACGGAGTGGGAAGTACTTAAACACCCACTCCGCCCCGCTTACGCGGGTCTTGCTACTATTGGTGTTCTAATATTTACATGTCCTTCAATTAATTAAATAGAAATGTGCTAACAATTGTGATGAGAAGAAAAGAGGAAATAAAGGGGAAATAAAATAGAATTGTTTTATTTATTTAATGATAAAGATTACATGTAACAAGTAATGTTAAAGAATTACATTAAGAGATGAAGAGAAATTAACATGGTGAATTAAAGTTAAGATTAAAATGTAGGGAGATAACCTTAACTAACTTCAATATGTGAAGTAGTCATGTTGGTCATGTCCCATTAATGGGGATTGCATACATCAAGAAGAAGAAAACAAAGGAAGAAAATGGAGTTGTACCTTGAGAAAGAGGACTTGGAACCTTGACTTGAAAGTGTTGTTGTTGTAATGAAATTGTTGTAGAACAATTTGTGTAGAGTCTTGTTACTAAGAACTCTTGTTGGGAGAATTTGTGTATAATGTAGTTGGTGAATCAAGGTTGGAGTCCAAAAAAAGAAGTCCCTTTCCAAGGTAGAAGATGATGGTTTTTATAGGTAAAAAAGAGAGGGAAATGATGAGCCAATCACAAATAAGATAAATGAATAAAAGAAAAATAAAAGAAATAAAAGAAATCAAATAATAAATGAAAGAAATATTAGTTTTTTGGGAAAAGGCTTAGAATTTGGGATTGGGAGTTAATGAGAAAAGGGGGGATGAATGTGGATGTAAAAAGGTGGTTTTTGTGATCAAGAAAAGATGTTTGTAAATAAGAAAAGGGAGGGAAATAAGGTGCAATCCGTTACTGCCAAAGTGGGAAGCACGCGGGTCCGGCTTTTGGGGTGGGACGCGCGCGCGGCTCACTGGCAGTGCCGGAAGCGCCCGCGGGTGAAAAATGACAGAATGACAGAATGACCCTAAAAGTTAACTCTGTTATGCAGTTTAGTCCAAAACTAACGGAATCGGTTAGGAACTTAACCGAAGTAACAGAAATTAATGAAAATAAAAATACTTTGTATGCAATCGGGGTGAGAGGTCCAAGGCGGGGTGTCTACAGAGCCCCTCGGCGACATGGATTGCGAAGCAAAACGCGTCGACGAAAGTAAAAACACCCGCCGAGGACATCGATAAAGAAAAAGAAAGAAAAGAAAGCAAAGACTCGATGAAAGCAGTAATTTGAAATTGCTAGAGATAGGGGTGCGCTCCCTCCATGAGCGACTTTTGCTGGAGTGTTGTATTGGAGCTCATGGGAGCTTGTCTCGATATGGACCGAGTTGTCGACTTGGAGCTCATGGGAGCTTGTCTCGATATGGACCGAGTTGCCGACTTGGAGCTCATGGGAGCTTGTCTCGATATGGACCGAGTTGCCGACTTGGGGCTCATGGGAGCTTGTCTTGATATGGACCGAGTTGCCGACTTGGAGCTCATGGGAGCTTGTCTCGATATGGACCGAGTTGCCGACTTGGTGCTCATGGGAGCTTGTCTCGATATGGACCGAGTTGCCGACTTGGGGCTCATGGGAGCTTGTCTCGATATGGACTGAGTTGCCGACTTGGAGCCGCATCTGCTTATGTTGTTGACCTTGTGGGGTGTGGGCACGGTTGACCACTTTCTGGTGGGGATGAAGTGCCTTGAGTAGCGGATGCTTTTAACTTCGTGGTGGTACCTGTTATGTGTGTGCTTGACAGGTATATGTGTTCTTGCAAGAAGATGCATGAAGTGTGAAATGAAGAGAGAGAAATTGTGCTCTTGGTGTGATGGGATTTTGGAACACCCTTGCAATGAGAGAGAAGTAAGAATGTAGAGAGTGATCTTGTGTGCGGTGTGATTTTAAGGAAAGCATTGGATGTATTCATACCTTCACTTACCATTGCTGCTTGAGTGGAGATGGATTTCTGATGTCCGCGGAGGATGCTTTGATGGAGAATGTCCATTCTTTGGATGTTGATGAGAGAACGCTCTTGATGTTGGGTTGGCGAGATGGTACTCTGGATGATGGGTTGGTCGTGCCAAAAGGCTGCCTACGTATCCCTTGAAGAGAATCAGACCAGCGTAGTTCAAGGATGATGGAGAACGCTGGAGGAGAGGCTAGGAGCAAAGCAAAGTAAAGCACATACTTTTGCACATAGAAGGAGAAAAAGAAAAAAAAAATCTTTTTTTTTTTTTTTTTTATTTAGAAAAAATTAGAAAAGAAAGAATATGCACACATGTGAGGAAAAGATTTTTTATTTTTTTAGTTCGTGGGTGAACCATTTTAACCATTGTGTGCTTGTGAAGCCAACACAAGATCAAGTCATGTTCAGTCGAAGTCCGGATTGCCTCGCTTGAATTCTGTTGTCGCCGGTGTGCCCAACGAAGATTGATGTCTAGCCCCAAGAGATTTGTCGATTATGGGGCTTCAAAAAGGCTTTTGATGCCGAGATGAGGGGTTGCTGATTGTAAAGCCCCTAGAATGCCTTTGATGCCAAATTTTGAGGGACTTGCATAGCTCCAAGATAAATCAGCTTTTGGCCCATTCGAGTAAATCGCCCTTTGTTGTTGTAGTGAGCAAGCCCCAAGAGGAGGTCGTTGATGCCAAGCTTCGAGAGATTGCAAAGCCCCAAGTGTCGTGGGCTTGTAGATGGCGGGATGTGAAGACCTTTCATTGTAAAGCCCCAAATTATCTCGTGATTGGCTCGGCATTGAGCGCGTATGTACCGTCGGGTAGAATTCTTGATAGAGATCCCCTTCTTGCTCTTATTGGGGAGATGAATGGCCTCATTGTGGTTGATACCCAAATGGCGGAGGGCTTATGTCAAAAGATGCAGTAATGTCTTGCGGTGCCGTCGAGGTCGCGGAGGATAAGGTCTTGGCGTGATAAAGTCCCAAATGAGTATGCTTGCTTGACTCTTCTTGAGTTGAACTAATGACGGATCTTCGGATGCAACTAGTGCTGTGGCCCAACTTTATTTGAGCTGCACCTTGTGCTTTTGATCTTGGAGAAGGGGGTGCTGAATTGCAGAAACATTGGGATTGGCCGTGGCATTTCCCGCTATAACCCTGTTTTGATTAGAGTTTAGCATATTGAATCTTTTTCCTTTTCCCTAAGACTTCCTTCAAAATCTCGCTGTGAGTTCTAACAAAAATCATCAACTTCATTCATAACATCGGAGTCTTCATTTAAAACCAAGAGGCCTTTGACTTGAAGTGTTGAGAGACCCTTTGAAGCTTGATCCCTTTCATGGAGACTACTCCCAAATTGCGTTGCTCGAGTATTGTTGCCCAAAAGACTGTCGGTCGCGAAGCCCTAATACTGCCCTTTGCTTGAATTACTGTAATGCCGTAGCCCAAAAGATTGTAGATTGCGAAACCCTTCGAGACCTTCGGTGCCGAATTGAGGAAGTTTCCAATGTTGCACATGACTTGGCTGGGGATACTGCTGGGGAGTTAATTGCTCTTTGCCGAGGGAGCCTTTAAGACTTGATTGTATCCCCTAGAGTGCCATCATTGATTGCGAGAAAGGTTCACCCTTGATTGGGGAAATGAGCACGGGCACACGTGACAAGAGGGCTTTTTGACATCCCTTTTTGAGAGACTTTGAGGATAGTCTCACACATCTTTCTTGAGAATAGCCCCTAGGGCGTATTGATTGCCAAATGAAGCAAAAGAATCCCTTGTTCTTGAGTCACATAGCCCCTAGGGCATCACCATTTGTTGAGCAAAGCAAGAGTGACTCATCCTCGTGTGAGGGAATAAACACGAGAGGACATGGCAAGAGCTACTCCATTTCTCGGGAGCCTTTCGGTGTACTTTGGAAGCACATACTTGAAGAAGCTTTGAAAACTGAGACACATGTTGTTGCTATTTGCTGCCCAAGCCAATTGACAGCTAGGGATTATTTGTGCAACCTCGTGCCCTTTTATGATGGGCTTGTTCTCGGATGGGTCTTGGTTACCACGGGCCTTCTTTTCATGAAAAAATGCACACTGCTGGAGAATGATGCCGATAACCCAAGACAACCTTTGATGGTTCTATATCTTGTCGAGCCTTTTGCAATCCCAAAGTTGACTCGGTGGGGAATTGACTTGCTGAGGAGATTCAATGTAGAACTTGTCTTCTTTAGAGGCCGGGGATCTCCATTTCTCTTTCCCTTCTCTCTCTCACTCTCTCATTTTTTTTATGACGCACCCTGTTTTTTGCCTAGACCGCCCTTTCGGGTTTTCAATCTAGCGGGCATCTCTTTTGCGTCTTCATCATTTTTTTTTTTTTTTTGACTCAATTGATGAGGAAGTGTGCATTGACTCTAGTTGAGGAGATAAGACATGTGATTTTGCGGTGGAGACCTTTTGTCACTAATGATGAGTAACATTGACTTGACTAGGGAAGTGTCCCTAGTATTGACATGTATTTTTTTTATTGAATTGAATGACTCGCGAAGGCAAGTAAGTCATTAAGAGAGAAGAGAAGGGAAGCCCCAATTTGATTGCAAGAAATGTGGAGTATGCAGAAAGAATAGAAGTCCTTAGACTCGACAAGGAACGCGAAATGATTCCAAATCTAAGAAAGTTGTTCAATCTTTTTGGTGATTAATTCATTGGCAAATGAATCGTACAAAGAGGTCTTGACAAGTTCGAGATGAAAGCCAATCACCATAACGCGCTAGGGCTAAACATATCTTCTTTCTTGCATGAGACCGGACCCGCAGGTTGCCTACGTTCCTCCAGTGTAGAGGCTCAGGTCACCGTAGTTCTTGTGGATTCTCCATTCTTCGTGATGAATTGTTGCTTCGTCCTACGTTGGTGGATGATGATGATGATCTTGATGTGAACTTCTTTGATTGAGGGGGATTTTTTTTTTTTTTTTTTTTTGTGTGCTCTAACTTTTGCCTAGGTTGATTTGATGGTTTCAACCTAGCGAGCTCTTTTTTTTTCTTTTTTTTTTTTTTTTTTTTTAATCCCCCTTTGAAACCTTTGCTTGACTTCTTCATGATTGTTGCTCCACCTTGTTTGTCTTGGCTTCGTCGTTGATGTTGGCGTTGATGTTTAGCCCCTAGGCGTTCAAGTGATGGCCTTGTTCTAAAACTTGTTTAGACATTTTTTCATCATTTTGCCAAGAATTAGATCGAACAACTTGGAAGAGTGTATAAGGACAAGAACGACTTTTATTTGATAAGAAGACTCGACACTTAACATGGGACGAGAGAAAACATTAATGCACACAAAAGAGGACTTTTGACTCTTTTTTTTTTTTTTTTTTTTTTTTTTTTTTTTATTCCTACTACTAGGTAGAGAAAGAGAAACGGAGATTGTTGTCGTCGTCCTCTTTGTTGAAGCCCCATTTCAAAACCAAGCCACTTCTTTGATGAGTTGCTCTTCACCCACGGTAAATTCGCCGTTGTCGATCAAATCTTGGATGATGTTTCGGAGAAGGAAGCACCCTTCGGTAGTGTGGCCACTATGCTTGTGGTAGCCGCACCATTCACCATGAGCATGATTTTTCAGTATCGCCTTCGGCTTGTACCCCTCCAAAGGTTTGATCTTCCCTCTTGCCACCAAAATTTCAAATGCCTCGGCTTGGGTTACTCCTTGGAGAGGAGTGAAAACTCGGTTGTTGGTGGTACCTTTGTAGCTTTTGAGGGTCGGGCCACTTGAGCATGCTTTATCATTGAACTTTGCTTTGCTGTCGGTGAGCTCTTGCAAATGGGCTTTGAGTTCGGAAACCTCTTCCTTGTGAATTCTTCTTTCATAATCAAGACGGGCCTTGAGTTCGGAAACCTCTTCTTTGTGAATCCTCTTGTCGATATCGAAACGGGCTTGCCACAAATTGTCTTTACGGCGGGCATCCTCGACAATCCTATCCATTTGTTCCCCCATTGATTTCATTACGTTGAGTAACCCTTCGTTGGACACGAAATCATTTCCACCGTTGTTGTTGTCGCCGTTGGAAGCCATTGGACCTATTGGAAGAGCACGGTTGATCTTAGATTGGCCCCACAAACACCTTTTGAGTAAAATAAATTTAACCCACAAACACAAAAAGACTCAACCATATAAAGAAAATGACTCTTTTCTGTTTTTTTTTTATTTATTTACAAAAGTCGGAAGGACGGAGTCCTTTTTGGGGTTTCTAGAAAAAATAGTGGAATCGTCACACTAGTATATAGACCTTCTCGCAGTCCCATATACTCATCGGATTCCACCACGCTTGTGAGCCCTACATGTGTCGGGATTAAACTAAATTAATGTAGTAAATCATACATGCGGGGACGGATTTTATTTTCGTCCAAAATAGCCACTTTTGGGGACGGAGTTTTATTTCGTCCATTGCAACAAATTGGCATGTATGATTTGAAGACATTAGTTTAGGGAAATATCGGCACATGGAAACCGACTTGAGTCACGGAGTGTTAGACCTTAGACTAGAATTGTGTGGCTTGTGCTCGGCTTGAATATGAGGCTCAAAGGTCACCCCCGGCATGTAGTCATGAACTACGCCACGGGCTGAGGTTTACCGCTTCGAAAGAGCCAAGGTCGAGTGGAGCTTGAAACTTTCTAGGACGGGCCTCGACGGGTTTGGGGTTGGACTTGTGCGACTCGATAGTGAGCAGTTGATAAGAATATGTGCATGTAGTGTGAGGTCTAACATGTGACAAAACATTTTTTTTTTTCAAAAGAAATAAAAAAAAAAACAAATAAGCACATAATTACAATGTTCGAATCACCCGTGTGACCGATAAAAATAAACAGAAAGTAAAATAAATTGTATGCAGGCCCGGTGCCCACACACTGTCATTCTGTTCTGTTTCTGTGCACTGTTCTGTTCCGGGAATGCGCCCAGAAGCGCGCGCATTGGGTTGCCTATGCGGAAGGCGCGCGCGTGAGAGGAAGCAGGGCAGAGGCGCCCGCTTCTGGGTGAGAACCTGCAAATCAGTGGGTTCAAGGGATTGCCTTGACCCTTAATTAAGAAAACTTTCCCCTGCAGAATTTGTTAGCACAGAAACATGGAATTGAAGGACAAGAAAGGAGGCGGGCGATTCTGGTAATAAGGGTTGGACGCGCGCGCTTTAGGTCAAGAAGGCCGGAGGCGCGCGCTTCCTACCCTTTTTACCAGAATGCCCAGAAAACAGAATAAAAGAACACCAAAAATGAAAACGCAAGTTTAACCCTCTATCGTCCCCAGCGGAGTCGCCACTGTAGATACCCCGGGGAACCACGGCTTGGCTAGAGCGGTGAATTATCCTAGGATGTCTAACTTGTTTTAGATTGTTTAGAGTCGCCACCTATGTTTTTAAAGGAACATAAGAAAAACCTAGAAATAGCCTAACTTATGTACAAAACCAGAGATTCGGGAGAGAAGGGTTCGGGGGTTAGGTGACGGAGTGGGAAGTACTTAAACACCCACTCCGCCCCGCTTACGCGGGTCTTGCTACTATTGGTGTTCTAATATTTACATGTCCTTCAATTAATTAAATAGAAATGTGCTAACAATTGTGATGAGAAGAAAAGAGGAAATAAAGGGGAAATAAAATAGAATTGTTTTATTTATTTAATGATAAAGATTACATGTAACAAGTAATGTTAAAGAATTACATTAAGAGATGAAGAGAAATTAACATGGTGAATTAAAGTTAAGATTAAAATGTAGGGAGATAACCTTAACTAACTTCAATATGTGAAGTAGTCATGTTGGTCATGTCCCATTAATGGGGATTGCATACATCAAGAAGAAGAAAACAAAGGAAGAAAATGGAGTTGTACCTTGAGAAAGAGGACTTGGAACCTTGACTTGAAAGTGTTGTTGTTGTAATGAAATTGTTGTAGAACAATTTGTGTAGAGTCTTGTTACTAAGAACTCTTGTTGGGAGAATTTGTGTATAATGTAGTTGGTGAATCAAGGTTGGAGTCCAAAAAAAGAAGTCCCTTTCCAAGGTAGAAGATGATGGTTTTTATAGGTAAAAAAGAGAGGGAAATGATGAGCCAATCACAAATAAGATAAATGAATAAAAGAAAAATAAAAGAAATAAAAGAAATGAAATAATAAATGAAAGAAATATTAGTTTTTTGGGATAAGGCTTAGAATTTGGGATTGGGAGTTAATGAAAAAAGGGGGGATGAATGTGGATGTAAAAAGGTGGTTTTCGTGATCAAGAAAAGATGTTTGTAAATAAGAAAAGGGAGGGAAATAAGGTGCAATCCGTTACTGCCAAAGTGGGAAGCGCGCGGGTCCGGCTTTTGGGGTGGGACGCGCGCGCGGCTCACTGGCAGTGCCGGAAGCGCCCGCGGGTGAAAAATGACAAAATGACAGAATGACCCTAAAAGTTAACTCTGTTATGCAGTTTAGTCCAAAACCTACGGAATCAGTTAGGAACTTAACCGAAGTAACAGAAATTAATGAAAATAAAAATACTTTGTATGCAATCGGGGTGAGAGGTCCAAGGCGGGGTGTCTACACTACCGCAAGTATTGGTGTAAATAGATATACCTTAGTTGTGGTAGATGATTATTCAAGATATACGTGGGTTGAAATGATTATCTCAAAGGATGATTGCTATGACATTTTGACCGCTCTCTTTAGACAGCTCCAAACATAAAAGGAAGATGACATTGTTAGTGTTCGATCCGACAACAGTACAGAATTCTAGAACAACGGTGTAGCTCAGTACTGTGATGACCGTTGTATTGACCACAACTTTTATGCTGCTGGGGTTCCACAACAAAACGGTGTAGTGGAAAGGAAGAATAGAACGTTGATAGAGGCTGGAAAGACAATGATTGCTGAAGCAAAGCTACCTCAATACTTTTGGGCTAAAGCCGTCAACACATCATGCTTCACTCAAAATATATCCCTAGTCAATAAGATCTACAACAAAACTCCTTATGAACTTTGGAGAGGAAGAACCCCCAACATAGCATACTTCAAGATATTTGGGTGCAAATGCTTCATACTCTACAATGGTAAAGAACATCGAGGTAAATTTGCTCCTAAGGCCGACGAAGGTATATTTATTGGGTATGCTAAACACTAAAAAGCTTTTTGTGTATTTAATAAAACCACTCTTAAGATAGTTGAATCTGTCCATGTTACTTTTGATGAACATTCTCTCTTTGAGCCACATTTAGCTCCAAATGTTGTTGATGATTTTGTTGAGATGAATGAGACAGGTACAACTCGACCACAAAATCAATTAACTCAAGGAAACCCATCTACCTCAACTGCACCTCCATCTAACTCTTATGAAGCACCAGAAGCTACCACATCTGCTGCTACCTCAAATGGAGTTGAAGTTGAAACACCCATCAATGTGGAAGAACCTATCCCTCAAATTACTTATGATTGGGATGGCACAAATGACGTACCTCTAGAAGATTTACAACCCCCATCAACTCAACCAGATATACCTCAAAAAGTTCGTGAGGTCAGAGATCACCCAATTCAGAATATCATTGGTGACCTACATTCTGGTGTTCGAACAAGAAGATCAAACTATGATGCACTTACCGCATTCATATCTCAAGTTGAACCCAAGAAAGTTGATGAAGCACTCCAAGACTCAAGTTGGGTTGTTGCCATGCAAGAAGAGCTCAACCAATTTTAAAGATGTAAAGTTTGGACCCTAGTTCCAAGGCCTCAAGATCAAGGAGTGATTGGTACAAAGTGGGTGTTCCAAAACAAGATGGATGAGAACGGAAGCATCACAAGGAACAAAGCTAGGTTGGTTGCACAAGGATATAGACAAGAAGAAGGCATTGATTATGATGAAACTTTTTCCCCTGTTGCAAGACTCGAAGCTATAAGGATATTTTTAGCTTATGCCTCTTTTAAAAGATTCAAGTTATATCAAATGGATGTGAAGAGTGCATTCCTCAATGGTGAACTTCAGAAACAGTCTTTGTTGCTCAACCGCCCGGATTTGAAGACCCCAAATTTCCAAATCATGTCTACAAACTCCGTAAAGCTTTATATGGACTCAAACAAGCTCCTCGTGTATGGTATGATACTCTATCTAAGTTCCTCCTTGAAAAGGGCTTCAAGCGTGGTAAGATCGACACAACTCTATGTTGGTAGTGGTGCCCTAGGCACGTTTAATAAACGTTGTAATTGTTATCATTTATTTCATATCAATAAAGAGATGTTTTGATTATTATTGTTGTTCATGTTTACTTATAATAATCTCCGTCCCTAGTACTTGTTAAGCACTATTATAAAGGCTAAATGATCATGGGATGATCATGTTAGATTTATGGGTACTTGTTTAGAACAAGGTACTGGACATGACCCGCTGTATGAGATTTATGTCATGGTCTATGTCGTACATATATCTCATATTAGTTATGTCATTTGAATCCTTAGACATGAAGTTATTATAGTCTTCCACTTGATGAACATTATGTTTGACATATTCAAACGCTACCTTTAACCGGGAAGTTATAAAGGGTATAATTGGCATAATCGGATTCACGTAGGGATGAATAATAAGATAAATGGATTTGTCCCTCTTCGGAGAGATGTCAAGCTTGGGCCTCTCGTAGGAATGATGTTGATGAAAATGTTCGGCCGGACTCAAATGAATTGATTGGATCAATGTCATTTGGATTATCAACATATTCAGAATCGAGAAAGTATTGAACAAGACAAGTTGACTTGTTGACCATGACTTGTGTTCAATGACGTCGTGGATAAAGGGATTATGACATGTTCTAAAGGAATGCGAACTTGTATCTAGTTATACTATTTGGGTAGGTATAACGGTTTGCTAGAACCTAATCATATCTTATGGTTTCATGTTTGAACCCATTGCCAACTTAGTATAATCCTAGAGGGTCACACACAATAGAACGAATCTTAAATAAGGACTATATTGGAATTTGGGAATTGGGGAAATCTGGGGAAAGTGTGCGACCGCACATAGTATCTTGGGCGGTCGCACAGTTTGGCTCAGAAAGTACCAGAAACCTTCCAGATAGATGTGTGACCGCACAAGGGTTTTGGGCGGCCGCACACCATGTCGGGACCGGTTTCCTAATTTGATTTGGAAAAGAATTTTGGACGGGTTTAGACACAAGTTTCCTATTTGGAATAGGTCTAACTTGTATATAAACAGCCAAATTCGGCCAGAATCATAACATAGCTTTTGTGCAAGTCTCCAAAGAGTTTGAAAGAGTTTTATTTTGTTCTAAGACATCCTAGATTGAAGAACAAAATAATACACAAACAAAATTCCATATTGTTCATATTGATTGTGAAAACGTGTTTCACAATTTTGGTCTAGCAACCAAGATCAAGTGTTCTTGATATTCGTTCGTGGTGTGGATACCGCTAGAGGGTGAAGCTTATCATCTTCGAAGTTCGTGTTCTTACTTTTGTGATTAAAGTTTCAAGTTCTCCACCAAGATCAAAGACCAAATTCAAAGTCATCAAGGGTTAGTTTTTCTAGTATTCATATTGTTGTATTTGATTTAATCATATGAATGGATCTATGGGATTTTGGGTTTCATAAATTTTAAATGCTAAATTCCGCTGCGCATGTTACTACGAAACCCAACAGTGGTATCAGAGCCCCGTTCATGTTGATTAATTCAATACCTAGATCATGTTATGTGTATATAAATTGTTTATGTGCCCTAGTATGATATGAATATTGGATTATATGATGTTTATGTGTTATGTGATTTTATGTGGTTTATTGTTTTTCAACTTTAATCGCACGATTCAATCGCAATTAATATTATGATGGATTCTGAATTGTTTGATTATTAATTATGATTGGATCATGGTTTTAATAATTGGGGAAAAACAATTTTGAGACAAATTTTCGAACTTTAAAAACTCTGTCTGATGCTACTGTGCGACCGCACAGAAAATATTGGGTGACCGCACAGATTTTCGTGGGCGACCGCACAGTTGGTCAGAATCAGAATCAGATTCTGGAATTTTGATGAGGTCCAACCGAATCAGTGACAATACCGGCCAGACCTGCTGATCTGGAGCGGGTTTTGGGTAGTTGGTTTTGGTGTGGATCTTGGGGTTAGATTTTCCTATTTGTTTTAGTCTTGTGATTCTAAGATTGGCTCAAGGTTTGGATGGCTAATTTACGTTCATCGAGATTGTGTTTCCCAAACTTGATCGCAATCAAAGTTTCAAAGATAAAACGAATTTAGAATTATGAAGAGTTCATAATTGCTAAAATTGAGAAACAAAGTTCTTGATTCAAAGATTGAAGATTCATGTGGAATTGTGGATGCAATTAGCCTACGTTCATCGAGACCATCTATTGCTTAGTTTCGGCCACATGGACTACTTTCTTGGTTTCTTGAATTAGTGCGGAATTGTGGATGCCTTAGACCACCCACAATGGGTTATTGAATTGGGTGTTGGATGGTGGTCAATAAGTGGAGGGGGTGCAATGGGGTGTTGGATGAGTTGTTGAATGGGGGAGGGTGTTGGCCGGGATCAACAGGCGTTGGTGCAGAAAGGTGGGCCAGCCATTTGACACGCGTCGGGCTTCCATTGGCGTAGACGTGGCGCGTGCATCCCACGCGCTGGCTAGGCGAGTCTGGCGTGCTAGTGGCCGCCTTTTCCCAGACCAACCAACCTCATTCGGACACGTGGCAGACGCTGGTTGGTTGGTTTTTATTTTCTCACCCATTTTTTCTATTTGCATTTTCTTTTTCATTTAAAAAAAAATAATATATATATATATACCAAAATTCAGCATTTTTTTTTCTCTATAAGTAGATGCAAATTTCATTAGATTTCGACACCAAAAAAAAATCTCCTCTCTTTTGTGAAATAGATTCCAATAATAACCATTTCAACACCCAAAATTCAAGTAATTATCTTTTTTCCTACAATTAAAAAACATTAATTAAGTGTGAATTTTTTAATTATAAATAATAATAATTTTTATTATTATTATTTTACTAATCATAAAAATAAAAGATATAAAATAAAATAAAATTAGTGGGGTAGGATGATGAGTTGGGAGGGTGTTGAATGGTAAGTATTAAATAAGCCATTGGAAGGTGTAAAAGTTGATGGGTTGTTGAATGAGTAGGTGGATGGAGAGAGAAGATGAGGTGGAGTGATAAAGTGAGTGTTGAATGGAAATGGGTTGTTGAACCATTGTGGATGGTCTTATGGCTTAGTTTCGGCCGCACTTCTTGTTGTCTTGATTTGGAAGATGATGACCAAAGTTGAAATAGTCTCATCCTCATAATTATAGAGAAACTAATGACACATAAATATTATGCTTAAATTAATAGAGATTAATTTAGTGGCTAAACTTGATGCGTAACATGTTTATATTATGTGCTCATAAATGTGTTATATGCTATACGTGATGAACCTTCAAAGAAAGTTTCAAGTCCTTTTGCCATGCCATGATTAAAACACTTGTTTATACATGGATAATTTTGTGTGGGCTCGCCAAAGCGAGGTACATTTATATTATTCATGTATGAGCAAGATGAGTGAATAAGAGTTTCCTATGCGTTTAAAATGGTTAGACTTAATTAAGCGTCAAAACAGTTTTGGGCTTAAGGCGAAGATGAGATTTAACATGCTTTTCGAAATTGGATTTCTTAAAGAATCTCATGAAAAGAACTGAGAGTCATATGAGATATGATTGACAAGAGTTGTCTACCTAATTAATTTGATTTTGAGCGGTGCGCCAAAGCGTACTTAAAATTAAATTAAAGCGGTATCTTAACCCATTTAAATTATATTATACATTGGATGTATAAGAAGGTTATATAATTTAGTGGGAGTATTTTCGTTTGAAAAATACATTGTTTATTTCTTTAATGAAAATTGGTACTTATTAAATTTTGGAAATTTTTCATATTTGTAGATAATGACTACTAACACTCAATCAATTTCGTTGCGATCGATCCTTGAGAAGGATAAGCTCCAAGAGAATGGTACTAACTTTATGGATTGGATCCGTAGCCTAAGAATTGTTCTAAGGCAAGAAGATAAGTTGTACATTCTCGATGGGCCACTTCCTGCTGAACCAGAACCTACTGCCCCTAGGGAAGAAAGAGACAGTTATAAGAAACATTGTAATGATTCTAGAGATGTAAGCTGTCTCATGCTTGCTACCATGTGATCAAAACTCCAACAAAGTTGGGATCATTTGGAAGCCTATGAGATAGGCGTGGAGTTAAGAGCCATGTTTCAAGAGCAAGCTAGGCAAGAGAGGTACAAGACCATTGTTGCATTCACTACTTGCAAAATGAATGAAGGGCAACAAGTGAGTCCTCACATGCTTAAATGAAAGGTTATGTAGAGCACCTTGAGAAACTTGGCTATCCAATCCCATTAGAGCTAGCCACGGATCTCATTCTTAATTCATTGCCTAAAAGTTATAATCAGTTTGTGATGAATTATAACATGCATGGAATGGATAAGAACCTCTCCGAGTTGCATGAGATGCTTAAAACTGCGGAGATGAAGATTGCGGAGAAAGGTTCTCCCGTGCTCTTGGTTCATGATGGGAAGAAGGCTAGTGCCAAAGGAAAGGGTAAGAAAGTTGTCAAACCCAAGATAAGCAAGGCAAAGGTTGCCGAGGCTTCTGAGGCAAAACCCGATTCACAAAAGGATGCAATCTGTTTCCATTGTCAAGAAATTGGTCATTGAAAACGTAATTGCAAGGCTTTCTTGGAAGAGCAAAAGAAGAAGAAGAGCAGCAAGGCTGCGTCGACTTCAGGTATCTATATGATAGATATTCTCCTTTCTACCACTGATTCTTAGGTATTGGATACCGGATGTGGTTCTCACATTTGTTTAAATGTGCAGGGTCTAAAGAATAGGAGACTACTTAAAGAGGGTGAAGTAGACCTACGCGTGGGGAATGGAGCAAGAGTTGCTGCATTAGCTGTAGGGACTTATGAAGTCACTTTACCTTCCAGTTTAATACTTGTTTTGAACAATTGCTATTATGTACCGGATTTAAGTAGAAATATTATTTCAATTTCTTGTTTGGATAATGAAGGTTTTAAGTTTCTTATTGAGAATAAGAAATTTCCTATTTATTTAAATGATGTGCTTTATGGTATTGCTAATTCATTTAATGGCCTTTATGTCTTGGATGTCAAGAATGAAAATAATGAAAATGTCTATCATATAAATAAGAAATCTAAACCTAATGATATAAATCATTCTTATTTATGGCATTGCCGTCTTGGTCATATTAATGAGAAGCGTATCTCAAAACTCCATGGGGACGGTCTCTTGGGTTCATGTGACCTTGGGTCATATGATACTTGTGAATCGTGTCTTCTTGAAAAAATGACTAAGACACCTTTTACCAAGCTAGGTGAAAGGGCAAGCGACTTATTGGGGTTGATACATTCCGATGTATGCGGACCATTAAGTAGCAATGCTAGGGGGGATTTCAATACTTCATAACCTTCACTGATGATTATAGTAGATTTGGGTATGTTTACCTAATGTAACATAAAAGTGAAGCATTTGAGATATTTAGAATATTTCAAAATGAAGTAGAAAAACAACTTGGCAAAAGTATTAAGGCATTTCGATCAGATCGAGGTGGAGAATACTTGAGTCATGAATTTGATGATCGTCTAAAGAATTGTGGAATAGTTTCACAATTGACTCCACCTGGAACACCACAATGGAATGGTGTGTCCGAGAGGAGAAATCGGACTTTGTTAGACATGGTTCGATCAATGATGAGTCAAGTTGATCTTCCAATATCCTTTTGGGGTTACGCCCTAGAAACCGCTGCTTTCACACTAAATCGAGTTCCAACTAAATCGGTTCAAAAGACTCCATATGAGATGTGGAGCGGAAAGAAGCCTTGTCTGTCTTTCATGAAGATTTGGGGTTGTGAAGCTTTTGTCAAAAGACTTGTCTCCGACAAACTAGCATACAAATCTGATAAATGTACTTTCGTGGGATATCCTAAGGAAACTAAAGGATATTACTTTTACAACCGAGAGGACAACAAAGTGTTTGTTGCCCGAACTGGTGTCTTTCTAGAGAAAGAGTTTCTCTCCAAAGAAATCAGTGGGAGTAAAATAAATCTTGAAGAAATTCGAGACCCAGAAAATAACATTGAACCAATAGTGGAACAAGAACAAGAACCACAAGGAGTTATGGAACCTGTTCAAAGTACACAAGCAACTCGCAGATCTAGTAGGTTACGATCCGAGCCCGAGAGATATGGATTTCTCGTAACGGATAGTAATGAGGTGGAAATCATTGAGATTGATGAACCGAAACCTACCAAGAGGCGATGTCTTCTCCTGATTCGGACAAGTGGCTTGGAGCCATGGAATCCGAATTGCAATCCATGCAAGACAATCAAGTTTGGAATTTGATTGATGCGCCCGAAGGTGTAAAAACCATAGGATGCAAATGGTCTTCAAGAAGAAGACTGACATGGAAGGGAAGGTGCATACTTATAAAGCTAGACTTGTAGCGAAGGGTTATAGGCAAGTTCATGGTATTGACCATGATGAAACCTTTTCACCCGTAGCAATGATCAAGTCTATAAGAATTTTGCTTGCCATTGCCGCATATTATGACTATGAAATATGGCAAATGGACGTCAAAACCGCTTTCCTAAATGGAAAACTTCAAGAGGATGTGTATATGACACAACCGGAAGGTTTTGAACAGAATTCTAAGGTATGCAAATTGCAGAGATCTATCTATGGATTGAAGCAAGCTTCAAGGAGTTGGAATCTCCGTTTTGATGAATCGGTCAAAGAGTTTGGTTTCATCAAGAACGAAGATGAGCCTTGTGTATACAAGAAGATTAGTGGGAGCATAGTGCTATTCCTTATTTTATACGTGGATGACATATTACTCATTGGAAATGATATTCCTACACTTCAGTCCGTAAAGACTTGGTTAGGAAAATGCTTCGCAATGAAAGATATGGGTGAAGCCGCATATATTCTTGGCATTAAGATCTATAGAGATAGATCAAGGAGGCTACTTGGTTTAAGCCAAAGTACATATATTGACAAGGTCATTAGAAGATTCCGTATGGAAAATTCTAAAAGAGGTGCCTTGCCCGTGTTACATGGAGTTTCTCTAAGCAAGACTCAATGTCCTAAGACAAAAGATGAGCGTGAGAAAATGAATGATGTTCCATATGCTTCGGCAATTGGATCCATCATGTATGCCATGATTTGTACTAGGCCGGATGTATCTTATGCTTTAAGCATGACAAGTAGATACCAATCCGACCCCGTGAAAATCACTGGATGGCTGTAAAAGCGATTCTTAAGTACTTAAGAAGAACTAAAGATTCGTTTTTGGTCTATGGAGGAATGGAAGATGATCTCGTGGTAAATGCTTACACGGATGCAAGCTTCCAAACCGACAAAGATGATAGTCGATCGCAATCGGGTTTTGTGTTTATGTTAAACGGTGGAGCTGTAAGCTGGAAGAGTTCCAAGCAGAGTACAACCGCTGATTCTACAACGGAAGCTGAGTATATTGCTGCATCAGATGCTGCAAAGGAAGCTGTTTGGATTAAGAAGTTCATTACTGAACTTGGAGTGGTTCCTAGTATTGCTAATCCAATAGACCTTTATTGTGATAATAATGGTGCTATTGCTCAAGCAAAGGAACCAAGAGCACATCAGAAATCCAAACACATACTTAGGCGTTTTCATATCATTCAAGAAATCGTTGATAGGGGAGACGTAAATATATGCAGAGTACCTACTGATGACAATGTCGCAGACCCGCTAACAAAGTGAATTCCACAAGCTAAACATGAAGGTCATGTTAGGTCCATGGGTATTATATATATGGGAGATTGGGCCTAGGGCAAGTGAGAGATTGTTGGTAGTGGTGCCCTAGGCACGTTTAATAAACGTTGTAATTGTTATCATTTATTTCATATCAATAAAGAGATGTTTTGATTATTATTGTTGTTCATGTTTACTTATAATAATCTCCGTCCCTAGTACTTGTTAAGCACTAGTATAAAGGCTAAATGATCATGGGATGATCATGTTAGATTTATGGGTACTTGTTTGGAACAAGGTACTGGACATGGCCCGCTGTATGAGATTTATGTCATGGTTTATGTCGTACATATATCTCATATTAGTTATGTCATTTGAATCCTTAGACATGAAGTTATTATAGTCTTCCACTTGATGAACATTATGTTTGACATATTCAAACGGTACCTTTAACCGGGAAGTTATAAAGGGTATGATTGGCATAATCGGATTCACGTAGGGAAGAATAATAAGCTAAATGGATTTGTCCCTCTTCGGAGAGATGTCAATCTTGGGCCTCTCGTAGGAATAATGTTGATGAAAATGTTCTGCCGGAATCAAATGAATTGATTGGATCAATGTCATTTGGATTATCAACATATTCGGAATCGAGAAAGTATTGAACAAGACAAGTTGACTTGTTGACCATGACTTGTGTTCAATGACGTCGTGGACAAAGGGATTATGACATGTTCTAAAGGAATGCGAACTTGTATCTAGTTATACTATTTGGGTAGGTATGACAGTTTGCTAGAACCTAATCATATATTATAGTTTTATGTTTGAACCCATTGCCAACTTAGTATAATCCTAGAGGGTCACACACAATAGAACGAATCTTAAATAAGGACTATATTGGAATTTGGGGATTGGGGAAATCTGGGGAAAGTGTGCGACCGCACATAATGTCTTGGGCGGCCGCACAGTTTGGCTCAGAAAGTACCAGAAATCTTTCAGATAGATGTGCGACCGCACAAGGGTTTTGGGTGGCCGCACACCATGTCGGGACTGGTTTCCTAATTTGATTTGGAAAAGAATTTTAGACGGGTTTAGACACAAGTTTCCTATTTGGAATAGGTCTAACTTGTATATAAACAGCCAAATTCGGCCAGAATCATAACATAGCTTTTGTGCAAGTCTCCAAAGAGTTTGAAAGAGTTTTATTTTGTTCTAAGACATCCTAGATTGAAGAACAAAATAATACACAAACAAAATTCCATATTGTTCATATTGATTGTGAAAACGTGTTTCACAATTTTGGTCTAGGAACCAAGATCAAGTGTTCTTGATATTCGTTCGTGGTGTGGATACCGCTAGAGGGTGAAGCTTATCATCTTCGAAGTTCGTGTTCTTACTTTTGTGATTAAAGCTTCAAGTTCTCCACCAAGATCAAAGACCAAATTCAAAGTCATCAAGGGTTAGTTTTTCTAGTATTCATATTGTTGTATTTGATTTAATCATATGAATGGATCTATGGGCTTTTGGGTTTCATAAATTTTAAATGCTAAATTCCGCTGCGCATGTTACTACGAAACCCAACACTCTATTCATTGCTAAATATCATGATCATACTTTATTAGTTTAAATATATGTAGATGATATTATTTTTGGTTCTACTAATGAATTGTTGTGTAAGCGATTTGAGAAGCTAATGAAAAGCAAATTTGAGATGAGTATGATGGGAGAATTGAAATTCTTCCTTGGGCTACAAATTAAACAATGTGCTGAAGGCATCTTCCTCAATCAAGCAAAGTACACAAAGGACCTCATCAAGAAATTTGGACTTGAAAATGCAAAAGCATACGACACTCCTATGGCTGCTGGTAACAAGTTAGACAAAGACTTGAAAGGTAAAAAGGTTGATCAAACCTTGTATCGAGGTATGATTGGATCTCTCTTATACTTAGCTGCTAGTAGGCCAGATATCATGTTTAGTGTTTGTGTTTGCGCTCGTTATCAAGCTGATCCTAGAGAAGCACATCATATTGCTGTTAAACGTATTATTCGATATCTATCTGGGACTATTAACCTTAGACTTTGGTACTCTAAATATTCAACTTTTGATCTTATAGGTTACTCAGATGCAGATTATGCAGCATGTACCATTGACAGGAAAAGCACCAGTGGAACGTGTCATTTCCTTGGAAATCGACTAGTTTCATGGGCAAGCAAGAAACAAGCCTCAGTCTCTGTATCTACCACAGAAGCTTAAATATAGCCGTTGGAAGCTGCTGTTGCCAAGTACTATGGATGAAGCAACAATTGGTCGACTACGGAATCAAATAAGAAAATTGTACAATCTATTGTGACAACACATCTACCATTGCTGTCTCCAACAACCCTGTCATGCATTCAAAGACCAAATATATTAATATCAAGTACCACTTTCTCAAGGATCATGTGGAAAAAGGTAATATCCATCTAGAGTATGTGAGTACTGACAATCAAATTGCAGATATTCTCACCAAAGCTCTTGATTCGAAGAGATTGAGGTATCTTAGAAGAGAAATGGGTATGCTAGAACTTTAATTACATGTCCATATATCTTGATTGTGCTAATGTCTTGTGTTTTATCTAAGTCCAAAACCAAGCAGGTCTCAACAGTTAACCATATCACCGGTCAAGTAACCACGGTCGAAGCATCAAGAATCATCCAGTGCACTGACCGCTCCTATGTTGACCGCATATAGTGTTGACCGCATGCAACAAGATGATATTTGTTCAAAGCTTTAAGAAGCCTACCGCATGGGAAAATGATGACATTGGTTCACTGCTTTATAGAAGCTTTTCTTAGCCAAGGTAACCTCTTGACCGCAATTAGTCACGGTCAAGCACATGACCGCAAAAAGCTAGGTGACCAGGTAAGTGTTTCTAACTTAGAAAATTTTTAGGATCATCCTAGTCATCCAAAGGGGTAATTCCGTAATTTCTTCTTTGTTGGTGTTGGTGCCCTAGGCACGTTTGTTAAACGTTGCATAAGTTATCATTTCACTCATGATGATAAAGAGATATTAAGATTATTATTATTGCTCGTGTTTGCTTATAATAATCTCCGTCCCTAGAGCTTGTTAAGCACTAGTATAAAGGCTAAATAATCATGGGATGATCATGTTAGATTTATGGGTACTTGTTTGGAACAAGGTACTGGACATGACCCGTGGTATGAGCTTTATGTCATGGTCAATGTCATATATAAATCTCATATTAGTTATGTCATTTGAATCCTTAGACATGTAGTTATTATAGTCTTCCACTTGATGAAGATTATGTTTGACATATTCAAACGCTACCTTTAACCGGGTAGTTATAAAGGGTATGATTGGCATAATCGGATTCACGTAGGGAAGAATAATAAGCTAAATGGATTTGTCCCTCTTCGGAGAGATGTCAAGCTTGGGCCCCTCGAAGGAATGATTTGGCCAAACTCAAATGGATTGATTGGATCAATGTCATTTGGATTATCAACATATTCGGGATCGAGAAAAGTATTGAACAAAAACAAGTTGACTTGTTGACCATGACTTGTGTTCAAAGACATCGTGGACAAAGTGATTATGACATGTTCTAAAAGGAATGCGAACTTGTATCTAGTTACACTATTTGGGTAGGTATGACGGTTTGCTAGAACCTAATTATATCTTATGAGTTCATGTTTGAACCCATTGCCAACTTTTTGTAATCCTAGAGGGTCACACACAAATAGAACGGATCTAAAAGGACTTAAATGGAATTTTTGGTCGAAGGACCTTTGAGGGATTTTGGAAAATAAAGGAGCAAGAAAAGAATTTCAGGAAATTACATAGGTCCGGTCGGACCTTGGTAAGGACCCGGCCGGACCCCATGCATGACCTGGGCGGACCAACCTGGTGACCCGGGCGGACCTGCCCTGTTTCGGTTAGGGTTTTTCCTGTTCCGTTTTCTTGCGGGTTTGGACGTAAGTTACCTATTTGGAATAGGTCTAACTTGTATTTAAACAGCCTCTATTCGGTCAAAATCATCCCTAAGCATTATGTAACTTCGTGAGAGCCTCCAAGGGTTTGAGAGGGTGAATTTCTTGTTCTAAGACATCCCTAGATTGAAGAACAAGAATATCATATACATAATTATTCTATATAGTTCTATACATTGAGAAAGCGTGTTCCTCAATTTGGTCTAGAAACCAAGATCAAGTGTTCTTGATATTCGTTCGTGGTGTGGATACCACTAGAGGGTGAAACTTATCATCTTCATAGTTTGTGATTCTTGCTTTGTTCGTGATAAAGATTTCAAGCCTCCATCGAATTCAAGGTTGCAAAATCAAAGGCATCAAGGGTTAGTATTCTAGTATTCATTATGTTGTATTTGACTTAATCATATGAATTGATCTATGGGCTTTGGGTTTCATTAAATTTTAAATGCTTAATTCCGCTGCGCATGTTACTACGAAACCCAACAGTGGTATCAGAGCCCGTTCATGTTGATTATTTCAATACATAATCATGTTGTGTGTATATAAATTGTTTGTCTATGTGCCTAGCATGATTTGAATATTGGGATTATGATGTTTATGTGTTATATGCGTTTTATGTGGTTTATTGTTTGATAAACTTTAATCGCACAATTCAATCGCAATTAAAATTATGATGGATTTAAAATTGTTTGGGTTATCAATTTTTGATTGGATCAAAGTTTTGATAATCTAAGGATTCATGAATTGTTCATTCAAGGTTCTGATGTTCATGATGATTGGATCATCAAGAACACCAAATCCTAATTGAATCAGAAAAAACAATTTTGAGCAAAATTTTGGAACTTTAAAAATTCTGAGTTTTTCGGCATGGGTCCGACCGGACCATAGCAAGGACCCAGCCGGACCTTCAGGTCTGGAGCGTGGGTCAGGCGATTGGTTCTGGGTTTGAACTGGAAAAATTATGGGTTTTTCAAGCGGGGTCCGACCGGACCAGTGTAGAGAACCGGCCGGACCTTCTGGTCTGGTTGGGGGCTCGGGCAGTTGGTTTGGGTGCGGATCTCGAAGTTTAATTTTCCTATTTGTTTTAGTCTTGTGATTCTGAGATTGGCTCAAGGTTTGGATGGCTAATCTACGTTCATCGAGATTGTGTTTCCCAAACTTGATCGTAATCAAAGTTTCAACGATAAAACGAAGTTAGAATTATGAAGAGTTCATAATTGCTAAAATTGAGAAACAAAGTTCTTGATTCAAAGATTGGAGATCCATGTGGAATTGTGGATGCAATTGGCCTACGTTCATCGAGACCATCTATTGCTTAGTTTCGGCCACATGGACTACTTTCTTGGTTTCTTGAATTAGTGCGGGATTGTGGTTGCCTAATGGCTTAGTTCGACCGCATTTCTTTTTGTCTTGATTTAGAGATGATAACCAAAGTTCAAAGAGTCTCATCCTCATAATTATAGAGAAACTAATGACACATAAATATTATGCTTAAATTAATGGAGATTAATTTAGTGGCTAAACTTGATGCGTAACATATTTATCTTGTGTGCTCATAAATGTGTTGTATGCTATATGTGATAAACCTTCAAGAAAGTTTTAAGTCCCTTTTTCCATGCCATGATTAAAACACTTGTTAGTATATGAGTAATTTCAATGTAGTTTTCGCCCAAGCGAGGTGCATTAACTTTATTCATGTACGAGCAAGATAGATAATGTGGGCACGCCCTAGCGAGGCACATTAACTATACGTTTAAAATGGTTGGACTTAACAAGGCGTCAAAACAGTTTTGGGCCTAGGCAAAGATGAGATTAAACATGCTTTTGAAATTGGATCCCTAAGAATCATATTGGATATGATTGACAAGAAATTGTCTACCTAATTAATTTGATTTTGAGCGGTGCGCCAAAGCGTACTTGAAATTAAATTAAAGTTGAATCTTAGCCCAATTTAAAAGAATCTCAGAAAAGGGATCTAAGAGTCATATTGGATATGATTGACAGGGTTGTCTACCTAATTAATTTGGTTTTGTGTAATCCGCCTTAGCGGACTTGAAATCAAATTAAAGTTGGATCTTAGCCCATTTAAATTATATTATACATTGGATGTATAAGAAGGTTATATAATTTAGTGGGAGTATTTTTGGAAAATACATTATTTATCTCTTTAATGAGATTGGTACTTGTAAAATTTTGGAAATTTTGCATTAGTTGTAAATGACAACTAAAATCGTTGTGATTAATCCTTGATAAGGATAATGCTTCAAGAGAATGGTACAAACTTTATGGATTGGATCCTGAGCCTAAGAATCGTTCTAAGGCAAGAAGATGTGTTGTATATTCTTGATGGGCCTATTCCTAAAGAACCCAATGCCAGAGAAAGACAATCACAAGAGACATGATTATGTTTCTAGGTATGTGAGTTGTCTCATGCTCGTAACTATGAACTCAAAACTCCAACAAAGTTTGGAACTTGTGGAAGCCTATTAGATAGGCGTGGAGTTGAGTTACATGTTTCAAAGAGCAATCTAGGCAATAGAGGTATAAAACCATTATTGCATTCACTTCTTGCAAAAGGAGTAAAGGGCAATAAGTGGAACCTCACATGCTTAAGATAAAGGCTACGTAGAGCATCTTGAGAAACTTGGTTGTCCAATTAGATTGGAGCAAGCCACGGACCTCATTCTTGATTCATTGTCCAAAAGTTATAATCACTTCATGATGAACTATAACATGCTTGGAATGAATAAGAATCTCTCTGAGTTGCATGATATGCTGAAAAAACTGCGGAGATGAAGATAATGGAGAAAGGTTCTCCAATGCTCATGGTTTATGACGGAAAGGAGGCCAAGTGCCAAAGGAAAAGGTAAGACAGACATTGTCAAACCTAAAGGAAATAATTATGGTTAAAATAATAACTCTAATAGATGCAATTTGGTAAAATGGCAATTGGATTGACCATTTAAAATTGTAGTCAAGATTTTGGACGATCAACAAAAGGAATGGTAGTGGGACTACCACTCGGGATACTTATGTTATAAATTAATCTTTCTAACTTTAATTATTGGGTATTGGATACCGGATATAGGTCTCACATTTATAAAAATGTGCAATAATTAGTAAATTGAAAGACTACTTATAGTAAAGTTTGATCTATGAATGGTAATGATGCAATGGTTGCAACATTGTTCGTAGAACACTTGTAAAGTGACTTTACTAATGAAGTAGGAAATATTATTTTGTTATAAGATAATGAACGATATTTATTTCTTTTTTGGAATAAGAAAAGTGCTTTATTTATTATGATTTACTTCATTGTGTTATCATATAAATAAATCTTATATCCTAAATTTTGAAGAACAAAGTAATAAAGGCTATAACATAAATAATTGAAATTCTTTATGCATTATTGTTTTGATCAAATAAATGAGAAATGCATATCTAAAATTCCATGGGACGGAGTTTTAAGTCATATGATTTGGAATCACATGATTTATGCAAATCTCATTTACTTGGACCAAGACATCTCTTACTATGAATAGTAAAAGGTTAATATCTTACTTGATCTAATACATTTCGATGTATATGGTGCATTAAGTAGCAATGTTGAAAGAAAAGTTTGGTTATAGTTGGTAAAACTATTCAAAGATTCTGACTCGATCGTGATGATGAATAATTGAACCAAGGTTTTGATAGTTATCATTAAGGTTGTGAAATAGTTTCACAATAAACTCTACTAAGAACACCATTTGGAATGATGTGTCTACATGGAGGCATTGAACCTTATTGGATATGGTTCATAAGATGATAAAATCAAAATTGATCTTCCATTATTTGTTTTGGGGTTATGTATTACAAACCGCTATAATTACACTAATTTGAGTTCCATCAAAGGAGGTCAAAAGGTGAAAGAAAACCGGGTTTGTCTTTTATAATGATTTAAGATGGTGAGACTTTTTTTTGGAAATGAGCTGTCTGGGACACACTCACATTTAAATGTAACACATATATTTTCATGGGATATCCTAAGGAAACTTGAGGATAATGTTTTACTCATAGGAAACAAATGGTTTGTTACTTATGATGGTGCTTTTCTTGATAAGTTATTTATCTCTAAAAGAATCAGTGGGAGTAAAATATATCTCGAATGGTTCGAGACCTAGAAAATATAATTTAACCTAAGATGGAAATTGAACAAGTTTTCACAAGGAGTCGTGAAAAGTCTGTTCAAGTTATACAAAGTACTTGCGTACATGATAGGATACAATCTATGACAAGAAATATTGGATATTTCGAAATAGAAAGTATTGAGGTAAAGTTCATTGAAAGATGACACGTATACCACCTATCGAAGGTACAATGTCCGCTCCATATTTAGATTAATGACTTTGAGTCATAAAGTCTAAAAGGCAATCCATGTGTAATAATCAAGTTTGGAACTTGATCATTCTAACCTAAGGTGTAAAAACCAAAGGTGAGGAATGAGTTTTCTTGGAGAAAACTTACATGGGTAGCGATAAACTTACTAGAATTCTCATAGTCGCATGTTCATATTTGGAATATCAAATTTGACAAAATGATGTCAAAACAAGCGTTCCTCAACGGGAACTAACTTAAGGATGTATTGGATACAACCTAAAGGTTTTGACAGTAAAAAAAAATTCTAATAAATTATGTAAGTTGCAGAAATCCATTGGATGGATTAAAGCAAGCTTATGGGAGTTGGAATCTCCGTTTTGATAAATCAAAATGGTTTTGTTTTATCAAGAACGAAGATGAACCTTGTATATACAAGATGATTAGTGGGAGCATAGTGCCATTCCCTATTTAAATATGTGGATGACATATTACTCATTGGAAACGACATTCCTACACGTAGGAAAGTGCTTCAATGAAAGATATGGAAGAAACCGCATATGCCCTTGGCATCAAGAAAGCTAATTGATTTAAAGCCAAAGTAAACACATTGACAAAGTCATTAGAAGATTCCGCAAGGAAAATTCTAAGAGATGACAGTTATCAGTGTTACATGGAGTTTCTTTATGCAAAGACTCAAATGTCCTAAGACAAATGATGAGCCTAAGAAAATGGATGGAATGCCATTTGCTTCGGTAATTGGATCCATCGTGCCATGATAAGTACTAAGCCGGATATATCTAATGCTTAGAGCATGACGAGTAGATAACAATCCGACACCGGTGAGAATCACTGGATGGTTGTAAAACAATTCTTAAAGTACTTTAGAAGGACTAAAGATTTGTTTTGATATATGGAGGGATGGAAGATGATCTCGTCGTATATGGGTACACGGATGCATGCTTCCAAACCGACAAAGATAATAGAAAAATCGCAATCGAGTTTTATAACTGATAGTGAAGCTGTAAGTTGGAATGGTTCCAAGCAGAGTACAGTCACTAAAATCTACAAAAACAAAGCTAAGTATATTGCTGCATTAGATGTTGCAAAGGAAACTGTTTGGATTAAGAAGTTCATTGGTGAACTTGAGATGGTTCCTAGCATTGCTAATCCAATAGACCTTATTAGTAATGATAGTAGTGCTATTGCTCAAGCAAAGGAACCAAGGGCACATCCTAAATCCAAACACATACGTAGACGTTTTCTTATCGTTCGAGAAATCGTTGATAAGAGAGATGTGTATATATATAAATGCAAAGTACCTAGTAATGATAACATTGCGGACTCGCTAACAAAAGGACTTCCACAAGCTAAACATGATGGTCATGTTAGATCCATGGTTATTAGATACCTTGGTGATTGGGCCTAGGGCAAGTGGGATATTGTTGGTGTTGGTGCCCTCGTCACGTTTGTTAAACGTTGCATAAGTTATCATTTCACTCATGATGATAAAGAGATATTAATATTATTATTATTGCTCGTGTTTGCTTATAATAATCTCCATCCCTAGAGCTTGTTAAGCACTAGTATAAAGGCTAAATGATCATGGGATGATCATGTTAGATTTATGGGTACTTGTTTGGAACAAGGTACTGGACATGACCCGCGGTATGAGATTTATGTCATGGTCAATGTCATATATAAATCTCATATTAGTTATGTCATTTGAATCCTTAGACATGAAGTTATTATAGTCTTTCACTTGATGAAGATTATGTTTGACATATTCTAACGCTACCTATAACCGGGTAGTTATAAAGGGTATGATTGGCATAATCAGATTCACGTAGGGAAGAATAATAAGCTAAATAGATTTGTCCCTCTTCGGAGAGATGTCAAGCTTGGGCCCCTCGAAGGAATGATGTTGATGAAATGTTTGGCCAAACTCAAATGGATTGATTGGATCAATGTCATTTGGATTATCAACATATTCGGGATCGAGAAAAGTATTGAACAAAAACAAGTTGACTTGTTGACCATGACTTGTGATCAAAGACATCGTGGATAAAGGGATTATGACATGTTCTAAAAGGAATGCGAACTTGTATCTAGTTACACTATTTGGGTAGGTATGACGGTTTGCTAGAACCTAATCATATCTTATGAGTTCATGTTTAAACCCATTGCCAACTTAGTGTAATCCTAGAGGGTCACACACAAATAGAACGGATCTAAAAGGACTTAAATGGAATTTTGGGTCGAAGGACCTTTGAGGGATTTTAGAAAATAAAGGAGCAAGAAAAGAATTTCAGGAAATTACATAGGTCCGGTCGGACCTTGGTAAGGACCCGGCCGGACCCCATGCATGACCCGGGCGGACCAACCTGGTGACCCGGGCGGACCTGCCCTATTTCGGCTAGGGTTTTTCCTGTTCCGTTTTCTTGCGGGTTTGGACGTAAGTTACCTATTTGGAATAGGTATAACTTGTATTTAAACATCCTCTATTCGCCCAAAATCAGCCCTAAGCATTATGTAACTTTGTGAGAGCCTCCAAGGGTTTGAGAGGATGAATTTCTTGTTCTAAGACATCCCTAGATTGAAGAACAAGAATATCACATACATAATTATTCCATATAGTTCTATACATTGAGAAAGCGTGTTTCTCAATTTGGTCTAGCAACCAAGATCAAGTGTTCTTGATATTCGTTCGTGGTGTGGATACCACTAGAGGGTGAAACTTATCATCTTCATAGTTCGTGATTCTTGCTTTGTTCGTGATAAAGATTTCAAGCCTCCATCGAATTCAAGGTTGCAAAATCAAAGGCATCAAGGGTTAGTATTCTAGTCATTATGTTGTATTTGACTTAATCATATGAATTGATCTATGGGCTTTGGGTTTCATTAAATTTTAAATGCTTAATTCCGCTGCGCATGTTACTACGAAACCCAACACTATTTTCCCTCGTTTTTATTTAATTCAAATCATTTGCAATTAATTTTATTCCCTGTTTATGTCCACCGTCACTATCCATGCATTTAATGAGTTAGGATATCATTGGTCAAATCTCTGTTCTCTGCAGAGTTAACTTCCCTCTTCTTTCTGCCTTCTTACACAAACCGTTCCACTACTCCTTAACCTCCACCACTCTGCAACCCTCTTTTCAGAAAACCTTCTTCTCTCTACTCCCCTCCACTTTCTCTCTCTACTCTCTGTCTATTTCTCTCTCTACAAACCCAGTTCTTCTCTCTCTCTTTCTTTCACCATTTCTCTCTCACTTCCTCTATATAAATGGCCCCCAAATCCTCTCAACCTACTAAATCTTCTAAGAAATCGCAAGAACTACTCTCTGAAGACACAATAGTATGATTTCTTGACCCAAAACTCTTCTATTTTCAGTTTTCATTTTCGTTTTTGGTGGTTTCAACAACCCTTTGTATTCTAATGTCATGATTCAATTTCTGGGTTGTTATATGCTTTGATAATGCACATTCTAGTTATTTTCATGATTTCGATTTCAATATAGTGTTTAGATTCAAATTCTAGTTGATAAATCTCTCTATGCCATGAAAATTTTCAAGGTTTTTTTTTTATTAACAATGCCCTTTCGAATTCTGAGATTAATGTGTTTTTGACAGCGAAATTGATGCTATAATGTTGCTTAATCGGTTTTTATACTCATTTGTATGCAATTTTTATGGATTTTTTTTTTCGCGTATAGAATCGTTTTCTGGGTTTTTCACCATGAACAGTGTTCTTGGTGTTCTTATGATGTTCTTCATGTTCTTGATATAGTCACTTTTTGATTCTTAATTTTTAGCTACACATAGTGTTTTGGTGTTTGTGCATGTTTTATAAATTTCATTGAAATATTTCTAAGTACTTTCTTGACAACCATCGTCTTTGTCTACCGTGTGCCTGTCGACCGCATCATTTGATCTTTTGAACGCACATTGGTCGACCGCACTTGAGTTAACTTCTCAATTTTTTTCAGGAAGAACAATCTTTTATTCCAGGTTGCGTGATCAACCATGATGACCTTCAAAATGATTCCATTGGTCGTCATATAATCAAAAGGATGAAGAAGTCCGGCATTCTCCATTATTTTACTATGAATCAATCCAGTCACTACCTTGCCGCTGTTGGTGAATTCTACTCTACTTCTAGAGAAGTCAAGGGAAGAGATGAACAAAATAATTCACTAAATTGGATTGCAGCTGAAGTATACGGTCAGAAAGTTGAAATTGACTACACCGACATTGCTGCCACACTAGGTCTGGACATAGACTTTGATGCACCTGAGTCTCTGACTAATGAAGAGTATGATGGAATAGCAACAAGATTAATTGGATCTACTGATGTTTGCAAGCCCTACCACAAAACCTTTCCGGAGGTAATGTACTACATTGGTCACCTGGTTGGCCACGATCTTCTTTGCAAAAGTGGCAACCATGGAAACTTTAACACCACTCAATGGCACTTGTCAACCGCAATCTACTTAGGAAGAAAGATAAACTGGCCTAAAATTCTTTATGGCTTGTTAGTCGATCACATCAAGGACTACCATAAGCAGGTGTCTGATAAAGCTCCCACCAAATATAAGAAGAACTCCAGGTTTCTCTCCATGATCTTCAAGTTCATTCCTGAAACAAGAAGAGCAATTGGCAAAGACAAGGATGCCAAAGTTACTATCTCTTTATCCAAAGTCTTTGATGTCAAGACTATGAGATCCACTTTCCGCAACAGATTTGGTGATACTCAGTATCAAGAATATCTGACCCGTGACCCCAAAGAACCCTATGTTGCTCCAAACTACACCAAGGCTGCAAGAATTGCTCTGGGACTTGATGCTCCTGATAAATCCACATCTGTTCTGGATGAAGAGGATGATGAAGAAGCTGAGGATGAGGAAGAATCATGAAGAAAGGTCAAAGGCAAAGGGATTGCAAGTGCATCGACTGCTCCTTCCAAACCCAAACCTCTGACTGGAGTTATCATCAAAGACTCTTCAACGGTCAAGCCCCCATCCAGAATCCTTCCTACCACACCAGTTAAAATCAAATCAACCGCACCTCTCTTAAAATCAACAGGCTCTAAATCTACCGTGTCCTCCCCAACCGTTCCATCCAAATCTTTCAAATCAAAGTCTTCTGCACTCCCCGCTTCGTCTCAGGGGGAGAAATCCAAGAAAAGGGATCTCTCACTCAATCCCATCCAAACCTCAAAGAAATCCAAGGTATCTTGACCCCCTCCTTCAACCGCTTCTCCTGTCTTCACTCCATCCGGTTCACTCATGCAAAGTGACCGTGATGAGGATGCCGATGTCCCTCCTACTCAACCAAAAAGACAACGAGCTAAGCATACACTTGAATTGTTTGATGCGCCTGATGATGTTCAGTTGTTGGAATCCGGTGATGAATCCGGAAAGAATGGTAATCAAGGTGCTAGTGCAGTGATGAAAACTGTTGATGTGGACAGTCCTGATTTTAGTGATGATAAGGTTGATGATCAAACTTTTGATGAAATTGCAAAGCCTACCGCTGAGGTTGAAAAGCCTGATGATTTGATAGAGATTGAGGGTACTGGTCAAGGTACTACAGATGACCGTGTACCTAGTGACCATGATGATGATTTGACTAAGTCTCCTGCTTTTTCACCCCATCGTTCTACTCATGCTCCTCCGACTGCTCCTGATACCTCGGTCGATCCAATGGCTCACCTGTTGACCGCTATTGAGTTCTTAACTCAGGTCAACTTGGATACTCAAAGTGAGGTTACCAAGCTTGCCGCAAACCAAGTTAGATTGCAAAATGAGGTTGATCAGCTCAAAGCCTCTAATGCCTCCCTTCAGCAGCAAGTCACCTCTTCTATTATTGAGACCATTAAGGGGGAGAGTCAGACTATATCAAAGGCCATTCTTGAAAACCTAGATACCGTGAATCCAAATCTATCAATGACCGCATCCACCTCAACCGCTTCTCTGTCTCGTGCTGACCTCAAAGAAGAGCTCAAATCACAATCTAATGCCATTGACCGTTTTGTGGTCAAGATTATTGATAAAGCTGGCAAGGAAATGTCAAAGGTGATGACAAGCAATAAGAATTTTCTATTTGAGAAAATGGATAAAGTGAAGACCTCTCTCAAGGCAGAAATCAATGCCTGTATCTCTGTTAGGTTGCTATCGGTCGCTGATAAGTTCGTGCCAAAGATAGAAGCGATGAGACAAGCTATGCAAGTCCACACTCAAAGGCTAGAAGGTCAAACTTCTAAGATTGATAGGGTTTATGAAATTTCTAACACAAATGTACAGGAAGTGATCAACAAAATTTCAACCCTTCAATTGACCGTGGATAGCATTGCCGGATCTCAAGCCTCCTCCTCTCAAAATCAAGCGACCAGGCATGGAAACAGGCTAGCAAGAGCAGATGAAGACGGAGATGAAGGGGAAGATAGTTTCGAATTCCCTACCGTGAACAGCCTTGACTTCCTGGAGATCAATGATGTTGTTCGAATATATGTCCTAGACCTAGAATTGCTTAACCCCAATCATGTTGAACACTTAGGATCCCCCAATTTTCATTAGAACCTTTCTAGGTGCCCTTAGGATTCTTTGTGACCAGCACAGGTGTATTACAACTCTTCAATCAAGGCAAACCAGCCAAAGGAAACAAATCAGCAAACCAGAATTCAACTTGCCGATCAACTTAGTAGTCATGTTGCCGACGACATAAACAGTCAGCAAGGACAATCTGAACCTTACTGACAGTCAGGTTTCATCGTTCTATCTCAAAGTCAACTTACTGATTGTCTCTGTCCTTTCTGTACTATCTTATCAGAAAGTTGTTAATTTACTCTGTCATGATCACTGCGTCGTCTGATACCGAGCTACTTTTAGCTCTACTCTGTCTCTACTTGTTTTTTGCAGGTAACCGGTTGAGACAAAGGGGTCTTTACCCATCAGACTTTTGCAAGCATGTGTGTACTCCATATCTTCACCATTAATGCTAAAGATACCACATTTAATGCTCCTCAACCACCGATCTGGAAATTCAAATTTGCAAGCCTTCTTCCTCAAGACTAAAGTCATTTACTCCCCCTATAAATAGAGGACTTAGTGCATTGAAGAAGGTTGGTGATTTTTAGTGTATTGAAGAGAGTTGAATGTTTTGAGTATTCATTGAAGCTCAAACATTCTGTCCAGATAATTATTAGACATTTATTAGGACATACACTTGTGCACAAACTCATCAACAAATGTCAGTATTCCCGAACTAGATCATTAAGGAATACGTTGTTTGAGTTATTCACACACCCACCTGAGTGAGATAAGTTCTCTTGGACTTGCCGCATAAAAATACTTGGTCAGATTTGTATTACGATCCATTAGTGATCTCTAGAATTTAGTCTTTATTTCCGGCAAAGCCGTGCTTGTAATAGACTAGAGATATCTAATAGTACTCTTAACCCAAATCCAAGTTCTGACCAAACTTGGTAGAGGACGTAGCAGTATTTACACTGTGAACCTCTCCAAATCATTGTCTCCCCTGTTGCTTACTTTATCCTTGCCGGTTGGAACTCTATCACCGGCAGATCGTATATGGTTCTACTGATTCATTGTAATTTCCATTGACCAATCTCTTACAACTGCATTAAACTCTTAGAAACTACTTTGTGTTTAAACCAAGCTCTCAAAACCTTTTTTCATACCGATTTTGTGTGAGTTAAAACCAAGTCATATCTTCTCCGCTGCGCTTACTGATAATAGTTTGCAAACTGATAAGTGACTTTGTATTTATAAAAGTGTTTCTTTGTAAAAGTTTTAAAAAGGCTATTTACCCCCCTAGCCTATTTTCCTACCAATTGGGCCTAACAATTGGTATCAGAGCTCGAAATTTTGAAAAAAATTTCCAAGCTTTGCAGCTTGTTTGCCGATACCATGGCAGGAAAAATCATGCGGTCATTCAACATCACCACCATCCCATTGTTGAATGTCAACGAGTTTGGTGTCTGGAAATCTCGTATGATAAAGTATATGAACTCAATCGATGATCGGTTGATGAAGGTCATAGAAGGTGGTCCAATCATTCCTTTAAAAGTCTCAACCACCTATAGACCTATTCCCTCCACTCCGCTGACACAACATGCTGATCGTGACACTGAACAAGAAACCCATGTTCAGATTGAGGAAACTCTGGTTGAAAAACCCAGAGAGGAATGGACCGATGATGACAAAATTTCAGCTGCCCTAGATGGAAAAGCATGTCACATTATCTCTTGTGGTTTGGATGACAAGCAATACAAACTCATTGACTTGTGCTCCACGGCTCAAGAATGCTGGAACAAACTCCTTGCATACTTTGAAGGAGATGAGCAGGTGAAGGACAACAGACTCTACGACTGCATTGCTGAGTTTGAATCCTTCAAGAAACAAGATGGTGAATCTCTCAGGAGTGCCTACGACAGATTCTGCGAGGTAAGTAATTTATGTGCTTTATTAGGAAAAAATTATACCATGAAAGACCTAAATATTCGTTTTCTGAGTTCTTTGGGAAATGAGTATCATACCAAGGTCACTGCTGTTAGAGAGGTTAGAGACTTAAACAAGACTTCTATTCAGAATCTTGTATCTAGTCTATTCTTGTATGAGAGAGAACTGCAAAAACTTAACGTTCTCGATAAAAATTTCAAAAACTTGTCTCTATCAGCTCAGTCACAGGTATCCTTCCCTTCAAATAAATTCCCTCCTATAGATCCCCATCAAACACCCTGCAGCTCCAAAAACCCAGAAGTAAACACTGACAAACCTATGGAAGAAGATGAATTCGCCGCCTTCGCCAGAAACTACAAAATGTTTAAAGACTTTAAAAAGATGCAGAAAGGAAATTACCAGCAACAAAAGTCATTCACATCACCATTTCAAAAACCAGCAAGCTACAACAAACCCTCCACCAGTGCTACCGACGGAAAGAACAACAAAGGTGACTTGGTCTGTTTTAACTGCAGGAAACCTGGTCACTTTACTTCCAAATGTCCTCAACCAAAATATGAGTACGTAAGGAAATCATTCAGCAAGAGACATCCCAAGTCTCGAAGCTTTGTTGCCGATGAAAGCACAGAAAAGGTCTTGCCGGTTTGGTGTGAGACTGACTCAGACGAAGATGCCGATGAAGATGAAGATGCTGATGTCAGCTTTATTGATCTAGACCTGGAAGATGCCGATATATCATCATTGCCGACTCCAGTCTACCGAGATCCATCTCCTTCAAGAACTCCAATCAGAGAAGAAACTGCTGGAAAACCTCAACCACACTTCAAAGAAATAAGTGTCAAAGCATAAAACCCTAATGGATACAAAGTTCATCAAGTGGGAACCTCACTCTATGGCCAGTGTACCTCTTCTCACTTCACTACCAACAAACCAACACCCTTACCAATGACAAGGAAGTTCTCATTCACTGAACATCCAAACATCGCCAAAAGCTTATCTAAACCCATCTCTTCTCTACCTGACTTCTCTCCTAAACCTATTATCTCTACCTCTAAGATTTTAGCTGACCCTTTTCCTGAGATATCCAAAGCTGAAATGATAGAGACAATGGATGGACTTTTTATTGATCATGAGAAGCTGAGTAGCGTTCATAAAGTGATGGCTGTTGATTTCAATAGAATTTCTACAGAGAATGACTTGCTTGAGTCTGAACTTAAAGTTCTCAAAGGAGGTGAGCTCGAGTCTTTTCCTCTAAAGAAATAAAACCTGGATCTCAAAAGCCAAGTGGCAGTATTGATAGCTCAGATCGAAGATCTTGTGAAAAGGAACGATTATCTCTCAAGGACTATTGATTCTTACACAAAATCTAGAGTTGCTGTTGAAACAATCCTACAGACCCAAATGTCGTATAAGGACCAATCTGGGTTAGGATTTGATTCTAGCAGTAGTAGCTCTACTGAAACTTGTGCGACCGAGAAAAAGGATGAGAAAGTTGAACGTAGTCCTGTTAACTCAGTGCATAAGGATGCTAAGCCAATATACAGTGCTGTGGCTATGAAGTATCCTAAGAACTAGAAGAAAAGGAATGATAAGCACAAACAAAGATATGTTAAGGTTGCTGATACTGAGTCTGCCAATAACGGTATTCTTGGTGAATACATCAGCAGAGCAAGTGCTGCCGGTCTAACCACCTCTGCTGCCGATGGACAAGAACCTAAAAAGGTAACTGCCAAAGGTAAACAGAATGGGAAGAAAGGCAACACTAGCACCTTCAAACCTACTAAGTTTGTGCCTGCTCAATTCTTTAGCTCTGCCGATGCACTGACTAAACAGAATGATGTTCTACCGACTCCACAGCCTATCAGTCAAGTGAGATGTTCTAATTGTTCTGATCATGGTCACAAGGATCATGAATGCCTCTTGAAGCACCTATCTGGACCCACTGAGGTTACATCCTCAAGTGGTGGCCAGATGTGGTTGCCAAAGAGGAACTAACCCTCGGACCCAAGAATAAGGGGGACCATAAGCATACCGTTTTATTTCAGGGATGCTTCATGGCCTCAACTGGTGCAAGCAAGGATTTGTGGATTCTAGATAGTGGCTGTTCAAGACACATGACAGGATTTACAGATCTACTTGCCGATATCTCAGAAGCATCAGGTCCCCCAGTGGTTTTTGGTGATAATGCCAAAGGAAAAATCATCGGCGTAAGTACCATCAAGAGAGGTGCAGTAACTGTACAGAAGGTCTCTCTAGTAGATGGCTTGAAACACAACCTTCTATTTATATCACAATTCTGTGATAAAGGGATGCAATGTGTATTTACTACTTCCAGTTGCTATGTGAAAGACATTGCTTCCAACGAAACTTTTCTCACTGCCAAACGTAAAGGTAACATTTATGCAGTAGACTTAAGTGCTATTACTGGTGTTGCTAATGTTTGTTTTGTAGCTAAGAACATCAGTGAGAACTCATGGCTATGTCATAAGAGACTCAGTCACTTGAACTTTAAATATCTATCTAAGCTTGCCGGTTCAAATCTAGTTACCGGTCTGCCTCAAGTGTCTGCTGATCAAGCAAAGAAATGCAAGGCCTGCCAGCTTGGAAAACAAAATAAATCATCCTTCCGAAGCAAGCCCTGCATGTCAAATTCTAAGTGCCTCCAATTGCTACATATAGATCTATTTGGTCCCACAACTACAGCAAGTATTGGGGGAAGTAGATACACCTTGGTTGTAGTAGATGATTTCTCTAGATATACTTGGGTGGAAAATTTCAGTCACAAGGATGATACATATGCTGTTGCTACCAAGCCATTCAGACTACTACAGACCCAGAAAGAAAGCGATATCATCAGTATGAGATCAGACAACGGCACTGAATTCAAGAACAATGGTATTGCTCAGTATTGTGATGATCATGGTATAGACCACAACTTCTCAGCTGCCGGTACACCACAACAAAATGGTGTTGTTGAGAGAAAGAACAGAACTCTTATAGAAGCCGGTAAGACCATGATTGCTGAAGCCAGGCTGCCGAAATACTTTTGGGCTGAAGCCATCAACACCGCCTGCTTCACTCAAAAAAGATCTCTCATCAACAAATTCCATAACAAGACCCCTTATGAACTCTGGAGAGGCAGAATTCCCAACATTGAATTTTTCAAGATTTTTGGCTGCAAATGTTACGTGCTCTACAACGGTAAGGAGCATAGAGGTAAATTTGAGGAGAAAGCTGATGAAGGAATCTTTGTTGGATACGCTAAACACAGTAAGGCCTTTCGAGTTTTTAATAAGAAAATTTTGAAAATTGCTGAATCTGTTCATGTAACCTTTGATGAATTTGATTTGTTAGAGTCTGACAAGGCTCCAAATAGTACTAATGCTTCTAGTGCTCATGAGACAGGTGAATCCATTAATTCTAACCATGCAGGTCAAGTACCAATTGCTGATCCAGTCATTTCAATAGAAGAACCAGCAGATACTCAGTATTTTCCATTATCGGCAGAATATGATCATGCTGATAACTTTCATAATCCATTTGCCGATGTAAACTCTGCTGATCATCCTGAAGACAGATCTAGCCCTCAACCAATTTGTGTTATAAGACCTAACCCTTCAAGCTCTCATCCTCCTCTCACTCAAAACTCCTCTTCTCCTCCACCATCTACTGATCTTGATCCTCCTCTAGAATCTTTGCTACAAAAATCAGTAAGACACGATGTGCCGAGAGAAGTTAGAGCAGTTCATGATCATCCATTAGAAAATGTGATTGGTGATGTCTTTGGTCCAATATTAACAAGGAACCTTAGCAAGGCATTTGATGAAAGTCTCTTCTCATCTGCTATGGTTTCCAAAATAGAACTAAAGAAGACTGAAGAAGCGCTTGCCGATCCTGGTTGGGTTAAAGCCATGCAACAGGAACTGAATCAGTTTGAAAGATGCAAAGTATGGGACTTGTGCCAAGACCAACTTCTCAATAAGTTATTAGTATAAAGTGGGTCTACAGGAACAAGTTGGATGAAGCTGGGAATATCACTAGAAACAAAGCAAGGTTAGTTGCAAAAGGCTACCGACAAGAAGAAGGGATTGACTACGACGAGACATTTGCTCCGGTTGCAAGATTAGAAGCTATAAGACTTTTCTTAGTCTATGCTGCCTTCAAAGAATTCAAGCTATATCAAATGGACGTGAAAAGTGCCTTCTTGAATGGAGAACTCCAAAAACTTGTTTACGTTGAACAACCACCTGGTTTTGAGGACTCCAAGAAGCCTGATCATGTCTACCGATTGAAGAAAGCTCTCTATGGATTAAAGCAAGATCCAAGGGCATGGTATGAAACCCTTTCTAAGTTCTTAATTAGTGATGGCTTAGGTTTCACACGAGGTAAAATCGATACTACTTTATTTGTTGCCAAGCATAAGGGTCACTCATTGTTTGTTCAAATATATGTCGATGATATTATTTTTGGTTCTACTAACGAATCACTTTGCAAGAGATTTGAGAAGCTAATGCAGAGCAAGTTCGAGATGAGCATGATGGGAGAACTAACATATTTCCTTAGACTTCAAGTCAAACAAACCCACAAAGGAATATTCATCAGTCAAGCCAAGTACGCAAAAGAACTTATTAAGAAATTTGGCTTTGAAAATGCTCACTCTTAAAGCACACCGATGGGCACTAACATTCATTTAGATAAGGACGAGTCAGGTAAGAAGGTAGATATGACACTCTACCGAGGTATGATCGGCTCACTCCTCTATCTTACTGCCAGTAGACCAGATATTATGTTTGCTGTTTGTGTTTGTGCCAGGTTTCAAGCTGACCCTAGGGAATCTCATCTGCAGGCTGTTAAACGTATTATTAAATATCTATGTGGCACTGCTAACCTTGGATTATGGTATGCTAGAGATTCATCTTTCAATTTAATAGGTTATTCAGATGCAGACTTTGCAGCTTGCAGAGTGACCAGAAAAAGTACTAGTGGAACTTGCCAATTTCTTGGTGATCGGTTGGTGTCTTGGTCATGTAAAAAGCAAGCATTAATTTCCACTTCTACTATTGAAGCTGAGTATATAGCTGCCGGCAGTTGCTGTTCACAGATCCTTTGGATGAAGCAGCAGCTGGTTGACTATGAAATTTCATCTCAAGTTTGTCCCATTTATTGTGACAATCAATCTGCTATCTTAGTATCAAACAATCCGGTCATGCACTCCAAAACCAACCACATAGACATCAAATACCACTTTCTGAAGGAACATGTAAAAAAGGGAAATGTTGTGCTGCTCAAGGTTCATACCGATTTCCAAAGAGCAGACATACTGACAAAGCCCTTAGACCAGAAAAGATTTGAATTCCTCAGAGGTGAACTAGGTATGATTGATTATTATGGTTAAAATTGTGTTGACTTTGATACTTGTATTAGTCTGCCGATTAAATCAGCAGAGCGTCAATTATCTCACCGACAAACATTATGCCGATAATATCTTGCTGATCAGCAACTTGCCAAATTATGTCTTGCCGATTTGTAAAAATTCAAATTCAAACTCATCGGTAGATCTCATTCTGAACGGATAAGGATTCTCTGACACATGACGTAAGCAATGTCAAATCAAAGGTACAATCGGTCACACCACCTCTCTGACACGTGTGTGCACCTCTTTACTCAAATCGTGTCAAAGATTTATCCTAAATCCTTGTGATAAATCGGAAAGGTAACTTTTATACTTACCATATTATTGTTGCCGTCTTTACCCCTTCTCTCTTCTAAGTTTAACCGTCTAATTTCAACCGTTCGGTTCGCACATTAAATTCATTGTGTGCGCACGTTTTCCGAGTTATTCGCTACAGTTAAACTCCTCATTATTTCTCTTCTCCCCATGCAAACCCTTCTTATTCTCTCTCTCTCTTCCATAACATATAAAAGCTTCACTTAAACCTCTTCTTATTATTTTCGCTCTTCACTCACCTGAAATCTCCTTGTTGCTTGTGTTCATCATCATCATCTCCTACCAGTCTACAAAGATCTTACTCTAGTCTCTGGTAACCATTTGATGATTTACATTTGTTTCTATAATTTAGTTTAAATTGATTGATCTCTGATGTAAACACAGCGGAATATTAACAAGAATTGATCTACGAACAATTCTTCTGCAAGGATTAAGGAATTCGCAAACAAGAAATCAACAAGAAATCTTGAAAACCAAAAGGTTTATCTAATATTGCAATCAAGCAATCGAATTATTATTGAATAAAGGCTTATTTTCGGAATACAACCTTAGGCCTATTTTATAGTGCCCATAAAACTAGAAAAAAACTCCTAAACCTTCTAGAAATAACCCTAACCTATATGGTAACATAATAGGACTCAAAAATAGCAAAATAACTCCTAATCCTACTCTAAAACATACTTTAAATGACCCATCAAAATTAATGACGAAAATTCTAATAAAAATACTAATTAAAACTAAACTAATAATAAAATACCAATATAATTATAACATGTGATATAATTATATTCTCGTATTGCATCATTCACCACCGCTTCAAAAGAACTTGTCCTCGAGTTCGTTATTGAAATTTGAAAGCGTCCACTCCACTTGAATAAATACTTGGAATAAACACATGCTTGTCCGCGCAGTAAGAAATCTGGTACTGCTGCACCCTGTAGGAAATAAGACAACCGTTGAACACCGCATTGAAAATAATTAACCTTCCCGGCGGTTTGCCGAGCACGGTCGTGCCCTTGATATGGCACGGTCATGCCAAACAATTCGAGCTCTTTTGTCTTGCTGGGACGCGATGATCCGGGTGGGTTTGTATATGGGTGCGGTCGGACCAAGGCACTAGGTGCGGCCGGAGCTTGTCCAAGGTCCGGGCGGATATGTACTGGTTCGTGGGAGGGTTGGGCTGGTTCCTGGCTTGCGTTTTGTGTGGGGCTAGGGATTGCTATTTTGCTTCCTGCATCTGTCGCATCCAACCGCCAATCCTCACATTCTGCCGTCACCACCACTTCAAAAAGTGGCTCATCGGATTTCGGTTCGGAAGTAATATCTCCACCCACGGAAAAATTATTACCAACCGTATTGCTTACGACATCTTCAATCAAAGTTATTGGTGCTTTCAAGTCACGAACCTTCTTAGTCCACCAAATTTCTTGAGCAACCCATTGTTCGAAAAATATAGAGTCATAGATTTGCATGTGTCGAACATACTCAACCATGAATCTAGCATGATCCAAACTATTGTTGTTGGTGAAAGAATCTAGAATATTTCGTGCCTCGTATTTTCCTTCATGAACTGATGGAATATCCGCCTGAATATGAGGTTGTTGTGCCACCGGAGGAGCTCCCATGTCCTCTCCACCATCATTAGCTCGAAATCCCCTTCTAACCGGTTCATCATGATGGAGGTTATCCCCACGAGGACCATGTTGGTTATTCGGGTTGCCACCACCGCCACCAACTCGCAATCCCGCCAAGGCCGCTAATAATTGGGTATGTTGTTCGCGTCGGAGAGCTAAAGCCTCCTGTGCATGACGCTCCGAACGTTCCCTAGATTCGCGATCTTGAGTTGCTATGCGCTCTAGGATAGTTGCAAGAGTGGAATGAATGGCTCCGTCGTCTCCACCGGAATTGGTCATCGTTCAAGGATCGTTCCCTTTTCTGATACCAACTGATGTAAACGCAGCGGAATAGTAATAAGAATTGATCTACGAACAATTCTTCTGCAAGGATTAAGGAATCCCCAAACAAGAAATCAACAAGAAATCTTGAAAACCAAAAGGTTTATCTAATATTGCAATCAAGCAATCGAATTATTATTGAATAAAGGCTTATTTTCGGAATACAACCTTAGGCCTATTTTATAGTGCCCATAAAACTAGAAAAAGACTTCTAAACCTTCTAGAAATAACCCTAACCTATATGGTAACATAATAGGACTCAAAAATAGCAAAAAACTCCTAATCCTACTCTAAAACATACTTTAAATGACCCATCAAAATTAATGACGAAAATACTAATAAAAATACTAATTAAAACTAAACTAATAATAAAATACCAATATAATTATAACATGTGATATAATTATATTCCCGTATTGCATCATTAAACGCAGCGGAATAGTAACAAGAATTGATCTATGAACAATTCTTCTGCAAGGATTAAGGAATCCCCAAACAAGAAATCAACAAGAAATCTTGAAAACCAAAAGGTTTATCTAATATTGCAATCAAGCAATCGAATTATTATTGAATAAAGGCTTATTTTCGGAATACAACCTTAGGCCTATTTTATAGTGCCCATAAAACTAGAAAAAGACTCCTAAACCTTCTAGAAATAACCCTAACCTATATGGTAACATAATAGGACTCAAAAATAGCAAAATAACTCCTAATCCTACTCTAAAACATACTTTAAATGACCCATCAAAATTAATGACGAAAATACTAATAAAAATACTAATTAAAACTAAACTAATAATAAAATACCAATATAATTATAACATGTGATATAATTATATTCCCGTATTGCATCAATCTCTAACTTGTGAGATTTCTCGAGTGATTTTGCAGATAATGTCAAGCAACGAAAAGGATATCTATGGAGGCTACGTTGACTCTCTGTTCTTCGACGACTCAACTGACGGTAACTTCTTGACAAATCTATTGATTGGTTCTCTTCTGGACTCCTTCATCACTCCAACTGGTGTTGAGTTCATATTTTTGGGTCAAGTGCAAGAGTTCTTCTCCAACGCCTCAGTCATCACTGCCCCAAATAATCCGTCTACGTTTGTCTCCATCAACTCTTCTGTCGCCGGCGTCCCGATCTCTATCACTCCATCCTCTATTTCTACTGTTTTCCCACTCCTTGGAAGTAAAGGTGTAACTAGTCTATCTGATGATAAGTCCTTGGACAAGGCATGGACCCTTATGTGGGGAGCCGATCCTAGACTTAGTGGAGATAATCATCTGAAAGCTCATTACAGAAGAAGATTCTTTGCTCTTGCTGAGATAGTTGATAGATTCTTGGTGTGCAGATCTGGCTCTCACAGCCATGTTACTGATATACAGTTTGAGGCAATGGCAGCCATTGTGTTGCAAGAAGAATTCAACTGGTGTGCCTACCTATTCAGGGTCATTGCTATTGCTGCTGTTAAATGGAAGGAGGATAGAAGAAAGAACAAGGTTCACCCTGGTAAGGGATGTCATTATATGCTGATTAGCACCATTCTGAGGCACAACTCAGAAATAGTTAGAGCTTCCCCCGTACCTCCAAGCCTAGAGTTTGACAAGCTTAAATCCTTCAAGCTTTATGATTGGAATAGAATCTCCAAAAAGGGTTCTACCGGCACAGTAATTGTTCAAGCTGCTGGTTCTCCAAAGAAGAAAAAGGCAAAGAAAGTTGTTAAGGTTGCCACTGTTGCTCCTACCGATGTCTCTACTCCTGCTCCATCTACCGACAAGATTCTTGCAAACTCAACTCCTGCTGCTCCTCGGAAAAGGAAGTTAGTCAAGGCTGCTGATAAAGTGCAAACCAAAAATTCAAAAGTCATATCTGCCGGTGAACCATCTGCCGTTCCAAAGCCAAAATCTGCTGATCAGGTTCAATCTGTGGAAATTCTAAGTGCTGATCCTAGAGCCAAAATGATAAGATTTGTTCCATATCTTCTCTCTGGTATTTCACTGATTAAGACTGAAGTAGAAGACATTGATGATCTGGCTGAAGATCCTATTGCTGATGTACTAAAGAAGTCTGCCGTTGTCAGAAAATGCCGACCAGTAAGAAACCCCACTTTCCATTCCTTCTATCGCAACCATTGGTCCTTCACTAATAAGGTCCTTCCAAAGAATTGGGTGTTTCCCATTGATCATCTCCATCCCTTTATTCGTTGACTGCTCCAGTTTCATGAGGAAAGAAAGGAATTAGTTCCTCCTGGGAATCGAGCTGATTATGTGGTTCTTACTAGCTTGAACCGGCTCACTGATATGTTCAAAGAGAAGTTTGTCCCTCTTCGAAAATTTCAAAGGTTATCAGAAGCTGAGCTCTGGTTAAACTTTGGACGTTACTTTGATCTGCTGCCGACTCTGTGGAATCAAGTCTACCTCTTCCAAGATAGATTTAGACAAGACTTGATGGTCCAAAGTGTATGGGTCTCCTATGTTGAGATATACGGTCAGCAGTCAAACTTCCTTGAATCTGATCCCTATCAAATGGGAAGACAAGAAGATGATGATGATTTACTGGTCTACAATGATGATGAAACTATCTCTGCTGGTCATCTTCCTGATCAGTTCTTGCAGAAAGTAAAGAAAGCCACCATTGATTTGATAGAAGAATCTGCAGCATTTCTTTCCAGAACTCCTGCCGAACAACCAGCAGTCACTCCCATTCCTTCTCCCAGTAGCTCTGTTGATGTTGCTCACTTTGTTTGTGCTCACAAGGCTGATGGTGACATTCCTACTTCTTCTGACTCAATCAGTGAGTTGGACAAGATACCGATTAGCATAACCTTTAAAAAGCCCTTTTCTGGTCAAGTTCAAACTGCCGCTGCTCCAGCCTCTGTTTCATCTGCTGAAGCATTTGCTGACTCCGTACTTGCTAGTGATGGCTCTGAGCATGGCTCTGCTGATAAATCTGTTGAACAGATTGTTGAGAAAACTATAGACACTCAACCTACTGATGAGACCAGCGCTGCTGATGAACCCTTATTTAATCAGGTTGAGGAAACTATGGAAACTCAACCTCTGATTGTTGAAGAAGACCAACTTGCATCCATTAAGGAAACTGTAGAAACTCAATCTGCTGATGAAGTTGTAGATTTGCCGATGTCAGGAGGAGCTTGTGTTGCTGAAGAGGTTGTTACTGATGATCAGAAAATGGTGTATACTGATGAGCTAACTACAGACACTCATCCATCTGAGCAAACTACTGACACTCAGATCATTCTTGCTGATGAAGCCTCTGAGAAAAATTTGGACACTCAGATTATTCAAGTCTCTTTTTCTTCTGTTGATGTGATCCTGGTGGAACCTACTGGTGTTAAGGAGATTATTGAGTTGGGAGGAGGTGCCGATGCTGAGATGGCCGTTCCAGCTGACCGGATTGCTAACCTTGATGCGTTAATTGCTGCTGACTTGCAGTTTAAGGAATTTCAGGATGCTTTATTTGCTCCTGATTCCTTTCCCCTACTGCCTACTCCTGAAGCCCTTCCTGCTCCAGCTATTGGATCTGCTGCTGTTGTCAGTACTGCCAATGGAAATGAAAGCTCAGATGAGATAGATCCCGAGGACTACATGGAGCTACCGACACCTACCCTGCAGCAAATCCCCAATCCCTTTAGTCCAAACCATTCCTTTCTTATTGGCTCAACCAGTGAGCAGCCTAAATTCTTACCATGGATCAAGCCTGATTTCAAAAGGAAGAAAGGGAAGTCTCCCCGGGTGTTAAAGCTCAAAGTGAATAAACCTGTCTATGATCCTCTTCACTGCTTGCCTGGGAAGATAAAAGTTGGAGGCAAAATCCACTTGCCTGGTCCCTCTCCTAAGGAGGTTTGCATCGTTACGAATGGGTGGATGAGAAGATGCTTGATGATCAACGACGAACTTCATGATATACTTGAATTCAGATCTACTGATTCTCGTGGTCTACTTTACTTGGTCAAACTGCTGCTCTTGCACTGACTTTACTAATGTTTCATCCTCGACAGCGTGCCGATCACTTGGTCTATACCTCAAGGCTGATGAATGCCGGGTTGATGGCCATGGTTCTTGAAGGTCGTGCCTACTTGAACTTCATTCTGGCTTTATTTCTTTCAATGAAAGACGGTGGTGTTTTCTATCTGCCTAGAGATCGTAAAATCATTGTGCATCCTGCATTCCCTCTGCCGATCTTCCAAAGCTTTTGTGCTGCCGACCTAATCTCTTCAACATCCGTTTCTGCTGACTACTTCGTGCCTGCCGATACTGCTGCTCTTCAACGATTTCTGCTCCTTCCTTCTGTTCATGTTCCTTCTTCACCCTCTGAGCTGATCATTCTTTTATATGATGATGAGATGGTTGCTGATGATGTTCTTGTCGAGGATGCTGATTTGAATAATGAAGACTTTGTCTCTTCTTTGGTAGTCCCATATTCTCTCTGTGTCTTCCAGCTGACCATTGTTAACAGTTTATATGAGTATTTGCGCCATGGTGATGGTAATTTCTCAAATCAGCAAGTGCCTGCCACTCGTGCTGATATTAGTGATATGGGCCTCTCTCTTGCCGACGTGATTAAGGATGTTCACAAGGATATTGTTAAGAACCTACTTAAGTCCAATCAGGAAGAGGAGAATAGGCGATTCAAAGACTTAAAAGAGCTTCTTGCTGATAGAGAGGACCGACTGATGACGCTTTCTGAATCTTTGGGAAATATGCATTCCATTCAAAAGCAACTTGTTGGTGACCACAAACTTCAGATCAGAGACCAAAAGACTGTTGAAGACGAGCTAGCTGCTACCAAGATCGCTCTTGCTGATGCTCAACTCAAAATTGCTGCTCTTGAAGCCAACAACAAGATGCTGGCTGAGAGATTGGAAAGTGATCAGAGAAGACAAAAGAGGAAAGCTGACAAAGAGGCTGCAAGAGCAAAGAAGAAGTCCAAGCGTACTGGATCTACATCAAAGGCTGCTGACCAGCAAGAAGACCCTCCCGTGTCTTGAGTCAATGTAGCCAATGATATAGATATCCTGATGATCTTCAAAGATATATCCAACAAACTCTTTGCTAACATTCTGTTTTTGTGTGTGCGTATATTTTGTTATGTTCTTATAATATATCTGCTGTTCTTCATGCTAACTTTTTCTTGCAGATTATTACTCATCTGCTGATCATTACTAATCAGCAATCATTCATCTCTTTCTATTTTTTTATTTTGTATTTTTTTACCTTTACTTGACATCTCGTGTGACTTGGCTTAGGGAATGAAAATAAATAGACTTCCTTTGAAACCATTCTTTTACTAAGCTAAGATAGATGTTCTTGTTTAGGGTGATTGGACTTAAGCAATTAGGAGGAAATTGTTGTTCGAATATATGTCCTAGACCTAGAATTGCTTAACCCCAATCATGTTAAACACTTAGGATCCCCCAATTTTCATTAGAACCTTTCTAGGTGTCCTTAGGATTCTTTGTGACCAGCACATGTGTATTACAACTCTTCAATCAAGGCAAACCAGCCAAAGGAAGCAAATCAGCAGACCGGAATTCAACTTGCCGATCAACTTAGTACTCATGTTGCCGACGACATAAACAATCAGCAAGGACAATCTGAACCTTACTGACAGTCAGGTTTCACCGTTCTATCTCAAAGTCAGCTTACTGATTGTCTCTGTCCTTTCTGTACTATCTTATCAGAAAGTTGTTAATTTACTCTGTCATGATCACTGCGCCGTCTGACACCGAGCTACTTTTAGCTCTACACTGTCTCTACTTGTTTTTTGCAGGTAACCGGTTGAGACAAAGGGGTCTTTACCCATCAGACTTTTGCAAGCATGCGTGTACTCCATATCTTCGCCATTAATGCTAAAGATACCGCATTTAATGCTCCTCAACCACCCAGCTAGAAATTCAAATTTGCAAGCCTTCTTCCTCAAGACTAAAGTCATTTACTCCCCCTATAAATAGAGGACTTAGTGCATTGAAGAAGGTTGGTGATTTTTAGTGCATTGAAGAGAGTTGAATGTTTTGAGCATTCATTGAAGCTCAAAAACATTCTGTCCAGATAATCATTAGACATTTATTAGAACATACACTTGTACACAAACTCATCAACAAATGTCAGTATTCCCGAACTAGATCATTTAAGGAATACGTTGTTTGAGTTATTCACACACCCACCTGAGTGAGATAAGTTCTCTTGGACTTGCCGCTCAAAAACACTTGGTCAGATTTGTATTACGATCCATTAGTGATCTCTAGAATTTAGTCTTTGTTTCCGGCAAAGCCATGCTTGTAATAGACTAGAGATATCTAATAGTACTCTTAACCCAAATCCAAGTTCTGACCAAACTTGGTAGAGGACGTAGCAATATTTACACTGTGAACCTCTCCAAATCATTGTCTCCCCTGTTGCTTACTTTATCCTTGCCGGTTGGAACTCTATCACCGGCAGATCGTATATGGTTCTACTGATTCATTGTAATTTCCATTGATCAATCTCTTACAATTGCATTGAACTCTTAGAAACTACTTTGTGTTTAAACCAAGCTCTCAAAACCTTTTTCATACTGATTTTGTGTGAGTTAAAACCAAGTCATATCTTCTCTGCTGCGCTTACTGATAATAGTTTGCAAACTGATAAGTGACTTTATATTTATAAAAGTGTTTCTTTGTAAAAGTTTTAAAAAGGCTATTCACCCCCCCTCTAGCATATTTTCCTACCAATTGGGCAACAAATGACCTCAACAATCCCATCATCATTCCTGGAGTTGGATTCTCAAAGAAATTTTAAGTGTCCTACCATTTGAACTGACCGTGTGTGGTCATGTTGAAACAATTTGGTGATGTTTAAAACAATTTACTTTTATGTTTGTTTTTAATTGGGTCTGTAAAACTTAATCTCTCTTTTGACTTTGCACTCCTCTTTCTTTAATGGTTATACTAGCGGGTAACCCGTGCTCTGCACGGGAAACCAATACTATGTCTTAAAAAATATTTTAATTATAGTTAACTAATATAGTAATCATCATTTTAACTAATACTATCAATAATAAAAATTAATCTAAGTGATTACTATTATTATAATAACTATTATAATTAATTAATACTATTGATAGTAATAGTTAATATATATTAATAGCAATGATTAATCTATATAATAATAATTATTAATATATTTATTATAATAAAATAATATTATTAATAGTAATAGTAAATTGATATAGTAACTATTATGATTAATTAATATTAAAAATTAATAATATAACTTATATAATAACTATTTTAATTAACTAATACTAATAATAGTAATAGTTAATGTATGTAGCCTATTATAGTTAACCAATACTATTAATAGTAAAAAATAACTTATAAAGTAACTATTATGGTTAATTAATACTATTAATAGTAATAATTAACTTATATATAGTAACTATTATAGTTAACTAATACTATTAATAGTAATAGTTAACTAATACTATTAATAGTAATAGTTAACTAATATAGTAACTATTATAGTTAACTAATACTATTAATAGTAATATTTAACTTGTATTGTAACTAATATTGTTAACTAATACTATTAATAGTAATGGTTAACTTATACTATTAATAGTAATGGTTAACTTATACTATTAATAGTAATAGTTAACTCATAAAATTACTAATATGATTAACTAATAGTATTAGCTAAGAATGAGAATATCAAAAGTCATTTAGATTTTAAGATGATGTTGATGTGGCTTCTCTAAAATCAAGTTTTTACTGAAATATATCCACATGTCAAATCCACAACACTCCTCACCAACTTTAATATATATATATATATGTAGATTTCTTTGGAGTGCCCTTAATGTTTGATTGATGCATTTGCATTCCTATTGTTGTTTCTCTCTAAAAATGCATTCAAATTTCTATCCTGCTAGGATTAGAATTTTGTTTATCTTTTTAGGCTGATAGAAATCTATGACACTGGCTTAGAGTGTGCATTGACTTGGGGCATGAAAATTAATAAAATAATATATCTTGAAAACATGTTATTACCAAGTACAATGAGTTAGCCTTTGTTATAGTAGGTAATGGTCTCAATCAAATAGGGGGAGATTGTTGGGTATGCTGATTATAAACCACTCATATTACCTAGATTTGATTGATCCCATAACCTAATTTTATCTTTTGTGGACTTTAGGATATATTGTAAGAAGTGTTAAACTTCATTGTTAGAATAATCCACTTTGATAGTATAGGCTTTAGATGAATAGGTCTTAAAAATTTCTAAGATTGGAATTTTAGTGGTTAAGACCTTGACCGTTGAAGATCACCTGACCGTGGAATACCACCTGACCGTGAATCTCTCGACCGTGAGGCCTTGACCGCAAGTGAAGAAGTTATCCAGTAACCCAAGTTTGTTCAAACTTAACCTTGATCCAACTATGGTTAGTTTTGCAGGACTTGGACCCCAAGTAATTCAAATTTGAATTCATCTAAGTGGGACCACCTCTTATCTGCAAAAAGGACAAACTCAGTTTGAGCTCCAATCAGAATTCAACAGCTCATTGTCCTTCAACTTGGAGCCCAAGTAATTCTAACAGCTATTTTATCATTCAAGGCTATAAATAGCCCTTAAGTTCTTCATTGAACATTGCTGAGATTCAAAAGAGAGAAATTGCTGTTGAAATACTTGGTGATTGAAGATCATACTCAAGATTTCCAGAATCCTTTGAATCTTCAAGAGCTTACCTTCAAACCTTCAAAGCTCTCCAGCAAAATTCAAGTCATCTCAAGCCTTGCAACACACAAGATTCTTTAGGCTCTAAATTATATAGATTTCAAAGAGCTTCAGATTCTTACACACACACTTACCCCAATTGATCAATCACATAGATTGAATCAAAAGGGATACACTGGTCTAAGTCTAGGATTTATTCTTCATAGAAAGTAGGTATTGATTCAAAGCTTCATCTCTGTAATCTGTACTCACAAGAATCAATATATACCTCCATTCAAAATCCAAGACTGACCATCTTGGTAAAGGACGTAGATCTTTTAACAGATCGAACCTTTCCAAATACTTGTGTCATTTACTTACTGCTCTTTACTTTCTGCAAATTTACTTTCAAGTATTGTTCATCTTGTTCTTTATTGTTCATATTAATCTTGTTTGTCGTTTAGTGTTTTGATCTTTCAGATTCAAGAACTGTTGTGAATTGTGTTTGCTTGTTCTCCACATTGCCTTAGCTAAAATCTTACTAACTTATCATTTGCCAAAACTTCCAAGACCAACTTTCAAACTCAATCATTCTTGACCGCAAGTCTGTTGACCGCACCCCTCCCTTGACCGGACTCACTTGACCGCAATCTGGTTGACCGTGAGTGCTGGTGTTCCTTAGAGATTTGTCAAAACCAACTCTACCTTATTTCCATTGAAAACTTCCGCTGTGCATATTACACATTGGCCGTGTGGTTTTTACTTGACTGCAAATTCAAGATTGTAAGCACTTGGTTGAATTTTGAAAAAGGGTTGAAATTATAAATAGGCTATTTACCCCCCCCCCCCTCTAGCCTCTTTTCATACCCTTGTTGTGTCTTTGGGACCAACAGTCTTCCACATGATGAACATTATGTTTGACATAGTCAACCGCTACCCTTAACCAGATAGTCATAAAGACTATGATTGACATAATCAGATTCTTGTAGGGAAGAATGATAAGTCAAGATGGAATTTGTCCCTCCCTCAAGAGAGATATCTGCTTGGGCCACTCTGTTGGAGATTATGCCCTAGGCCCTTGAGAAAGGCCTTCTGTTATATCATGATGAGATAACAAACTTGATTATTATATCTTTTGCATATTTATTATAATAATAACCATCCCTAGTTTGTCTTTAAACTAGTATAAGGGTTGATAGATAATCATGAGATGATTATGTGTATGTGATACATATCAAACTTATGGGTATATGTTGGGAAACATGTACTGGACATGACCCGCTATGAGATTTATGTCATGGTCAAATGTCATAATTAAATCTCATAATAGTCATATCATTGATATCCTTAGACCTGAGATTATCATCGTCTTCCACATGATGAACATTATGTTTGATGTATTCTAACGTTATATTTAACCGGGTAATCATAAGGGGTACGATTGACATGATCGGATTCTTGTAGGGAAGAATGATAAGTCAAGATGAGATTTGTTCCTCCTCAAGAGAGATATCTGCTTTAGGCCACTCGAAGAGTGAGATTGGTGAAATGTATGGCCATACTCAAATGAATTGATGAGATCAATGTCATTTGCTCATAACTCGGATCGAGAAATCATTGGTCAAGATAAGTTGACTTGGACCATGACTTATGTCCAATAAAAGATATCGTGTGACAAAGGGATTGTGACTTGCTCTATTCTAGGAAAATTTTGGGCTTTCAAAGTTATACTATTTGGGTAGTCATAATGGCTTGCTAGAGTCCGCTTATGATTTACGAGGTCTTCGGACTCCTTGCCAACATAGTATAATCCTATTGGGTCACACACGCAGAACGGATCTTACTTGGCACGAAAAATAGAGGAAAACAGGGAAGTGAAAAACCAATCGTACGGATAGTTTTTTCGCTGACGAGTTTTTGTCAGATTTCTTTCTGGGAAAGAAATCCTTTAACCTAATGGAATTATGTTTCTCCCAATATATAAATTGTGTTTTCTTCAGCCAAAATTCATGTCTTAGGCATTGATTTTGGAAATCAACAAGAGTTTCTTGGAGAGAGAAAAACACATATTATATTAGCGATATTAGGGTTTGATTATTCTTGATGATCAAATCATAATGATCACTATAGGGGATTGAAGAATAGTTCTCAAATCGAAGCGCGATCATGGACATTCAGGTCAGATCAGGTTCAATTTTTTTTTTCAAACTGGATATGGATCAGCTCTAATCCGATCCGAATCTGAATCCGACCCGTTGCTATCACTAGTCAAAGCTGACTCAAGATACACATATACAGTTTCACCCTGACAATCGTTCTCGTGATGCTATTTGATATACAAAGAATTGATTGGACTCAGTTTGTTAAGACTTTTATGACCAAGTATAAGGTCCATGTGCAGTATGTCACTAACAAAAAGGATCTTCAAAGCACCAAGTAAAGGAAGAATGAACCGAACAGGTTGTTAAGGACTCAGATTTTAGTGTGTTGAGTAATTTATTTTACCATTATATTTCTTGGATCTTGATTTGGGTCAAACTCATTCATGACTAAGGTTGTGTTTGATACATCAAACACTTGATACTTGATGCTTAGTATAAAGTAGGGTAATTTAGAGGTATGATACATTTGATTACATTGAGCGCTAGATGTCGAATGTTGGGTGAGGCTTTTTTTCGTTAAGCAAGGATTTTGATTCTCAATCATTAAGAGGATGTTGGACATATTCATGTGAATGAAAGAAGTAAATCATGTATCCTACCTCCAAATTACTCTACATTGTATTAACCATTAAGTGTTGATGCTACAAACGCAATTTAAGTAAGGTTGCGTTTGATGCATCAAGCACTAGATGCTTGATGCTTAATAGAATGTAGGGTAGTTTGGAGGTAAAATACATTTGATCACATGGAGCGCTAGATGTCAAGTGTTGAGTGAGGTTGTCACGACCCGAAAACTAGGCTCTATTTTATTAGTAATAAATAATTATTATTTATTTATTTGCTTATTTATTTATTTATTTATTTATTTGATTTAAATATTTATGTGTGCATTTCATGTGTTATAATAATTTATGCCTAGCATTTTATTTGGGCCAATTGTGTTATTGTAGAAGAGTTGAGTCTTATTTGTTAGTGGGGGAGTTTATTAGTAAAAGGTGGTAGTAAGGGAGGGGTCTAAGTGTAAGATTTCAAATTCATCATCTTCTCCCTACTCCCTCCCTCACCTCCCTCACCCTATCACCCTCACTCACACTCCACCTCCATCTCTCTCCCAGCACATCTCTCTCTCTCTCTCTACATTGGGTAAGTTTTCTTCTCTCACTTCTCTCTACATTTCCATCATCTTCCTCTTGTTATTTCTCATTTCTTAAAACGTGAAACTTGTTTAGATCTTCGTTAGGATCGTAGAGGGATAAAAATATTCGAGTTCCGGCAACTTTGAGAAAATCCGGGTAAGTTACTTTTCCCCCCATTGATGCTAAAAATATTCATCCTATGCTTAGATGATACTATGATTTCCATTTATTGCTTCTTTGGTTGATTTTGAGATGATCTTCATTTTTATTCATTTTTGCGAAATTTTGGTATTTGAATCTTGTGTTGGGTTCTAGATGTTGTTATTTAGTCCCATTGCAAGTCTATAAGTTGTTTTGGTTCATAGTTGTGTATATTGTAAGTCTTGGTTCCAAGTATTTGTGAAATGGTGAAGATTTGAGTTTGGTTTGAGTTTTGGATTGAAAATTGTAGAAACCCAGATTTTTTGCTGGAATTTGCCTTTCCGGGCACCCTTATGTCCCTCTTGAGCAAAAACCTTCTGTTGGATGGAGGCGCGCGCACCCTCTCCTCCTCCAAACTTGATTTTCCTTCTGATCTAGGAGGCGCGCACCCTCTCCCCTATTGTGAAATTTATTTCCCCTTTTTGTCCAATCTTTCGAGGGCCATATCTTATTCATCCGGACTCCGTTTTAGGCGTATAAATTATCGTTTTAAAGCTCTCCTTAAGCTCTTCGAGATGAGTGAGTAAATTTGGTTGAGTATGACACGCCCCCAGGTCCCGGGATCCCCTATTAGAACCTCGAACCCGGATGGGAGTGACTAACGAGGAACAAGAAACTATACAAGAAACTTAATGACATTTGTTTAACAAATTGACATGATATATATACTCTAGAGTAAGGAGCTATACTAGCTCACAACACGAGTTCTAGACAAGAAAATTAAAACCAAACTTAAATACATACACAGCGGAAACATGCCTAGCACATAAGCTGGCATCAAGAGTACTATACAAGATGTCTAGTGACAACAAGAACTGAACAAGACTGTCTACCCCAAAATAAGGAGTTACAAAACCCATAGTACATCGTCCTCACCAAATGTAAAAGGACACAAGCCCAAAAGAATCACGACCCGCGTAGTAAGCTCCCAGCTATGTCGAGCCTCACTGCGCACTATCATTCCTTTGATCTAAGGAAAACAATTAAACAAGGAACGGGGTGAGATAAATCTCAGTAAGCTATTAGATGCAACTACATGACATGTTATCATGCAATTCAAGTAGATACTCAAATAATCATGTATCAATTATCATCAAGTAACAAGTATATGAGAGGATAATCCACTCATCAAGTAGCACAAAAGGCTAAACAAGCAAGTTATAAGGATATTGCTTCCTTCCTTATTCCTCCCAAGAATACCATTGTTGTCGTAGCTTGTATTACTTTGACAATCCCGATCAATAACAGGAAACTGATTATTCAGTATGTATCAGAAGACCCGGTAACCAGTGTCATTCCCAGTATCAAAACTCACGAGTGTTCAAGACAGGAGTTTAGCATTCACTTAAGTCAGGCTTATTTCTCCAACTAAGGAAGCTATGCCCTTACTATGGCCGGTAGTAAGGGGTCAGGCGGAAATACATAGGGACCCGATTGTCACTTAAGCCCCAGCTCTCATGACAAGCGTGAACCTATATATTTTCGAACAGGCAAGGAGAACCAGCTGGACTCACACAAAAAGATACAAGTAGATATTTACTTGAACTACGGGAGAAGAACTAATCCAAAAGTAGTGGACTAGCTCAACAAGGAACATGCTTCAAGTAATCAAGAAGTCACCTTGTATCAAGCAAATGTATGCAATGTTTGCACATACACAACAAGAACATGTCTCATACAAGTAAGTGCTTATTCATAGCACTTTCAAGTTCACTACCATACTTATGTATTGGTGTCAAGTCAAGTACAAGATTTTATTATCTTATATTCAAGTCTTAATCCAATTCTTTGGATGTTCAAGTCACGTACAAGCTTTTAATGTCTTATACTTCAAGTTATAACTTCCAATCTTTGGACATTCAAGCAAGTATAAGAGTTATACATTTACTCTTACAAAATCCCAATCCTATTCTTAGGATGTTCAAGTCTAAGACCTTATGCTAATGCCTCTAAGGTACACAATTACACTTGCTAGGACATCTTATACTAAGGCTATATACCTTAGAATAGATAAGCTTTCAATCTCATTTGGATTTAAAATACTTTATTTGGAACAGGGGACCGGGCGGGCGCTCAAGTGGGACCGGGCGGGCGCTCATCCAAACTTTCTAAAACCCATAACTTTCTGGTCAAAAGGGCGGGCGCCTGGTGACCAACCGGGCGGGCGCCTGGTCCAAATTACAGCAAACCCCAATTTTCTTTCCAGGCTTAAAATTGTCCGTCCCACGCGTAGGAGTAACTTTTTACTACCAATTTCACAACTGCAAAAAGGCATAACATAATCAAACTAGTATTTCCCAAGTTCTTTCACCATTTACACAGAAGAATAATTACTCCCTTTGTCTCAAATTTACAAGTACCACAAAATTCATCCCAAACACGAAATTAACATTCACAAGTATCGAGAATAATATTTATGCATGTTATTACAAGTAAGGGGGAGCTAATAACTTACCTAGTCAAAATTCAAGTTGAACTAAACTTATTTCTGTTCGGCCTGGAACGCTCTATTCAACGCCACGAATATTAATCCGGGATCAGAATCAAGAACGGAGGGATAATTAAACTCGAGGAGTCGAGAATAGGCAAAACCCAAACCCTAGCTTTTTAGGACAGAAGGAGCAACGTAAGAAATTTATGTTTGGGGATGAACATCCCAGTTAAACCAAGATATACTTTGAAGTTTCACGAAATGACACTTAGGCCCCTCAAGTTTCACTTTTAACAAAAAGACCCCTAAAGTCCAATTTTCACAAATGACCCAAAAGTCAAAACTAGACATTTAACCACCTTAAATATTTAAAGCAGTTAAAAATTTAACTCAAGTAAAACTAACACATAATATGCAAGTTCAAGTATTTAACAAGTATGTCAAATATTTAACAAGAAATTCGATGGGTGTTACATCCTCCCCACCTTAAAGAAAATTCGCCCACGAATTTTACTTACCAAAGTTTTCAAATAGGCTCGGGTATTTATCTCGCATCTCTTTCTCGGTTTCCCAAGTAGCCTCTTCAATTTCACGATTCCTCCAAAGGACCTTCACAATAGAAATCCTTTTGGTACGTAAGACTTGCTCTTTCCAGTCAAGAATTTCAACAGGTTGTTCCTCATAAGACAAATCAGGCTGAAATGGAATAGCCTCATACTAAAGAACATGTGATTCATCTGCCATATTCTTGCGAAGCATAGATACATGGAATACATAATGAATACCAGATAAAGAAGGAGGTAAAGCCACTTTATAAGCCAACTTACCAACTCTTTCAAGAATCTCAAATGGACCAATATAACGAGGAGATAACTTTCCTTTCTTCCCAAATCTCTTTATACCTCTACGAGGAGAGACCTTCAAGAATACAAAGTCACCTACCTGGAATTCAAGATCCCTTCTACGATGATCTGCATAACTCTTTTGTCTACTCTGAGCTGTGCGCAATCTATCTCGAATGAGTTTCACACTCTCAACTGATTGTTGAACCATTTCAGGACCCAAGAGTCTAGCTTCTCCCACTTCATCCCAGCATATAGGAGATCGACACTTTCTGCCATAAAGAGCCTCATATGGAGCCATTTCAATGCTAGACTGAAAACTGTTATTATAAGCAAACTCAGCCAAAGGAAGATGAGTATCCCAACTGCCTTTTAAATCCAAAACACAAGCACGTAACATATCCTCGAGAATCTGTATAAGTCTCTCAGATTGCCCATCAGATTGAGGATGAAAAGCAGTACTGAAATTCAATTTAGTACCCATGGCACCCTGAAGAGCCTGCCAGAATCGAGAAGTAAAACGAGGATCTCTGTCAGATACAATACTCACAGGAACTCCATGCAGTCGGACTATCTCCTGAACATACAAAGATGCCAACTGAGACAATGAATATCCCATGGAAACAGACAAGAAGTGAGCTGATTTAGTCAACCTGTCCACTATAACCCAAACAGCATCATGGCCTCGTCTGGTATGTGGCAAACCAGCCACAAAATCCATATTAATATGCTCCCATTTCCACTCTAGAATTTCTAATGGTTGCAACAAACCTGCTGGATGTTGATGTTCCACTTTCACTTGTTGACAAGTCAAACATTTGGACACATACTCAGCAATTTCTCTTTTCATATTGTTCCACCAGAAATGTTTCTTCAAATCTTGGTACATTTTAGTGCTTCCAGGATGAATAGTATACTTGGCTTTGTGAGCCTCTTCAAGAACTCTCTTCTTAATCTCAAGATCAACTGGAATACAAACTCGACCTCGAAAGGTAAGAATTCCATCACTATTGAAAGAAAAATCTGGTTGCTTCCCTTCATTCATTCCACTAATGATTTTCTGCAATTCAGAATCAATTACCTGATCTTCTTTGATCTGTTGGAGTAAATCTGAAGTAGCCTTTATATTAGCAATGATAATTCCATGATTTGATTCACAAGGACTCCAATCACACAAGTCTTCAAACATCTTCCATTCACGAATCATCAAGCAAGAAATATAAGTCTTTCTGCTCAGTGCATCTGCCACAACATTTGCCTTTCCTGGATGATAAAGGATAGTACAATCATGATCCTTCAATTTCTCCATCCATCTACGTTGTCTCATATTAAGCTCTTTTTGAGAAAACAAGTACTTCAAGCTTTTATGATCGGTAAAGACTTCAAATTTGGTTCCATACAAGTAATGCCTCCATTTATGCAAAGCAAAAATAATCGCAGCCAACTCTAAATCATGAGTAGGATAGTTCTTTTCATAAGGAGATAATTTTCGAGAAGCATAAGCTATTACCTTGCCATCTTGCATCAGAACACAACCCAATCCTTCTTTAGAAGCATCAGTGTAAACCATGAAATGCTCAGAACCACTAGGCAGAGCCAAGACTGGAGCTGTAGTCAAACGCCTTTTCAACTCCTGAAAACTTGCTTCACATTTGTCATTCCACTCAAAATAAATAGCTTTTCGAGTCATATTAGTCAATGGAGTAGAAATCTTGGAGAATCCCTCAATGAACCTCCGATAATAACTAGCCAAGCCCAAGAAACTACGGATCTCTGTCATTGTAGTTGGCCTTTTCCAATTTACAACTGCTTCAACCTTGGAAGGATCTACTGCAATACCAGTAGCAGACACAACATGTCCCAAGAATGAAACCTCTTCTAACCAGAAAGCACATTTGCTGAATTTTGCAAATAATTGTTTCTCACGAAGAACTTGTAATACCACTCTGAGATGTTGTTCATGCTCAGCCAGTGATTTAGAATATACAAGAATGTCATCAATGAATACCACCACGAAACAATCAAGATATGGTTTGAAAATACGGTTCATCAGATCCATAAATACAGCTGGAGCATTTGTCAAACCGAATGGCATAACAATAAACTCATAATGCCCATACCTGGTACGGAAAGCTGTCTTTGGTATATCCTCAGATCTGATTTTCAACTGATGATAACCACTTCTCAAGTCAAGCTTCGAATACACTACTGAACCCTGAAGCTGATCAAACAAGTCATCAATATGAGGTAACAGATATTTATTCTTGATAGTTACCTGATTAAGAACTTTGTAATCAATACACAATCGCAGAGTCCCATCTTTATTTCTGACAAATAACACTGGTGCACCCCACGGTGATACACTAGGCCTAATGAAGCCCCTTTCAAGTAATTCCTCAAGCTGTGTTTTTAACTCTCTCAACTCAGCTGGAGCCATTCTATAAGGTGCTTTAGAGATTGGTGCTGTACCTGGTAATAACTCAATACAGAACTCAAGCTCTCGATCAGGTGGCATGCTATACTCAGAAGAGAACACATCTGAAAATTCAGATACAACAGGAATATCCTCCATCTTGGGAACAGATAAACTCTGGTCAAGCACACATGCGAGATACCCGGCACAACCACGAGATAAAAGTTTTCTAGCTTTTAAAGCAGAAATAACATGTATAGCACATAAAGGCCTATCACCCTCAAAGGTAAAATCAGGCAAACCAGGAATAGAAAAAGTTAGTACTTTTCTATAACAATCAACAGATGCATGATGCACATAAAGCCAATCCATGCCAAGAATCACGTCAAAGTCCCTTATAGGTAACACGACTAGGTCAGCAAGAAGGGCATGATCACCCACAAGAACCTCACATTTCTTGTAAACCTCAGAAGTAAACATGCAATCTCCCATAGGGGAAGATACTTCTAGCACATAAGGCATAGAATCAGGAAGAACATGCAAATGCGACACAAAATGAGATGCCACATAAGAATGAGATGAGCCTGGATCTATCAAGACGCGCGCTCTCGTACTAAAAAGTAATATAGTACCTCGTATGACTGCAGAAGACTCAGCTACACCCTGCTGATCTAGAGCAAACACTCGACCCTGAACTTTCGGTCGACCCCCACTATCTCTCTTGGAACCTGAGGCCTGTTGACTTGTACCCCCAACTTGATTTCCTCTACTTTTAAGACAATTCTTAGCAAAGTGCCCCGCTTCACCACACACTAAACATTTTCCTTGCTTTGACCAACACTTGTCTTCAGAATGACCTTCTTTCGAACAAAAAGTACATACTCTCCTGGGACCTTGGACTGTTGTCCTCGAACCAGTTGATACACTACCTTTGCTTTCAGTTGGCTGTCGGAATCGACGATCTTGGCGGCCAGATTTACCACCTTTAGAACCAGATCCCTGAGTTTTCTCTGATACACGACCAGTCATGGTTGTTCCCAACTTCACCTTGTATTCTTCGATATCATTTTCAATAGTATAAGCCTTCTCCACTGCTTGATGATAACTAGAGAGCTGTAGAGAAATAAGTTGCTTCCTATACTCAGTCCTTAACCCTTTAACAAACCTCTGTGCCTTCTTGGCTTCATTTGGAACTAAGTGATCACAATACCTAGCCAATTCTGTGAACTTGGTTGAGTATTGCCCCACTGTCAGACTTCCCTGCTCCAGATTAAGAAATTCCATTTCCTTTCTATCTTGGACCACTGTTGGAATAAACTGTGCCTTGAATGCTTTAAGAAAATTCTCCCATGTCTGTGGTACACCTTCCAGTTCCCAGCTCTTATTCAACACTTGCCACCAATGTTCAGCGGCTTTCTCAAGTTTAAAGGTTGCAAAGGTTACCTTATCACCACTTGCACATCTCAAGGCTGTAAAGATCTTCTCAATACTTTCAATCCACTCCTCTGCCTTCTTAGCATCAAATTCCCCGTCAAAGCTACGAGGTTTCAACTTCAAGAACCTTGTAAGGCGATTAGGATAATCCCAGTCTACATTATCAACCATTTCTTCTTGAGGAGTTATAGATCTCAGCTGATTACTGCCACTAGTACCTTCAGAACTCATTGTACCTGTAGGTAAACACTCAGCGTTATTAATAACACCCCAAGACTCACCCATACCTATGCCATAGACCCTATCCAGACTTAGAGCAAAACAAGGTAGCTAAACAGGGTAGCTAAACCAGGGTAGCTCTGATACCAACCTGACACGCCCCCAGGTCCCGGGATCCCCTATTAGAACCTCGAACCCGGATGGGAGTGACTAACGAGGAACAAGAAACTTAACAAGAAACTTAATGACATTTGTTTAACAAATTGACATGATATATATACTCTAGAGTAAGGAGCTATACTAGCTCACAACACGAGTTCTAGACAAGAAAATTAAAACCAAACTTAAATACATACACAGCGGAAACATGCCTAGCACATAAGCTGGCATCAAGAGTACTATACAAGATGTCTAGTGACAACAAGAACTGAACAAGACTGTCTACCCCAAAATAAGGAGTTACAAAACCCATAGTACATAGTCCTCACCAAATGTAAAAGGACACAAGCCCAAAAGAATCACGACCCGCGTAGTAAGCTCCCAGCTATGTCGAGCCTCACTGCGCACTATCCTTCCTTCGATCTAAGGAAAACAATTAAACAAGGAACGGGGTGAGATAAATCTCAGTAAGCTATTAGATGCAACTACATGACATGTTATCATGCAATTCAAGTAGATACTCAAATAATCATGTATCAATTATCATCAAGTAACAAGTATATGAGAGGATAATCCACTCATCAAGTAGCACATAAGGCTAAACAAGCAAGTTATAAGGATATTGCTTCCTTCCTAATCCTCCCAAGAATACCATTGTTGTCGTAGCTTGTATTACTTTGACAATCCCGATCAATAACAGGAAACTGATTATTCAGTATGTATCAGAAGACCCGGTAACCAGTGTCATTCCCAGTATCAAAACTCACGAGTGTTCAAGACAGGAGTTTAGCATTCACTTAAGTCAGGCTTATTGCTCCAACTAAGGAAGCTATGCCCTTACTATGGCCGGTAGTAAGGGGTCAGGCGGAAATACATAGGGACCCGATTGTCACTTAAGCCCCAGCTCTCGTGACAAGCGTGAACCTATATATTTTCGAACAGGCAAGGAGAACCAGCTGGACTCACACAAAAAGGTACAAGTAGATATTTACTTGAACTACGGGAGAAGAACTAATCCAAAAGTAGTGGACTAGCTCAACAAGGAACATGCTTCAAGTAATCAAGAAGTCACCTTGTATCAAGCAAATGTATGAAATGTTTGCACATACACAACAAGAACATGTCTCATACAAGTAAGTGCTTATTCATAGCACTTTCAAGTTCACTACCATACTTATGTATTGGTGTCAAGTCAAGTACAAGATTTTATTATCTTATATTCAAGTCTTAATCCAATTCTTTGGATGTTCAAGTCACGTACAAGCTTTTAATGTCTTATACTTCAAGTTATAACTTCCAATCTTTGGACATTCAAGCAAGTATAAGAGTTATACATTTACTCTTACAAAATCCCAATCCTATTCTTAGGATGTTCAAGTCTAAGACCTTATGCTAATGCCTCTAAGGTACACAATTACACTTGCTAGGACATCTTATACTAAGGCTATATACCTTAGAATAGATAAGCTTTCAATCTCATTTGGATTTAAAATACTTTATTTGGAACAGGGGACCGGGCGGGCGCTCAAGTGGGACCGGGCGGGCGCTCATCCAAACTTTCTAAAACCCATAACTTTCTGGTCAAAAGGGCGGGCGCCTGGTGACCAACCGGGCGGGCGCCTGGTCCATATTACAGCAAACCCCAATTTTCTTTCCAGGCTTAAAATTGTCCGTCCCACGCGTAGGAGTAACTTTTTACTACCAATTTCACAACTGCAAAAAGTCATAACATAATCAAACTAGTATTTCCCAAGTTCTTTCACCATTTACACAGAAGAATAATTACTCCCTTTGTCCCAAATTTACAAGTACCGCAAAATTCATCCCAAACACGAAATTAACATTCACAAGTATCGAGAATAACATTTATGCATGTTATTACAAGTAAGGGGGAGCTAATAACTTACCTAGTCAAAATTCAAGTTGACCCAAACTTATTTCTGTTCGGCCTGGAATGCTCTATTCAACGCCACGAATATTAATCCGGGATCAGAATCAAGAACGGAGGGATAATTAAACTCGAGGAGTCGAGAATAGGCAAAACCCAAACCCTAGCTGTTTAGGACAGAAGGAGCAACATAAGAAATTTATGTTTGGGGATGAACATCCCAGTTAAACCAAGATATACTTGGAAGTTTCACGAAATGACACTTAGGCCCCTCAAGTTTCACTTTTAACAAAAAGACCCCTAAAGTCCAATTTTCACAAATGACCCAAAAGTCAAAACTAGACATTTAACCACCTTAACTATTTAAAGCAGTTAAAAATTTAACTCAAGTAAAACTAACACATAATATGCAAGTTCAAGTATTTAACAAGTATGTCAAATATTTAACAAGAAATTCGATGGGTGTTACAGAGTGCTCGAATTAACTGGATCCTTTGTGGTCAAATGTGATATGGGAATTGTGTTATCATTGTTAAGATTGTTGGAACACTTTAATTGTGTGTTGTTGGTTCATTTCACTTTCTTGGTGACTTCTTGGTATGGTTCCCTACTTTGGAACCCTAAGTTGTTTAATTAAGCTAGTATTTATTACTTAGCATTTATTTGAAAGTCCAGCTGGTATTTGTGGTTGTGTCGAGCGATGTGAGATATTGTGATGGCACCGGCCAAGTCCATTATGGTGTCGACCATTGTTTTGCCCTTATTTTCCTCTTCCAGATCGGCCTTGGTTGAGACGTTTGGAGCATGACTTTGTGGCATGGCTCCCGCCCTTTGTGGCACATTACCTTGTTATTGGTTCCGGTACCGGGGATTTCTCTTCAGCTTTCATGCTATTATGAAGATGTTGTTGGTTGGTTATTGAAGCTGCGCAGCGACCTTTATTTGGTTTATCGGTTTGGAAAGCCTTGGCTATATCCTTTGTTATGTGTTTATTTCCGCTGCTATCTGATATATGATAATTGCTATCTGTTAAGTGATAAATGCTATGTGTTATGTGATATTTATTATTGTTTATTGCTTCTTGTATCATAGCATGTCATGTAGTTGCATTAGTAACTTATTAAGATTTATCTCACCCCCTTTCTTTTTATCTTTGTTTTTCCTTAACCCCCCCCCCAAGGTGGAAAGGATTAGACTCGCTGATCACGAGGACGTCGCGAGGGTTGAGCTTTTGGGGCAAGTGTATATTGGTGGGTTTACATTATATAAATATGTAACTCTTTTGGGGATAGTTGTACCACACTTTGACGTCACTAAGATTTGTATATTTTATTATTTTGTAGTGTGAGCTTATGGGGCTTACACTAGTTAATTGTAGATGTTAAATTGTTTTCCAAAACCTTGTGTTATCATCTTTTGCGATGAAATGAAATTTTTATCTCCGATATTTTGGTATTTTGATTAGTAAGTCGACGTCCAGCTCGCGATCTCGGGCCCGCGGGGTTCGGGGTCGCGACAGTTGGTATCAGAGCTATGGTTTGGCTCTAAGTATAAGTCTAGGTGGACTAGTATGACCTAGGTGGGTAGTTGTGTTCGGAGTGAGTAACGGTTGATGTCTTATACAGGTAATTGTTTGAAATGGCTAGAAGGAGAGCAGGCAAAGGCTCTAGTGGAGCACAGAATCAGAATGACTTAAGGGAAGAGAACCGGGCAATGTTTCAAGGAATGTTTGAGGCCGCTATGAAGGCCATTCATGATCAAGGGCCACGAGAAGAGCATGTGGCACCACCTCGATATGGTTTGGAGCAATTCTTGAAACTGAAACCGGCAGAGTTCGATGGTGAGCCCGATGTGAAGAAGGCCGAACTATGGGTTGAGTCTATGGAGAAAATCTATGATGTGTTTGGATGCACGGACGAGGATAGGGTCCGGTTTGTGGCTTATAAGCTTGTGGGTGCCGCCGAGCATTGGTGGAAAGGAGTTAAAGCTAGTTGGGATGACACTCACACAGTGTATGCATGGGAATTGTTTGTGCGGAAGTTCAAAGAGCATTTCATTCCGGTAGTGGATCAGAACCGAAAGGAGATCGAGCTACTCAACTTGGAGCAAGGTTTGTTGTCTATAGCTCAGTACTCGGCTAAGTTCACAGAATTAGCCCGGTATTGTGACTATCTTGTGCGGACCGAGGAGCAGAAAGCTATGAGATTCATCCGGGGTTTGAAGACTTCTATTCGGACTCAGCTTATAGCCCAAAGGATTGTGACATTTCAGGATGCGGTAGACCGTGCATACTTGATTGAGCAAGATATTGGGGAACATAAGAGGAAGACCGAAGTAGCTAACCCGAGTAAGCAAGGAGCGCAGAGCAAGTCACAACCAAGGAGTGATAACCGAGGTAACTTTGGGGGACAATCTCAGTTCCGAGGGCAACCGACCCCAAGGAACCTGGGTGCCACTTCCGGGAACCAAAGGAACCAAAATAGGAGACTTTGTTCCTATTGCCAAAAAGAAGGCCATTCAGAGGACCGGTGTTGGAAGAAACAGGGAAGGTGCACCAATTGTGGCCAAATGGGGCATTATGTGAGGGATTGTCCAAGGAATAGAGGTCAACCGTCTGGGGTAGGAGCTGGTGCTCCTCAGGGTCAGAAAAGGGACGCTACGGGAAAGCCCAAGGTCCAAGGGAAAGTGTTTGCAATGAATCAACAACAAGCCACAGATGATCCCACAGTTATTGGAGGTATTATTTCTATATCTAGTGTGAGCGCACGAGCGTTAGTAGATCCAGGATCATCTCATTCATACATTTCTGTGCAATTTGCTTCTTTACTAAATGCTGCATCTGAGTCTTTACCCTATGTGTTAGAGGTGTCGACCCCTATAGGAGAATGTTTGGTGACCGATAGAGTCTTCCGTGCTTGTGACGTGCTTATATGTGGTCATGTCTTGTGTGCGGACTTGGTAGTCCTTCCTATTCAGGACTTTGATGTTATTTTGGGTATGGATTGGTTGAGCAAGTTTCATGCCTCTGTTGATTGTCGTAGGAAAGTTGTTACTTTTGCTATTCCTAATGTGCCTAAATTTGTTTTTGAGGCTATGCCTTTGGGTAGAAATTTTCGTATCATTTCTTATGTGAAAGCGAGAAAATTATTGCACCGTGGTTGTGAGGGGTATTTGGCTAGTGTGCTTGATACTAGGAAAGAATCCCCTAGTTTGGAGAGTGTTCGGGTAGTTAGGGAATTTCCCGATGTTTTCTCTTCTGAGTATGATATGCCTCCCGATCGTGAGATAGAATTTTGTATAGATCTTTTGCCGGGTACGGCTCCGATTTCGAAAGCACCGTATAGGTTGGCTCCCGCAGAGTTGAAGGAATTAAAGGTTCAATTGCAAGAGTTGCTTGATCGAGGGTTTATCCGCCCTAGTGTTTCCCCGTGGGGAGCACCGGTTTTGTTTGTGCGGAAGAAAGATGGTTCCTTGAGATTGTGTATCGACTACCGAAAGTTGAATCAGGTTACAGTGAAGAACAAGTATCCTCTACCTCACATTGATGATTTGTTTGATCAGCTTCAAGGCTCAGTTGTGTTCTCTAAGCTTGATTTGAGGAGTGGGTACCATCAGTTGAAAATTCGATCGGAGGATATTCCGAAGACGGCTTTCCGCACCCGTTATGGTCATTATGAATTCTTGGTTATGCCGTTTGGGTTGACTAACGCGCCGGCCGTGTTTATGGATTTGATGAATCGGGTTTTCCATCCTTATCTTGATTCGTTCATGGTGGTCTTTATTGATGATATACTCGTCTACTCTAAATCCCGAGAGGAGCACGAGCAGCACTTGAGGACAGTTTTATCCGTTCTTGCGAGGGAGAAATTATTTGCGAAGTTTAGTAAATGCGAATTTTGGCTCGAGAAGGTTTCTTTTCTGGGCCATGTGATTTCTAAAGATGGGATTTCGGTGGATCCTTCAAAGATTGAAGCCATAGTGGATTGGAAGAGACCCGAGTCAGTGACCGAGATTCGTAGCTTTCTGGGTTTGGCCGGGTATTATCGAAGATTTATTGAGGGGTTTTCGAGGATTGCTACTCCGATGACTCAGTTGACCCGGAAGGATGTACCGTTTGTGTGGAGTGAAAAATGCCAAAGTAGCTTCGAGGAATTGAAGAAGAGGTTGACTACCGCACCGATCTTGACCTTGCCGAACGGAAATGACGATTTAGTAATTTACAGTGATGCTTCGAAAGAGGGTTTGGGTTGTGTTTTGATGCAGAATGGGAAAGTGATTGCGTATGCTTCGAGGAAGTTGAGCCCGAGTGAACAGAATTATCCTACACACGATATGGAGTTGGCGGCGATAGTCTTTGCGTTGCACAAATGGAAGCACTACCTTTATGGGGCGATGTTTGAAATTTTTACCGATCACAAGAGTTTGAAATACCTTTTCTCCCAGAAAGAGTTGAACAATAGGCAACGCCGATGGATGGAATTGCTGAAGGATTATGATTGTACGATTTCCTATCATCTGGGGAAGGCGAATGTTGTAGCAGATGCGATTAGTAGAAAATCTTATGTGGCTTCGATGATGGTCCGTGAGTGGAAAATGCTTGAGGATGTTCGAGATTGGTCTCCTCGTGAATCGAGACATGGGGCTATTTTTGCGAATATTAGGGTATTTCCGACCCTAATTCAGAGGATAAAGGAAGCTCAGAAAGAAGATTCCGAGTTGGTGAAGATAATGGGTAAATTGAAGGAAAAGAACTTCGAGGATTTTTCTTTGAGTTCGAGTGGAGTTTTGACTTTCCGTGATCGTTTGTGCGTACCCGACGTTGGTGGAATAAAGAGGCAAGTTTTAGATGAAGGTCACAAATCGAGATATACTATTCATCCGGGTAGCACGAAGATGTACCAGAATCTGAAGCAACATTTTTGGTGGAATAATATGAAAAGGGAAATAGCTGAGTATGTTTCGAAATGTTTAACTTGTCAGCAGGTCAAAGCCGAGCATCAGAGACCCGCGGGACTACTTCAGCCGTTAGAGATTCCCGAGTGGAAATGGGAGCATGTGACTATGGATTTCGTTACGGGACTACCTCGTACCCGTAGGAAGTATGACAGTGTTTGGGTGATCGTGGATAGATTGACCAAGAGTGCACATTTCTTGCCTATTGACATTAGGTACTCGATGGAAAAGCTTGCGACCCTTTACATTGATGAGATTGTGAGATTGCATGGGGTTCTGGTTAGCATTGTGTCAGATCGAGACCCGAGGTTTACTTCTAGATTCTGGAAGGCGTTTCAAGAAGCTTTGGGTACAGATTTGCGGTTCAGCACAACTTTTCACCCCCAGACCGATGGTCAATCTGAGAGGACCATTCAGATTTTGGAGGATATGTTGCGAGCTTGTTCGATAGACTTTTCCGATTCATGGGATAGACATTTACCGTTAGTGGAGTTCTCTTACAACAACAGTTATCAGGCTAGTATCGAGATGGCACCGTATGAGGCCTTGTATGGAAGAAAGTGTAGATCGCCTATCTGTTGGGATGAGGTCGGTGAAACGAAGATCGTGGGTATTGATTTGCTTCAGGATTCAGTTGAGAAAGTCAGGGTTATCCGGGATCGATTGAAAACAGCCCAGAGTCTACATAAGATCTATGCAGATAACCGAAGGCGAGATCTTAGTTTTCAGACCGGTGATTCTGTGTTCTTGAAAGTATCTCCAAAGGTGGGTATTCGTAGGTTTGGGAAGAAATGCAAATTGGCTCCGAGGTTTATTGGCCCGTTTGAGATTTTGGGAAAGGTTGGACTTCTAGCGTATCGTCTTGCGTTACCGCCATCTTTGGACCGGTTACATAATGTTTTTCACGTTTCTATGCTTCGGAAGTATGTTCATGATCCATCTCACGTGTTACCGAGGGTACCGGGGGATATCGAGCCGGATATAACTTATGAGGAACGACCGGTTCGGATTTTAGATGCCAAAGTCCAAGATTTGAGAAACAAAAGCATTGCGTTGGTTCGAGTTCTTTGGAGGAATCACAATGTTGAGGAATCGACGTGGGAGCTCCGAGATGAGATCGAGAGGAAATATCCGTGGCTTTTTAATTCGGGTAAGTCTCGTTAAAATTCGGGTCGAATTTTCTTTAAGGGGGAGTGAATATCACGACCCGAAAACTAGGCTCTATTTTATTAGTAATAAATAATTATTATTTATTTATTTATTTGATTTAAATATTTATGTGTGCATTTCATGTGTTATAATAATTTATGCCTAGCATTTTATTTAGGCCAATTGTGTTATTGTAGAAGAGTTAAGTCTTATTTGTTAGTGGGGGAGTTTATTAGTAAAAGGTGGTAGTAAGGGAGGGGTCAAAGTGTAAGATTTCAAATTCATCATCTTCTCCCTACTCCCTCCCTCACCCTATCACCCTCACTCACACTCCACCTCCATCTCTCTCCCAGCACATCTCTCTCTCTCTCTCTACATTGGGTAAGTTTTCTTCTCTCACTTCTCTCTACATTTCCATGATCTTCCTCTTGTTATTTCTCATTTCTTAAAACGTGCAACTTGTTTAGATCGTCGTTAGGATCGTAGAGGGCTAAAAATATTCGAGTTCCGGCAACTTTGAGAAAATTCGGGTAAGTTACTTTTCCCCCCATTGATGCTAAAAATATTCATCCTATGCTTAGATGATACTATGATTTCCATTTATTGCTTCTTTGGTTGATTTTGAGATGATCTTCATTTTTATTCATTTTTGCGAAATTTTGGTATTTGAATCTTGTGTTGGGTTCTAAATGTTGTTATTTAGTCCCATTGCAAGTCTATAAGTTGTTTTGGTTCATAGTTGTGTATATTGTAAGTCTTGGTTCCAAGTATTTGTGAAATGGTGAAGATTTGAGTTTGGTTTGAGTTTTGGATTGAAAATTGTAGAAACCCAGATTTTTGGCCGGAATTTGCCTTTCCGGGCAAGGAGGCGCGCGCACCCTCTCCTCCTCCAAACTTGATTTTCCTTCTGATCTAGGAGGCGCGCGCACCCTCTCCCCTGTTGTGAAATTTATTTCCCCTTTTTGTCTAATCTTTCGAGGGCCATATCTTGTTCATCCGGACTCCGTTTTAGGCGTATAAATTATCGTTTTAAATCTCTCCTTAAGCTCTTCGAGATGAGTGAGTAAATTTGGTTGAGTGCTCGAATTAACTGGATCCTTTGTGGTCAAATGTGATATGGGAATTGTGTTATCATTGCTAAGATTGTTGGAACACTTTAATTGTGTGTTGTTGGTTCATTTCACTTTCTTGGTGACTTCTTGGTATGGTTCCCTACTTTGGAACCCTAAGTTGTTTAATTAAGCTAGTATTTATTAATTAGCATTTATTTGAAAGTCCAGCTGGTATTTGTGGTTGTGTCGGGCGATGTGAGATATTGTGATCGCACCGGCCAAGTCCATTATGGTGTCGACCATTGTTTTGCCCTTATTTTCCTCTTCCAGATCGGCCTTGGTTGAGACGTTTGGAGCATGACTTTGTGGCATGGCTCCCGCCCTTTGTGGCACATTACCTTGTTATTGGTTCCGGTACCGGGGATTTCTCTTCAGCTTTCATGCTATTATGAAGATGTTGTTGGTTGGTTATTGAAGCTGCGCAACGACCTTTATTTGGTTTATCGGTTTGGAAAACCTTGGCTATATCCTTTGTTATGTGTTTATTTCCGCTGCTATCTGATATATGATAATTGCTATCTGTTAAATGATAAATGCTATGTGCTATGTGATATTTATTATTGTTTATTGCTTCTTGTATCATAGCATGTCATGTAGTTGCATTAGTAACTTATTGAGATTTATCTCACCCCCTTTCTTTTTATCTTTGTTTTTCCTTAACCCCCCCAAGTGGAAAGGATTAGACTCGCTGATCACGAGGACGTCGCGAGGGTTGAGCTTTAGGGGCAAGTGTATATTGGTGGGTTTACATTATATAAATGTGTAACTCTTTTGGGGATAGTTGTACCACACTTTAACGTCACTAAGATTTGTATATTTTATTATTTTGTAGTGTGAGCTTATGGGGCTTACACTAGTTAATTGTAGATGTTAAATTGTTTTCCAAAACCTTGTGTTATCATTTTTTGCGATGAAATGAAATTTTTATCTCCGATATTTTGGTATTTTGATTAGTAAGTCGACGTCCAGCTCGCGATCTCGGGCCCGCGGGGTTCGGGGTCGCGACAGAGGTTCTTATTCGTTAACTAAGGATAATGATTCTCAATTATTAAGAGGGTGTTAGACATATTCATGTTGGATGAAAGAATTAATTATCATTGCATCCTACCTCCAAATTACCCTATACCCCATCCGTTTCATGTCACTTGAGACTTATTTCCTTTTTCGTCCGTTCCACGTGACCTGAGACTGCCCAAAATGGTAAAGAATGTTTACTATTTTCCCACTCATTCTCTCTCCTACTTTACTTTTACATTCACAACACCAATCAACTTACTATTCTTCCTACTCATTTTCTCTCCTATTTAATTTTTTATACTCACAAACACCTCCTCCCAGTATTTCTCTGTCTTGCTTTTCCTTAAATTGTGTGCCAAAATTTTTAGTCTCAAGTCACATAAAACAGAAGGAGTATTCTATCAAGCATCAAGCATCAAGCATCAAACATCAAACATAAGTGCTTCATACATCAAACGCAACTAAAATCAATAACAAATACGTAAAAGGTTTCACACGGGTGACGAACCCACTCACCTTTGCCAAAGTTATACATGGGCCAAAAGCCCAAAATATTAAGCCCCAATCTATTTAGTTTATAAACAAACCGACTCTATCATCATCATCGTACAGTCGGACTCGAATTTCCGGGGAAATTAAAGGGGAACGCGAAATCATACTTTCATTATCGTTCATCCACTCCATCCCTACAAGATTGTAATTGAACCAGAGAGAACAGCAGCTGAGCAATTAGACATCTATCTCCGATTTTGCATCCCTCCCTTATTTTGATTCCTCTCATAAAATTTCTTAGGGTTCGGCTCCTGCATATATTCAAACATGGCGACTGCATCAGGTTTGCTTCCACCGTTTCCCCCAAATTTTCTGGGCGAATTAGTTGTTGTTGTTTTTTTTCCCTATTTCGATTGACTATATCGTCATCCTGGGTCGGATTTGATCCTGGATAAACAGTTTTTCTCGTTTATTTGGATTACATTAAAAATTTCGATCAGTTAACGAATTGTGCATCTTGCTAGCTATTTGTTCATCGAGTGCCAAATTGTTCTTTTGAATTAGTTCTTTATTGAATTCATAAGTTCTTATATCTATTTTCCTGATTATAGGGACTCTGGTAACAGCTGAGTCTAGTGATTGTCGGATTTTTGTTCGATTTTAGGGTTTCGGTTAGTTTAGAGTTGGTTCTTGGTTTCAGTAAATAGGAATGTGCGACAACTTCGCTTTTTATCACCATGAGTTATGCTGCCTTCACAGTTGGAAGTTAGCTGAGAAATTCTGTGATTTGATTTTCATTCTTATGCTGTTATTAAGACCAATGTACTTTTAGGAAGTGTATTCTGTAATTAATTTTTGAAAGTTGTAATTGCGTGTGTAATCATTTGCTCGCAGTAATTAATAATGAGAAATACGCAAGGCACATGTTTTTGCTGGTTTAAATTGAGAATCTCTTTCTAAACTCAGTTTTGTGAGAATGCGTTCTTTAAACGCAGGAGCAGATGAGATGTTTTGATTTGATGCCCTATGATCATTTCATTTCCTCTTTCTTCTTGTTGCAGTCATTGATTAAGCAGATATATACTTGCCATGGAGTGGCAAAATATGAATGCATTGTATTTCTTTCATTGTCTTTTTTCGTTTTTGGCTGATTAGGATTTTGAGTAACAAAAAACAGCTTATGCGAATTGTTGTTGGTTGCCTTCTTTTTTGCTCTTTCCTTTCTCTTCAATCGCTGACATCCATGCTTTTGGTGATAATTCTAGTGGCTTTCAAATCTCGGGAGGACCATCGGAAGCAGATGGAATTGGAAGAAGCAAGAAAGGCTGGACTTGCGCCAGCCGAGGTTGATGAGGATGGAAAAGAAATTAATCCACATATTCCACAGTATATGTCATCTGCTCCTTGGTATCTCAATGCAGAAAGACCGGTAAATTCTTTGAACTCTTGTTATTTGGTAAATATTCACTTGGTGTAATGGCTACTAAACTTTTGATGTTCATGTGTTGTGTAGAGTTTAAAACATCAACGGAAATGGAAGTCTGACCCAAATTATTCAAAAACTTGGTACGACAGAGGGATAAAAATATTTCAGGCCGACAAGTACAGGAAAGGTGCATGCGAAAAGTAAGCAGATACATAATCTCTTTATTCGTTGCCATTATATGGTTGACTGTTTTTGTTTATGTTATGCTAAGTTTGTATGCTTTCATACAATTTCTGAGTGTCCTTATTGTTTGTGGAGTTAGGAAATTTTTTAAATGGGGTCAAGATAATTTTTTTGTATAGAATAGTATGATGTAGCAATTACTAAAGTTAATTTAAACCGGGGGGGGGGGGCAAAAATTAACTGTCATTCCAAAGAGTGTTGGTTCTTCTTACTTTACATTGGTTGGTCATATCCCACTCCCACATATCAGCTGTTCTCTATAAGCTGTGGTGTGAATGGAGTATCTGTATGTTTGTCTTTTGGCTTTTTGCATGCTTGCTTGTACAGTTTGCATGTACTAACAGGGGAATTCCTGCGTCAGCTGTTGTGTAGCTGCACTGGCGGATGCACGTTGGGGTGAGGGGGTCACTTGGACACCCCTGAGTTTACCCTTTATTCCATTTTAGCCCTTTGTTGTTTAAGTAAAAACTCTTGTTATTACCTTAGTTGACCCCACTCAAATTTTGTAATTTGACCCTCCTCAAAATTGTGTATTTATATTCTACACTCTCTATGTCTCATATTATACCAAAATGAAAATTTATTTTACAGAGACATTTTTTCTCAAACTAAATACCCCTTCCATCCTATAATAAAATAGTTACTTCACTTTTGGGCTTCCAATAACAAACTCAAAATGGAAACTTGATATAAAATCTTTATTCATGTAAATTTATAACAAGAATGCACTTACTATTCTCCACCTCATATTCTCTCTCATACTATACTTTTCATACTCACAAATATCTAATCCAATCGAGTTGGTCTTATAAAAAACGTGTTTTTCCTAACACTAGGACAAACATATTTTTATTAGAGGCGGTGACATTTTTGTAAATAAATTGGCACTTGTTTTAAAACAAGCGGTGACATTTTTGTAAATAACTGGCAAGCGTTCATCTGCATCGTAAATACCAATGCCAATGCTACACAATTCTAGTGATTCTTACTGGCGTTTACAAACATAGAAGAAACTGGCGCTTTTATCAAGTGTCAGTCCTAATGTTACAAAGTGTCAAACATCTTTACTGATATTAATAAGCATTGACACTCGCTCTTGTGATAAATGTCAGTGGCGGTGTTCAAAAGTGCCAGCCATTTACATTGGCATTTATAAACATTGGAGCTGGAAGCTTTTACTAAGTGTATAGTGTTAATATGTGCCACTGCATGTGTTAAAAAGTGCGCCATTGTTAGTGTTTAAGATTGTCAGTCGTGAAAAGTAAACATTTTCAGAATGTCTATCACATAAAAAATACACATTCATAATTTGTTTGTCGTTGTTGACGTGGTAGTTAAATTTTTACTCTAAATATGCTCTTATCTTTATTGTTATTTGAACTCATAATTACGAAAATAAGTTCTATTTGCAAATTAAATATTTGGGATTTCAATATGTGAATCATTTCTATCGCTACCTTAAAATTTGACCCCCTAACTAAAATTTCTAGATCCGCCACTGTGTAGTTGGTATTGTTTATAGCTTCAGAAGAATGCCAATGTTTCTTGGAAGTTACATTTAGTAGGTGATGGTTAATTCTTTTTTTGTTTTAAATCCTAAATTTCATGTTAATGATTGATGAACTAATGCCAGCATGAGTTTTGAAGTTTTTAGGAAAAGCATTCTACATCTTCTTACTCAATATGTAAAGAATGATGTTCAAATTCATATGTGCTTCTGCAGCTGTGGAGCTGCTACACACACTGCAAAGACATGCATGGATAGGCCTCGCAAGTTGGGAGCAAAATGGACGAGCTTAAATATTGCACCAGATGAGAAAATAGAAACGTTTGAACTTGATTATGATGGAAAAAGGGATAGGTGGAATGGTTATGATGCAGCATCATATGCCCATGTCATTGAAAGATATGAAGCTAGGGATGAAGCCAGAAGAAAATTTTTGAAGGAGCAGCAGCTTAAAAAGCTAGAAGAGAAAAACAATAGTCAAAGCGGAGAAGGTGGTGTGAGTGATGACGAGGACAATGAGGATGCCTTAAAGGTAGATGAAGCGAAGGTCGATGAGAGCAAACAGATGGATTTCGCGAAGGTTGAGAAGCGAGTGCGTACCACTGGTGGTGGAAGCACAGGAACTGTTAGGTGAGTCTTTTATTGTGCTGATCACACATTTATGCTGTTCTGTATTTCCCTAATCTTTTTGTTGGGATGGGGTAGGTGGTCTTTTTTCTGTTTAATTGATTCTTGTGCAATGTTGTTCAGCTGTGTACTTGGTTTTGTCATTATATTTGTTCCATTTCCTTAAAAGTATGAATTCTGATACAATTTAAGTCCAGGAACCTACGTATTCGAGAGGATACTGCAAAATACCTTCTCAATCTTGATGTCAACTCTGCCCACTATGATCCTAAAACTCGATCTATGCGTGAGGATCCTCTTCCAGATATGGATCCAAATGAGAAGTTTTATGCTGTGAGTATCCCCATATGTCATGACTCATGATTATGCTGATGTTTTAGTTTTATTGCGTATGTATTTTAGCATTCTGAGCTTTCTACTCTTTCAATTCTAGGGGGATAATCAAAACAGAGTTAGTGGTCAAGCCTTGGAGTTCAAGCAGCTCAACACGCATGCTTGGGAATCGTTTGAAAAGGGAAATGACGTGCATATGCAAGCTGCCCCATCACAAGCTGAATTGCTCTTTAAGAACTTTAAGGTTAATAAAGAGAAATTGAAGTCCCAAGTGAAAGATACCATTATGGAGAAGTATGGGAATGCAGCCACTGATGAAGCGCTCCCAAAAGAGCTCTTGCTGGGGCAAACTGAACTAGAGGTTGAGTATGATCGTGCTGGAAGGATCATAAAGGGCCAGGTAATTTTTCGTCAGCATTCTGTTGCTGTATTACTCCCTCTGTCCCGGAATAAATGTCATAGTTGACAAGTCAATGTTTTAAAGCTTTTAGTGTGTTTACTGTTTCCTTGATTGCCTCAATCCATTCATATGAGTAGAGTGACACCTCGAATGGTATTGCAATGCATGTGCTTATTAGAATGGGTAGTATAGGAAGATCACCAATCTTCAAACCTTAATTTTTAGTATGGCGACATTTATTTTTGGACAAACGAAAATGGAAAGTAGGACATTTATTCCGTGACAGTGGGAGTATATGAATTCATTTTTCTTCATTTGTTAATTATACTCCGTCTTTTGATTTATGTCTTGATTCTCGGTATTGGTGCCATTCACCAGCATTCAAGCATATAAGATGGTTATATTTATGGGATATGATAGATGCTTGAAGAAATCAAAACTCAAACCATAGCTTTCATAGAACTTGATTTTTCAGTTTTGGAAATAATGATCTTTCTTAGTCATATTTGGATGGGATTCCTATTAACAAGGGTAATCTAGGAGAGATAATATATACTATACCAGAGTTCTTGACATCCATATGTGAAATGATTGCTTCAATCTTTTTATTTGTATATTCGATACACTGGTACAAACGAAAGTTCTTCTTTACTGTGGGCAGGTTGGTATGAACTTTGGTTGCTTCAAAACTTGCTATTCTGCAACATCTAACTAAGCTGCTGGAAACATTTTTCTGGTTGCCTATATTGTATATGGCAGTGAAAGTATCATCTTATGACTTAAATGGTATCATGAGTTTTACAATATCAACTTACCTGGAAAATAACAGTATAGGTATTGTGTTTACAATTTTAAGATGTTCTACTTACAAAATAGCGATTTTCTAACCCTAGCACCCTAGCTTGCATCTGACTCCTTTTGGGTTCTAATATAAGACTTGCTAACCTCAACCCAATTTTTGCCACGAGCACTGATAAATGATAGGTCTCGAAAAGGTGGGGCGTGTGTATTCCAGTTTGATTCATGGAGCTTGGAAATAAATACTTCCGAGTACCTTTGCTTTTGTAGTGAGAGTGACTATGGTCAAGTGGCTCGACTTTAGTTCAAAAAATACGCTTGTTTTTTATAATGGGTTATTAAATGATTTGGGAGTTGTGGCTGAATGGTAGTAGATGTTGGCAGGGCTGTCTTTATGAGTGAACATATATTTTCAGTAGAAAGAATTTGAAAAGTTGGGTCTGAGAGGTTCCATGGAGGACATCAGGTTAAAACAAATAACTACAATTCCTATGATTGATAAGTTGGAGATGCAAGAACCAAGGAGTCCTCTACATTTGTCTTTTGTGCTAGTGGACTGTGTGTGGTGTGCTTGCTAACATTTGGAGCAAAGTTTTCTCTGATCTTTTGGAGGGCTGCATGAATGAAGAATTGGGGGATTGAATGAGTCGGTCTTGTAAGTTTATGGCCTTTCTCAATGCTGTCACCTCTGTCCTTTTGAAAATTTGCATGTTACAAAGGGACATATTACAATTATTAATTTATTTTCTAAAAATTAAAGTTCTCTTTAACTTTTGGTGTTATGGTTTTGATTAAACGTTGCCATTTCATGTACGCATTAATTTAAGTCGCTGTATCTAACAGACCTTTGAATCCTCTGGGCTCTGGCAGTGTGACCTAATAGGGAACTTGACCCGGTAGGAAAGCAGATAGGTCCCTGAATCTACAAATTAAATAATGTCGTGATTGGAATTTGACTGCTACTTCCTTTAAGGCATACTTCGATTATGAAATGAACAAGTTGAATGTTGTATTATTTGCAGGAGATGGCTCTTCCGAAGAGCAAGTATGAAGAAGACGTTTATATCAATAATCACACTAGTGTTTGGGGTTCATGGTGGAAGGATCATCAGTGGGGCTACAAGTGCTGCAAACAGTTTGTTAGGAACAGCTATTGTACAGGTGCTGCTGGAATTGAAGCTGCTGAAGCTGCATCAGACCTTATGAAAGCTAACATCGCTCGTAAAGAAGCTACTGAAGGTTTGCATTATCTTATTTTCACTGTCTTCTAGAACATACACACACACACACACACTCTCTCTCTCTGAAGTTGGTAGTGTACAAAATTTGACTGTTCTAGTCTTACTCTTGATATCTGATGGGTTAACGTGTAATACCCCGAAATGATGGACTGCAGTATATTTATGGTTTTTGTTTTCGTTATCGTCATCCTTCCCAAGTGAATTTGATCACCGTATTTTTGTTGATGCTCTTATTTGATGTTTCAGTCTGTTGTTTCGTCTTGTTTATGTTGATGTGAGATAGTAATCTTCTATGGTTTCTGTAGCTTTATATGTACCCTCCGCCCATAACCATACGTCTCACTTTCTATTTTAGATTTGTCACACTACTCTAAATTAAGCTATAACACACCCCCACACACACACCCACACACCCCCAAAATAAAAAATATAATAAAATAAAAATAAATAATAAAATGAGATTTATGTATCAAACCCGAAAATAGAACAATTGAGACCTATTTCTTGGGATGGAAAGGTCAAGTTAAATAATTTTCAGTACCTGAAAACTTTTAGATGTCTCATGTTCACTTCGTTCTAATCCCATTATTATTGTCAAACCAGAGGAGCCAGCCCCAACTGAGGAGAAGCGACTTGCCACTTGGGGAACCGATGTTCCTGACGATTTGGTTTTGGACCAGGCAAAACTAGCTGAATCACTAAAGAAGGTAAATCATTCACAACTTGTTTTTAATCTCTCATCGTCTTTCCTCGTGCTTCACCATGGTTGTTATCTGCCTATGCCTAAAATTCTTTCATTTTAACAGTTTCAGTTTCCCGGGCTTTGTTTTGTTAATTTACTTGGCAGAGGCTGTGTTTCTTTGTATCTCTGTTTTTGTTCCTTTCTTGGGTTTTTGTGTGTGTGTGCGCGCGCAACTCGATACTGAATTCTTTTATTTACATGTATACAGGAGGATGTAAGGAGAAGAGAGGAGAAAGATGAGAGGAAGCGCAAATACAATGTCAAGTGGAATGATGAGGTATATATATATATATATATATATACACGCACACATGTACATATTTTATATACTATGTACTCCCTCCGTCTCAAAATAGATGTCGTTTTGGAGTGTTTCACACATATTAAGAAATGTCATTAATGCATGTGAAGAAGTCCCAAATACCCCTAAAGTAATTCAACTACCTAGGTAATTAAATGGTTAGGCAAGAGATAGTTCACTATCATTATTAAGGGTATAATTGGTATAGAGCAATAAAAAAGCTTTGAAAATAGTGAAACGACAAGTATTTTGAGACAAAATTTAACTCCCAAACGACATGTTTTGAGACGGAGGGAGTATATTACTCCATATATATATATATATATATAGGGTCGTTCTCCAATGAGAACCATTTAAAATGAGAACCGTGAGAACCAAGCATAATCGTTTGATTAAATGCAAAATCAAAGGTTCAGAGTATAGATACAGTGAATACACTTGGATACAGTAGCTAATTTTCAAAATACATTTGGATACATTAGTCATTTAAGCTATTGTATCCAAGTACAATTTAAAAAAACACTTGGATACAGTAGTTATTTAGCTAGTGTATCCAAGTGCAATATCAAATTTAGGTATTGTATCCAAGTGTATCCACTGTATATATAATCTGGACCCTTGATTTTGATTCTAATCTAATGGTTCTCACGGTTCTCACACAATTGTGGTTCTCATTTGAGCACTTACCTATATGTATAGTCATATTAGTTGTCGTGGAATCGTTTTGCACTTGTTGCATATTTCTAATCTTTTCTTTGGTTTTGTAATGTGAAGGTTACGGCTGAGGATATGGAGGCATACAGGATGAAACGGACCCATCATGATGATCCAATGAAGGACTTCCTAAACTAAATTCCTACGGGACTGTCAGATTGCCCACCCGTACTCATGTAAGCTCTTCCCATGGCTGTGGCAATGAAGCTGATACGAGTCATCAAGTTGGGTGGGGTTATTATATGTCGAATGTAAATCTTCTGTGATGTACTATACGTAATTAAGATGGTTTTCTCCCATCGGTTGGATTCTTCTGCCTGTGCGAGTGTAGTGTTCTCGACTTTGACACTTAAGAGAGATGCTCTCTTAGTTTCTGTTGTCATGTTCATGGTGTTATAACAATTTGAATAAAGACAACTGTATGGTTTTTTGCATAGTTGTTAGTAATTGGATGGAGTGGGATATTTTGTGTTAATTAATTATTAAGTTTTGGATATCTGAAGCGTGGAAATGACATCCTGAATTTCTGGTAGGTGTACCTAAACCCGGATTTTCTACTCAACTTATTCACTCGTCCTTGACCAATTTAATATAATCATCCCCTTGTATATACATATAGTATATTGCTTGCTTGGTGGTTGGGTCTTTCACCAAATAATGTTATTAGGTTGCCTTTTGCCCTCTATACTCAACCAATAAGTTCATTATTGTCCTTCGTTTTCCCCACCTACTGAGATTTGGAACCAGTTAGCTGAGGGAAAATATCGTAAATATGCCCTCGAACTTGAGCACTAGATGCAAATATACCTTTAACATCAAAAATTTGCATATTTGCCAATAAACTCAATGAATAATAGGGCAGATTTAACATCGGATAATATTTCATCCAATATTTAATGATTACATAACAAAGGGATAAATTGTGAACTATTAAACTATATTATCCTGAAAATATCTATTATAATAGAATTAAGCGTAGTAAATCCGCTTTTTGTGCAGTGTCATGTTTAAGCTAGAGCTTTGCTTCTTAATTCGTAAGCTTGGGTTTAGTAAGTTGAGCTTAAACATTTACATTTTAGCTTCCAAATATCATGCTCTTGAAATAATGAATTTATTTTTCTCATAAATTATATTGTAATATGCCCAAACTATACAAGAAAAACTAGTGCCATGAAATGATACACAAAATCAAAAACAAATAATGACCAATATAGAAAATTAAAAATAAAAAAACCTAATCAAGTGTGGCGTCTTGGATCAGTAACATTGATCCTCCAATGCTCGTCTGCCGATCCCCTCTTCTTTGCCAAATGTCGGTCCCACTTCAACTCAATTTTCCTCTGCTCCGTCAGCCCACACTGTTGCTGTAGTCCCTCATCCATGCTGTCATGAAGCTTCCACCATGTCCTATGCGCCACGTCACTAGCATATACCCGTTGCTCATCTATATCCCAGTTACAATCATAATCCCTATAACAAAGCCATGGCTTCAAACCCAAGTAATGTATGGCATACAGTTTCGGAGGATCCGACCCGAACAATTGGTTCTTTACACTAGCCTCAACTGTAGTGTTTGACCAAAAATTCTTCAAAAAGTTGACCCTCCTTGGCAACCTATGCCACCACACAAATATCTCATTCAAGAACCCTTGGTCACCCCCATTGTACGATACAATCTGTTTCCTGTGCTCCATGAACAACCCGAATGTACAGTTGGACGGCTCGATAACCATAATACCCGAGTTGAATATTGACCCATCATTTCCCGTTGCTGACATTTGTGGAAAGTGAAAAAGCAAGTCGAGGTTGCGTAATACTATGATGTCTGCATCGATGAAGATGATCTTGTCGTAATCCGTGAGCTGCCATAATCTGAACTTGCTATAATTGTACTCATTGTACGAGTTTTTCTCGGCCCTTGGATTGCGGATCCGTTTGATGATCCGGATCTTCCATCCAGCTGCTGCAAGAGCTTCGCGTTTGGGTATGGAGATGGACTTGTCTATGAGGAGGATAAGGTCTCGTTTGGTGCCAGTTTTGAGGAGGGATTGGGCTAAGGTTATTGCACCACACACGTAGGACTCGGACGAGTGGAGGACTGTAGCATAGGCTTCTCGCTTCGTTGCCATCTTTGTGCTCCGTTCGATCTTAGACACATCATACACTGAATCTATTCCTGCATATATAACAATCTTTTTCAAAATCAAAACTAGAAAAGAGATGAAGAGGAAGCATATGTTGGAACAAATAATTTCACGGGTAATTTTTAAATCATTTAATACTTGAATATACAGCTTACCGAACAGAACGTATATTCAATTAATACTGTCAACTAACTAGGGGTTTTACCTTTATCCCACAATGGCAAAGCCAAATTGCAAGAGCCAATAGGCAAAGAAACCTTTTGATCTAACCTCCCCATCTCAGGCTCATAAAACCACCACTCCCCTTCTTGTCTTACCAAATCATCACACCTAAACAACTCCAACATTGGCCTACACTTACTCAAAAATACAACTTTTGTCCTCCCACTCCAACTCCTCCGCCCTCGCTTTGCCGCCAACTTAGCCACTATTAGGTGCACTTGCAGCCTATACACATCCCTCCTCCACCCTTCTGTCGGAAACTTGCAAGGCAGTTTTGCCACTATCATATCCATCGTACTATACCTTTCAAAATCGGGCATGGGTATTTCTGGACATAATGTGCCTTCTAATTCTTCCTCTTCATCTATCCATTCCGGGAATATGTCCTTCCATTCAAAGTAATCCGATACTTGTTCAAAATAAACGGGGATTAATGTCTCTCCGTGAATATTCCATTCTCTTACATCTTCTCCATCCATATTCACCATTCCTATCCTCATTCCCCTCCCCATGATTCCATTCAAGAAACTCGGTTTCTCTCTCTTTACGCTTTCAATGTGCTTAGATTCATTGTTTAATGGCTCTTCCAACATCGCCTTAATCTTGACGCTATCATCAACCTAACAAACATGAAATACAAAATCAAGATCACCCATTTTGAACAATCAAGATAAATCCAACACCCACAAAATATATAATAGCAAATGAGTTAGCTCACCTTACCTTGTGATGGCACTCTCGTAACGTGCACCGGACACGCCAAACGGCGTTCTCGTGGTAGACGGTGGTAGATGGCCGGAGAAGGAGGGTGGCACAGATGATAAGGAAAGAAGCAAGACAAATAAGGTTGATTCTGATGATCAAAGCTTTAGAAGGAGTGGCCTTCATATTTGTTTCAAGACTTGAAAAGGTGCAAGTAGGGGAATGTTATACTGTGTCAACTTTGCCCAACTTTTCAACTATAGTTGTGCTATTATTAGATACAGTATAATTTTATGAAATGATTAGCATATTATACAAGGGTTTTGGTTATAGTTGTTGGAGGCAAATAGTAAAGGATAGAAAAACTAGAATTGAATTTAAATCAAAGTAACAGGAAGGAAGGTGGAGACCTCCAAGTGTCAGTTTTTCTATGTTTGATTTTAAAATTGATCAATTGAGTTGGGCTTTTACTTGTTTGCCAATTGTGTCATGTGTTGTTGGTATTAATATTTTCTAGAGGTATATTTTTATTCCAACTTTACCCTTTAAACCTAGTGATATTTACCAAAGAATGAAGAAGTACTCTCTCAGTTCTTAAATACTAGTATTAAATATTATTCAAATTTTATTTTAAAGGATATTCTGAAAATCTTTATTTATATATATATTTTTATATAGATATATGAAGAAAAAAAAATCATAAACATTTTACTATCAACTTTCAAAACATTTAATTTTGTAAGTATAAAAACACTAATAAAATAATTTGATAAAAAACCTTTCAAAGACGAACTGTTTTTCAAAAAACGCATTCATTTTAAAATAAAAATCTTTTAAAAATGAACATATATTGAGAGACAGATGTAGCATATTTGTTACTTGTAAACAATTAAACTTTGGCTTAATCGGTAGCTAGTGATTGATAAAAGTAGTCAAAAAATTCTTGATCAAAGGGCATTTGTGTTTTTCTTTTTCTTATATAAAAAATAAGGTGTTGAATTCTCACTAACTAAATGCACTTTTTAAATAGCTTTTGGGGATTGATAAGAAAACAAAAAGATTGATGCTTAGTAAACCACATTAATTTGTAAAAATGGATGAATTTGGCATTTGATTTTTGAAAGATAAGTAGGGGCAAAATGGTAAAGTGGCTCTGAGAAGGGGATGGGGACAAAGTAATTTTAAGAGGAATCTTTAGAGAGAGAAAGTAAGCTTAGCCAACAACTATATAGTTGGTTCGTCAATTTCAGTCGTTACGAAATTCAAAAGCTTATTTTATTTCAATTTTCTTTCAGCTATATGTTTTCTCTTATTTTAATTTTAATAAACTAGTAACGAAGAAATTATTAAGCTTTAGGTTTTAGATAATCACATCTCACCTGTTAACCTTTTGCATGACCACAAATTTTGGGTATTATTATTTGTAATGATGTAGGTACGGCATCACAATTAACCCTCCTAAAACAATGCCAATTGCTTCATCTTCACTACAAGAACTTCTTATATTAGGAGAGAAGATTATGATATTCGTAGTGATTGATTAGTGTAAACTGCAATTAGTTTCTGATTTGTAATTGTCCATTGAAAATATAGAACAATTAATTGAATTAAACCATAGTCTTCATGGACAAGGTCCGCAACACTCTCCGTGATATCTCTCATTTCATATCGGTAAGATGTGGACTTTGATTGTGATATATTCCCTCTGTCCCAGCTCACTTGAGACTTATTTCTATTTTGTTCCGTCCCAGCTCATTTGAGACCTCCCCAAAATAGCTAACTTTTAATAATTTTATATTGAATCTACCACACCACTCATTCGCTCTCTTCATTTTACATCACTCAATTTATTCAACCAACACTACTATTTAGGGAACCGAACCGAAAGAACCGCCACGAACTGTACTAAAAACTATAACCGTAATTAATCTGGGCCGGTTAAGGTTCAATGGTCCAAAAATTGTCAAACCGGCGGTTCCGAACTGGATGGACCAAACTGGAACCGGAGCCATCAGAAAACCCGTCAGAACCGTCAAAATCATTAGAACCATCAGATTTCTGACTGTTTCATTAGAATTTAGATAATTATTACAATAAAAAGAGGTAAAGGCTCCTATTGTCCTCCCTTAATTATAAAAGGGCAACATTTGTTTGTCCCCCTTCTTGTAATTTTTCTCTATAATTAATAAAATTTAAAGGGTATCGTCTCTTTTTTCTTTTATATATTATCATTTGTTTTATATTTTCTATAGATAAACTAAGGATTAACCCGTGCTTCGCACGGGTGTTTTCTTTTGTGTGTGGATATTTATAATTACATTATATAATTATTAAATATTTTAAATAAATATAAATAAATTTAAAGATATACTCTCTCCGTCCCAGCAGAAGTAGCACCAACTTTTGTGACACGGAGATTAAGGAAAGGTAGTAGATGCGTGGTAGAAAATGAAGAGAGAGAATGATTGGGGTAAATAGTAGTGTTGGTTGAATAAAATGAGTGGTGGAAAATAAAGAGAAAGAATGAGTGGGGTTAAATAGTGGGGTAGGTTGAATATAAATATATTAAAATATTTCATTTTTGGGCAGTGTCACTTGTGTTGGGACAGACCGAAAAGGAAATAAGTGTCACTTGTGCTGGGGCGGAGGGAGTATATAAATCTACTTGTGATTTTTTTAATAATAGTGGAAATAGTTTTAGTTACTATAGTGATTGGTTAATAGTATTGGTTAAGAATAAATTTATAATTTTTTAAAAAATTTACTCCGCTTGTCCCATTATTATGATGTCAATTTTTACTCATAATCAATTGAGAAAGTAATGTTTTAATTATAGTTAAAATTAGAGTAATTATGAGTTTAAATAGTAAATTAAAAGATAATGGTTACCTAAGTAGTAATCCCTCCGTCCCAGAGTAAGAGTCCTACCTCTCAAATGCACGGAGAATAAGAAATGGTGGAAGTGATTTAAGTGTTGTGAATATAAAAGTAAAGTAAGAGAGAGAATGAGTGTGAGTAAATAGTAAATTGATTGGTGTTGTGAGTATAAAAGAAACGTATGAGAGAGAATGAGATGGATGAATAGTAGAGAGAATGAGATGGATGAATAGTAAATATGTTTTGCCATTTTAGGAAAGAGTCTCTTACTCTAGGATATACCAAAATATAAATTATGACTCTTACCCTAAGACGGAGGGAATAACTTCAAAAAATAAAAATAAAAATACTATTATTAGTATTAGTTACTATATATTGTAACTATTCTAATTAGTTAATATTATGTTAATAATAGTTACTTTATATAGTAACTATTACACTTAACTAATGTTACTAATAGTAATAATTATGTTATATAATTAACTATTACTATTAATAGTAATAGTTATCTTATATAATAACTTTTATATTTAACTAATACTATTAATAGTAATAGTTATCTTATATAGTTAACTATTATAGTTAACTAATACTATTAATAATAATAATTACCCTTTATAGTAACTATTATACTTAACTTATACTATTAATAGTATTAGTTAACTTATATAGTTAACTATTATAATAAACTAATACTATTAATAGTAATAGTTAATTAATATAGTAACTATTACAATTAATTAATACTATTAGCTAATAAGAGAAAAATAAAAAAGTCACTTAATTAAAATGCAATGGATGATGTGGTAGGAATAGCCAACGCCGGTTCCGGTTCGCCATTTATGTGAACCTTAACCGGCCCTTGGTTACACCGGTTTCGGTTACCACAATTCGGTTCCGGTCCGATTCCGGTCCCCCCTTTAAAATTATTGAAAAACAAGGGATTTTCGGTCCGGTTCTGGTTCCGGTCCGGCTCGCCATTTATGTGAACCGTAACCGGTCCGGATGAATGGCGGTTCCGGTTACTCCGGTTCCGGTTTATTCGCCGGTTTGCTCCGGTTCCGTGCTTCTCCGGTCCGGTTCCGGTCCGGTTTTCCAGTTCCGGTTCAGTTTGGCCATCCCTATGATGTGGCACCCTCAAAAGCAAGAGTTACCCAAAATTTGTCCACATGACACTACCTAAAGACTCTACCTTAACTTTTAATATATATAGATTTGATTATTAAGCAATAAATAACTATTTTAGTCTACTTTATTTGCTAATTACTTCATTTGTTTATATAATTTCTTGTTATTAAGTTTCAAAATTGTTGAGTATATAAAAGAAAAGAGAGACAGACTTTTTAAACATTTTTTCTATAACCTTTTTTAAAAAAATCAGTAATAAAATAAGTTTAAAAACTGTATTTCTATGGGAAAAAAAACAACCAACAAAAAAACTGTGAACTGGCCGGAACTGTAACCGAAACCGTAAACCGTCTAGACACGATTCGGTTAAGGTTCCTCCTTTTTCCGGAACCGTAACCCTGTTTGGTCATCATACTTTGATTGTGATATATACGAGCTTCCACAATTGATACGGGCATGGTTGGGATAACACCGAAAAAGATGAAGACTAAAAAATTACTATTATTTTAAGTGGATTTTCAACCCTAACCATGACTTTTTAATGGTTCATTCCATGGTCATGTTTTTTAGATAGATTTTTGATATTTTAAACCTTTTTTTGGCATTTCAACATTTTTTTAGAATTTTGGCTCAACTTCAACATACCGTCCAGAATGTTCTAGACATTCAAATAAGGATTATGATATATTTTCAAAAAAATATTGATGTCTAGTTTTATATGCTGCATTTGACAAATTTTGGTTATACATTTCATTTGAGTGACTTTTAACATCATGTAGTCTTATCATTTAGAATTTATTAATAGTTCCTTTTCTTATGTACACTCCCTCCGTTCCACCTGAACTAAGATTTTTAGGTTGGGCACGAGAATTAAGGAAAAAACGTTAGTGGAGTAAGTGTTGTGAGTATGAAAAGTGAAGTATGAGAGAGAAAGTGGGGTATAGAATAATGAGTGGAAAGTTGTTGTGAGTGTGAAAATGGGTCTCATTAAATAAAACAGTTCCATTTTTGGGTTATCCTAATTCGAATGAGACATCCAAAATGGAAATTTTTCCTAATTCGAGTGGGACAGAGAGAGTATACATTATTCTAAACATGGAAGGACGTTCCAAGAAAGCTATAAATATCCATGTTTTTTCATTTGTAATGATATCTAACTTTGATTAATAAAGTATTTAGAGTGTTTTCTCTTTTGTTTTTAAGCTTATGAAGTGAAAATTTATGGCGCTTGCTAGCGATTTATCAATTGGTCTTACACAACCAACTGTGGCGTCATTCACTATCCCAAGGCTGCCGTTACAATAGGTAGCAGAGGTATTGGTTCCACCATTCCATCACAAATCACCAAAGTCTTTGGTTTGCTTCACTTGGGGGCATCGGGTCAAGGTATCCATCCTACAAAACCTATTAGAAACGATCTAGGGTTCCTTGTGGATGTCGGGTCTAGTCATCTGGGTCTGGTTTCACATCATCAATACCAGACATGCCAACCCGCACCCGCACCCGTGACGACCCATCGAACCGCACCCGTATTTGAACCGTATTTACCGTACCCGTAGAAGAACCATTAACCGGTTTACCCATATCCATGGCTAGGGCGGTTCGGTTACGAGTTGTTCATCCCAATACCCGTAACCGTTAAACCGTGTACCCGTAACCATTAACCGGTTACCCGTAACATATTTTGTTAATTTCTAACATAATCTATTAAAAATGTTTGATTTTTAAAAATATTTTGTTACTTTTTATTCATTTTAAACATATTCTAGCATATTTTGTTAAATTTCATTGATATCAAAAAGGAAAAAAAAAAACAGTTAATTTCCAACAGATTCCATTAGATTTTTAATGAACTTTGTTTACAATTTAACATTTTTTTAAAGGGAGCAGACCCGTATAAATTGTGGACTCGTACCCACTAGGTCTGGCCAATTGTACCAAACCAAACCAGCCTACCGAGTACCAGCCGAACCAAAGAGGTTGGTATACCGAAAGTTTGGTACGGTAGTACCGTACCGATTATGCATTCTTGGTTGGTATACCGTGTACCGAGTATATTTTTATAAAAATAATTTTTATTATATATTTAATAGAAAATTATATAAAAAAATCTAATCTAATGACTAATCTAACCTAAATACGTAATTCAATTTTCATGCCCTATTCTGTTTAGTGTTTTTCCGTCTCTTTGTCTTTCTCGTTCTCTCTATGCTGCAGCGGCGCAAGGGGAGAAATCCGATCGATTGCTCACGAATCTCTCACACCAGTGGCTAGGTACGTACCTCCGTCTCGCCTACCCTCTCTCTCTCTTAGTTATTCAATCCAGTCTAAATTGCAATTTCAAGAAACCCTAACTTGTTCGACTAATCAGGTATATGAATCTTGATTTAGTTTCAAATTTTAATTAACTTGTTTGAGTAATCTGATAAATAAATTAAATATCCCCTATTCTTCATTTGATGCTAAACAATTAACAATGGTGAATTATAAAAATCCCTTTTTTTATAATTAAATTGTTAATGGTGTAATGTTTTAGATTTTCATTAATTAGTTGAGCTGTGTTGAGTATTTAGTTTCAACGGATGTTTGTTTTGTGATATGTGATGGCTTGTGTATTTATTGATTTGGCACTTGGTTTTTTTGATTGATTTCTATGTGTTAACAAGATATATATGGAGTCTCTCAACTCACAATCTGCGGGCATGGCTGATTCAAGTTCAACACGGTCAGTTTCTTCTTCCCATTGTATACTGCCTTTTTTCGGTTATTGTTAGAATTTTTTAGTATGCTCTGTTATGAATTCATGTAGTGCTTATGAATTTGACCTACCCCAAATTTGGGGAATTAAAAGGATTCTAGGTATGTATATAATTTTTGGATGTTGGACTCTCATTATATTTCTGTTACTGTTGTCACTGTTGTGGAATAGACCCTCCAACACCCAAGAAAATCGTAAGAAATCACCGCACCACAAACAAGCACAAGAAATAATAAAGTAAAGCAAAAGACAAAAGAACACAAGAACACAAGAAATTGTTTAACCAGTTCGTTAATATGTTTGACTACGTCTGGGGGCACTACCAAGCCAGGATTTTGCACTATAATATGTTAAATCTGAGTTAAAATGAGTATGGGGGTGGAACATTGCTTATATAGCAAACCTAGAACAAAGACCAAAACCTAGTCAAAGAAGGAAACCTAAAATCAAACAGTTTTGGCCTAACCCAGTTACCCGACACTCTGTGCGGCCGCCCACTTCATCCTGTGCGGTCGCCCACTTCTGCCTCTGGTGGCTCTAATTTCAACCTGGTGGTTTGGGCGGTCGCTCATCACTTTTCTGGGCGGTCGCCCAACTTACCTGTGCTGCTGCTTTGATTTCTTCCATCGTCTTTGATCGCTAGTCCGGTTGGTCTTCTACTCCAACAATCTCCCACCTAGAGATCTACCGCGTATACAAGCCCCGTATCCGTCTTCAACTCATCCTTAGTGCCATAGTGCTCACCTCGATCATGGTAGTGCCATCCTCCTCTCTTATTCTCCAAGCCCCGTTGAAGCTATACCCAACTTCAACTTCTCCTTGCTTGAGAATCTTAGAGCCTTGCCATCCGATCTACACTCTCTGTTAGATATGCACAGCGGAATATCCGGTCCTGGAGTATTTGGTTCATCTTCAGTGACCCCTTGACCTTGGTCATTATGAACCGTCCCGCTCCCACCCGAGTCTGGAATATCCATGCAAATTTCATTCGCATCACTGTATTCCTCAAACTCCCTGAGCTCATACTCCCCACCATTATCAGATCTCAAGCCTTTGAGCTTAAGTCCTGTATGATTCTCCACTAAATCCATCCACTTCTTAAACACCCTGAAAGATTCATCTTTCCCTTTCAAGAAGTAAACCCAGACCTTCCTAGTAGAATCATCAATGAAGGTCATGTAATATGACGTACCACCCACAGAGGTTACCGGGGCCAGTCCCCACAAATCCGTGTGAACCAATCGTACCCTCTTCTCACCCATGTAACCCAATCGACAGTGCCACAAATCCGTATCACCCTTGGATGACGCCACCGCGATACTATCCTTGGTGTTTTTCAAATACAATCTTCCTTCCTTATTACCCCGAGCGATCTCAGAATCCTCCTTGGTAATAACCCAGTTCCTGTAGCCAAAAGTTACCTTGTAACCTTCTTCATCAATCTGCCTAACTGATAACAGGTTCTTTTTCAAACCCGGAATGTGTCTGACCCCGTGTAGATGTAAGACCTTCCCGTCCGATGCTCCTTTCTGACATCCCCCTTCCCCTTGATTTTCAAAGGCTCGCCATCCACCAGATAGACCTTTCCGAAATCACCGGAAGTGTAATTTTCCATCTCCTCTGCATGCCCGCATGAGTGGAATGATGCCCCCGAATCCAGCACCCATGATTCTAGCACACTACTAACACTCAGAATCAGTACATCTTCACCCTCAGTTATCACATTCGCCGATTTATCCCCTCGCCTGGGACAATCCCTCTTGTAGTGTCCTAACTCCTTACAATGATAGCACTCAACCAATCCCTTGGCAACCCTTAGTGCATTCTTGTTCTCCCTAGGCCTGTACTCACCACCTCCTACGTTTTCCTCTGATTCAGTTCTCCCCTTGTTGCTAGTACCCAATTTTCCCCTGCTAGTTGTAGCTAAAACTGATCCCGAAGTAGATGGTGTCCCCAACTTCTTTATGCGATTTTTCTCGCCTAGAAGAAAGTCCTTGACATCATCATACTTCAATTTGTTCATACCCGCTGAAGCATTTAACGCCGTCACCGTTCCGCTCCAACTTCCTAGTAAAGACGCTAGCAATTGACAAGCATGAACCTCATCCCCAAACGTAATATCCAGCGCCGCCAATGAGTCTATAACATCCATAAACTCATCAATGTGGTTAGCTAAGGATCCTCCCTCTTGCATTTTGAGATTACCCATCTTGCGTATCAAATCAACCTTATTTGTAGCAGATGGAGTTTCAAATCTCTCAGTAAGATAATCCAATAGCTCCTTGGTGGTTTTCGCCTTCTTGGTAGTCTTCGCGATCCACTTTGACAAAGTAGATCGAACCACCCCTAGAGCCTTCCGATCCATAAGATCCCAATCTTCTTGTTTTTCGCTTTCCGACTTGACTCGTGTTAAGGGCTTATAGAGATCTTTATTGTACAAGAGATCCTCTATTTGCATTTTCCAAAACCATAGTCAGACCCATCAAATTTCTCCACCGCTTGTTTATCCTTGCTCATTCTTGATTGCTTGATAAACCCGAATCGCCCGATAAACCCTGATCGTTCAACCGGAGCTCTTGATACCAGTTGTTGTGGAATAGACCCTCCAACACCCAAGAAAATCGCAAGAAATCACCACACCACAAACAAGCACAAGAAATAATAAAGTAAAGCAAAAGACAAAAGAACACAAGAAATTGTTTACCCAGTTTGTCAATGTGTTTGACTACGTCTGGGGGCACTACCAAGCCAGGATCTTGCACTATAATATGTTAAATCTGAGTTACAATGAGTATGGGGGTGGAATATTGCTTATATAGCAAACCTAGAATAAAGACCAAAACCTAGTCAAAGAAGGAAACCTAAAATCAAACAGGTTTGGCCTAACCCAGTTACCCGACACTCTGTGAGGCCGCCCACTTCATCCTGTGCGGTCGCCCACTTCTACCCCTGGTGGCTCTAATTTCAACCTGGTGGTTTGGGAGGTCGCTCGCCACTTTTTTGGGCGGTCGCCCAGCTCACCTGTGCTACTGCTTTGATTTCTTCCATCGTCTTTGATCGCTAGTCCGGTTGGTCTTCTACTCCAACAGTCACAGGAGCTTTTTATTTCAAAAGAGGTGAGAACAATGAATATGCAGGTCAGAAGCATACTCCCTTGACATTTTTTTAATAATCATACTCCCTCTGTTCTGAAATTATATACTTTCTCTGGTATGTATTTGTGGTCGTTCATATCATGTGCCCGTGGTTCAAATGGTTATTTAATAATCATACTCTCTCTGTTCTGAAATTATAAGGTGATTGCTTGGAACTGTGACAGCCATAATGTAGTTCAAATGGTTATTTAATAATCATACTCCCTCTGTTCTGAAATCATACTCCCCCTGTTCTGAAATTATATACCCCCTCCTTAACTCTGCCAAGTAATTTGCCAAACATTCTAGTTCTACAACATGTGCCTGCACACCAAATAAGTTTAATTGACAAAGATATTCATCGAAATTAGCATACATGTTAAAATTACCTTGGAAGAAATTTGTGCTGCATGAATGAATCTCCTGGAAATGGGATATGAATTTATTATATATTAGAAGATACAGTGGATTGTATTGAATGGGTTGAAAGGGATATACCTTCATCTATAAAAACTGACAAGTACCCCATAAAATGGCATACATGAATAACATTAACAACAGCCCAGCAGCCCTTTTACTATAATGCCCTTCTTGTGTTTGGAACAACTCTGCAAAATTTTTCTTTGGTAGAGGTGTAGTACCAACCGTACCAACCGAGTACCAACCGTACCAAGAAGTTGGTATACCGAGTTTGACGGTTAGGTAGTGGTACTCATTTTCGTGTACCAACTTCATCTTAGTTAGTACCGGTACAAGGGAAAAAAAGTTGGTATACCTACCATGCCAGCCTTAGTACCCACCATGACCGTCTCTCACCCGTACCCGCACCCGTGTATAACATGGTTAGGTTACGGTTATTGGTTTTGGAAACCGTACCCGAACCCATAATCGTAACCGTACCCGTCCCACCCGTATTTGGCCATGTCTAATCTATACTACTACTGGGCACAAATAACATCCATGAACTTTTAGGTGGGCCTGTGGGAAGCTAAGTAGACTCAAGTTGTTATGTTCAGTGGGCTAGTGTGTGGGGTTTATTTAGCGGATCAGGTCTTTGGGCTCTGGTCGTTACACTCTGTCTCCTAATGGTAATCTCATTTGATTATTCAAATATACTTACAAATACTCCCTCCATCCACCTCTCTTGAGACTTATTTCCATTTTGGTCTGTCCCATTTCACTTGAGACTCCCCAAAATAGTAATCTTTTTATAATTTTATATTCAATATATCCCACCCACTCATTCCCTCTCTTCATTTTACATCACATAATTCATTCAACCAACCTACTATTAACCCCACTCATTCTCTCTCTTCATTTTCTACCACATATTTTTCTTATTTTATTCTTTTTCCTTAGTTATTGTGCCCACCTCTTAGGTCTCAAGTGAGGTGGGACGGAAGGAGTATTTTTTATGATTAGAGTCCTAAAATCATAAGGAGATAAAAGGAGAAAAGAAGTCTAAATCATAAAAGGGTTGCTGGAGATCAAGGAGATGTCAAAAGGAGAAGGAAACCAAAAGGTGACAGAACATAGGAGGTTCGGCCGAACCTAGGTGGTGACCCGGCCGAACCTTGGCCAAGGTGCGGCCTAACCTATGTCTTGACATGGCCGAACCTGTCGGCTTTTGGTCCAGATCTTATTCAGTTTCCTATTTTGACTAGATTTCTTCCATGTGTTGGTTTAGGACTTCCTTATACACCTATATAAGCATAATTTCATCATAATATTGTGTGCTTGATAAGGAGAGCTAGGATATCAACAGAGAGCCACAAAAATAATGTCAATGGTCTGGTTTGACGTAATCTAGACTACAGTTCAGATAAAAACTCATCAAATTTATTTATTTTTATTTTGTAATTACAGAGGAAAAGCGAGGGATACTAGAGGAAGACTGGATAAGGAAGGCAAAAGTTGAGGATGGGGGGACTAGAGGAAGAGAGAGAATGAAGAAAGAGAACACTACACAATGTCGATCATGAAGAACACTTGATTAGCTATGTACCGCAAAGAAGAAATCAAATTATAAAATAAATATTAAAATAATATGAAAAGCGAGAATTATGATTAATATGATGCAATGCATGTTTTTTACAAATAATATAACATTAAATATTACCCAACAAATAAATTTATGATTAATATATGCAGTAGTCCAGGGAATACTAACAGTTCGTTTGATTCAGTTTGATCAAAAGGTGTCAGATTAAAAACCAAACCAAATCATGTTTTACAATTTTTAACACCGTCTTGACATCAAACCAAACCGCATGATTAGTGCGGTTCGATACCAATAACTTAGAACAAACCGCTTACACCCTTAATCTTTAGGGTAAATCACAAAATAGGGCGTAAACTCTTCGGAGAGGTACCAGTTTAGGGCATATGGTCAAAATATTAACGAAATGGGGGCATGTGGTGTATTTTTCTCATCAAAATAGGGATTTTTGACGAAATTCATTAGAAAAGTCAGTTAAACCTCATGTGCCTTGCACGTGATGGACAAAATGAATTCATTTGAAATGGGTGTCACTTTACAAGAGTTAAATGTAAATGGGTTAATTGCAATTTAGACCCTGAAGTATGTTACCACCCTTCCAATCGAGCCCGACTGTTATTTTTTCATCAATTTCAACCTTGGGGAAATTCATTTTCACAAGTTAGGGCCTTTTTGACGAAATCTGTTAAAAATATTGTTAAATCAACATGGGCCAAGCACGTGATTAACAGATTGACTAATTTGAATTGCGATTAAATTTGAAGGGGTTATAAATGACATCTTCAAAAAACAAGGGATATAAAAAAAAACCTATATCCCACCTTCTTCCTCCTCCGTCACACACACACACACACACACACACACTCGCACACACACACACACACACGCGCACACACACAAACACACACACACACACACACACACACTCTCTCTCTCTAAAAATTCATCTCCCTATCTAATATCCATTCCTATTTCTGTCGCGACCCCGGACCCCGCGGGCCCGAGACCGCGATCTGGACGTCGACTCTAAAACCAAAACTGTGAAATACTGAAGTTAAAAATTCCATTTAATACCAAAAGGTAATGATCCAAAGTTTTACAAAACCATGTTTGATAAAAAAAAAACCAATTACAGCTATCATAAACTTCCACAAGTTTATGCACAACAAAAATACAAATATACAAATCTTAGTGACGTCATTGATTGGTACAACTATCCCAAAATGGTTACACATTTACATAATGTAAACCAACCTATAATAACCTTCCCCAAAAGAATGGATCCACACTCGACGTCCTCTTTCTCGTGATCAGCGAGACTAATCCTTAGCACCTGGGGGGAGGGGGGTTAAGGAAAAACAAAGATAAAAGAAAAGGGGGTGAGATAAATCTCAATAAGTTACTAATGCAACTACATGACATGCTATGATGCAATATACTATAAACAATAATTATTATCACATAGCACATAGCAATTATCATATAACAGATAGCAGCGGAAATAACACATAACAAAGGATATAGCCAAGGTTTTCCAAACCGGAACATCCAAATAAAGGATCGCTGCGCAGCTTCAATAATCAACCAATCATCATCTTCATAATAGCATAAAAGCCGAAGAGAAAACCCCGGTACCGGAACCAATAACAAAATAATGTGCCACAAAGGGCGGGAGCCATGCCACAAAGTCATGCTCCAAACGTCTCAACCAAGGCCAATCTGGAAGAGGAAAATAAGGGCAAAACAATGGTCGACACCATAATGGACTTGGCCGGTGCCATCACAATATCTCACATCGCCCGACACAACCACAAATACCAGCTGGACTTTCAAATAACTGCTAAGTAATAAAATACTAGCACGATAAACAACAAAGGATTCCAAAGTAGGGAATCACACCAAATAATCACCAAAAAGATGAAATGAACCAACAATACACAATAAAGGTGCTTCAAAGTCCCAATTAACAATTAATGAATTTCAGACACAAACTTGATCACAAAGGACCCAATTCTATCACTAAAGTGTACTACAATGTTCACTAAGGTCAACTAGAAGGACACCCAAGACTTAGACCAAAACACGTTCTTTAATCACAAAATTTTGACAAATGTTGGACTTTCAGAGATCTGTGCGGCCGCCCAGACGGGTATGTGCGGTCGCCCAAAAAGACCCAAAACAAGAACAAAAGCATTCAGATAGATGTGCGGTCGCCCAGGCTATTTTGTGCGGCCGCCCAATCTTCCGGATTGCCAGAAATCGGGAAGAACAACATGGGTTCTTCCATTTTCAAACCCAAAACACATTCAACCAAAATCAAACCTCCCAACTCATGTACTAATGTACCAAAACAATGTATATCTAGGGTGGGGACTCAAATACACCATTTATCAACCCAAAACAAAGAATCAAACCCAACATTCCAAAATCACCATTTTTGACCAAAAACCCAAATAAATTCCAAATAAATTGCAAACTCATCCAAACTTCCAATATAACAACAAAAGCATTATATGAATATGATATGAACATTTTAGCATTAAAATGGGGGAAAAGTAACTTACTTGAATTTTCTCAAAGTTGATGGATTTCGATTCTTTTTGACTCTACGCGATCCTAGCGACGATCTAAACACGTTTCATGTTTTAAGAAATGAATAATAATGAGAGGAAGAAGGAGTAAATGAAGAGAGAAGCAATGAAAGAAAACTTACCCAAATTGATAGAGAGAGGAAGAGAGTGGCTGGGAGAAGATGGAGTGTAGGGGGAAGAAGGAGGTGAGGGAAGGTGTAGGGAGGGAGTAGGGGGTTTATTTTAAAAACTTACACTTAGGCCCCCTCTCTCACACTACACACACACAATACTACACTCCCTACTACCAATTAAGACTCAACACTCCCACACTAGCCCAAATAACTCGAATAAAATGCTAGGCATAATTATTATAACACATAAATTGCACACATAATTATTTAAATAAATAATAATTTAAATAAATAAATAAGCAAATAATTAAATAAAAATCATTTAATTACTAATAAAATAGAGCCTATATTTCGGGTCGCGACATTCACTCCCCCTTAAAGAAAATTCGACCCGAATTTTAACGAGACTCACCTTAAACAAAAAGCCACGGAAATTTCCTCTCGATCTCATCATGAAGCTCCCACGTCGATTCCTCGATGTTATGATTTCTCCAAAGGACTCGAACCAACGCAATGCTCTTGCTCCTCAACTCTTGGACTTTAGAATCTAAGATCCGAACCGGTCGTTCCTCATAAGTCATATCGGGCTCAATATCCTCCGGTACCCTTGGTAACACGTGCGATGGGTCATGAACATACTTCCGAAGCATAGAGACGTGGAACACGTTGTGCAATCGGTCTAAGGATGGCGGTAACGCAAGACGATACGCTAGAAGTCCAACCTTTCCCAAAATCTCAAACGGACCAATAAACCTCGGAGCCAACTTGCCTTTCTTCCCAAACCTACGAATACCCACCTTTGGAGATACCTTCAAAAACACCCAATCACCAATCTGAAAACTAAGATCTCGCCTTCGGTTATCTGCGTAGCTCTTATGTCGACTCTGGGCTGTCTTCAATATATCCCGGATAACTTTAACTTTCTCAACCGAATCCCGAAGCAAATCAATACCCAAAACTTTCGCTTCACCGACCTCATCCCAACAAATAGGCGATCTACATTTCCTTCCATACAAGGCCTCATACGGTGCCATCTCGATACTAGCCTGATAACTGTTGTTGTAAGAGAATTCCACTAACGGTAGGTGCGAATCCCAAGAATCAGAGAAGTCTATCGAACAAGCTCGCAACATATCCTCCAAAATCTGAATAGTCCTCTCGGATTGACCATCGGTCTGAGGATGAAAAGCAGTACTGAATCGCAAATCTGTACCCAAAGCTTCCTGAAATGCCTTCCAGAATCTAGAAGTAAACCTCGGGTCTCGATCTGACACAATGCTAACCGGAACCCCATGCAATCTAACAATCTCATCAATATAAAGGGTCGCAAGCTTCTCCATCGAATATCTGATGTCAATAGGCAAGAAATGGGCACTCTTGGTCAATCTATCCACTATTACCCAAACACTGTCATACTTCCTGCGGGTACGAGGCAGTCCCGTAACGAAATCCATAGTCACATGCTCCCATTTCCACTCGGGAATCTCTAACGGCTGAAGTAGTCCCGCGGGTCTCTGATGCTCGGCTTTGACCTGCTGACAAGTTAAACACCTCGATACATACTCGGCTATTTCCCTTTTTATATTAATCCACCAAAACTGTTGCTTCAAATCCTGATACATCTTCGTACTACCCGGATGAATAGTATATCTCGATTTGTGGCCCTCATCAAGAACTCTCTGTTTAATTCCATCAACATCCGGAACACACAAACGACCACGGAAAGTCAAAACTCCACTCGAACTCACTGAAAAATCCTCGAAATTATTTTCCTTCAATTTACCCATTATTTTCACCAACTCGGGATCCTCATTCTGAGCTTCCTTTGTTCTCTGAATTAGGGTCGGAGACACCCTAATATTCGCAAAAATAGCCCCATGTCTCGATTCACGAGGAGACCAATCTCGAACATCCTCAAGCATTTTCCATTCACGAACCATCATCGAAGCCACATAAGACTTTCTACTAATCGCATCGGCTACCACATTCGCCTTTCCCGGATGATAAGAAATCGCACAATCATAATCCTTCAACAATTCCATCCATCGGCGCTGTCGGTTGTTCAACTCTTTCTGGGAGAAAAGGTACTTCAAACTCTTGTGATCGGTAAAAATCTCAAACTTCGCCCCGTAAAGGTAGTGCTTCCATTTGTGCAACGCAAAGACAATAGCCGCTAACTCCATATCATGAGTCGGGTAATTCTGTTCACTCGGGGTCAACTTCCTCGAAGCATAAGCAATTACTTTCCCATTCTGCATCAACACACAACCCAAACCCTCTTTCGAAGCATCACTATAAATCACTAGGCCATCGCTCCCATTAGGCAAAGTCAAGATCGGTGCGGTAGTTAACCTCTTCTTCAATTCCTTGAAACTCTTGTCACATTTCTCGGTCCACACAAACGAAACATTCTTCCGGGTTAACTGAGTCATCGGAGTAGCAATCCTCGAAAACCCTTCAATAAATCTTCGGTAATACCCGGCTAAACCAAGAAAGCTTCTAATCTCTGTCACTGACTCGGGTCTCTTCCAATCCACTATGGCCTCAATCTTCGACGGGTCCACGGAAATCCCGTCTTTCGAAATCACATGACCCAGAAATGACACCTTCTCGAGCCAAAATTCGCATTTACTGAACTTCGCAAATAATTTCTCCCTCGCAAGAACGGATAAAACTGTCCTCAAATGCTGTTCATGCTCCTCTCGAGATTTCGAATAAACAAGAATGTCATCGATGAAGACTACCACGAACGAATCAAGATAGGGATGGAAAATCCGGTTCATCAAATCCATAAACACGACCGGCGCGTTAGTCAACCCAAACGGCATAACCAAGAACTCATAATGACCATAACGAGTGCGAAAAGCAGTCTTCGGAATATCTTCCGATCGAACCTTCAACTGATGGTACCCACTCCTCAAATCAAGTTTAGAGAAAACCACGGACCCTTGAAGCTGATCAAACAAATCATCGATGTGAGGTAGAGGATACTTGTTCTTCACCGTAACCTGATTCAACTTCCGGTAATCTATACACAATCTCAACGAACCATCTTTCTTCCGCACAAATAAAACCGGTGCTCCCCACGGGGAAACACTAGGGCGGATAAACCCTCGATCAAACAACTCTTGCAACTGAACCTTTAATTCCTTCAACTCTGCGGGAGCTAACCTATAAGGTGCTTTCGAAATTGGATCCGTACCCGGCAGAAGATCTATACAAAACTCTATCTCACGATCGGGAGGCATATCATACTCGGTAGAGAAAACATCGGGAAATTCCCGAACTACCCGAACACTATCCAAACTAGGGGATTCTTTCCTAGTATCAAGAACACTAGCCAAATACCCTTCACAACCACTATGCAATAATTTTCTCGCTTTCAAATAAGAAATTAAGCGAACCCTTCTACTCAGAGGACTAGCCTCAAAAACAAACTTAGGCACATCGGGAATAGAAAAAGTAACAGTTTTCTTACGGCAATCAACGGACGCATGAAACTTGCTCAACCAATCCATACCCAAAATGACATCAAAGTCTTGGATAGGAAGAACTACCAAATCCGCACAAAGGACTCGACCACAAATAACCACATCACAAGCACGAAAGACTCGATCAGCAATCAAGCATTCTCCTATAGGGGTCGACACCTCTAGTACGTACGGTAAAGACTCGAATGCAGCATTTAACATGGAAGCAAATTGCACAGAAATGTATGAATGAGATGATCCTGGATCTACTAACGCTCGTGCGCTCACATTAGATATAGAAATAATACCTCCAATAACTGTAGGATCATCTGTGGCTTGTTGTTGATTCATTGCAACCACTTTCCCTTGGACTTTGGGCTTTCCCGCAGCGTCCCTTTTCTGACCCTGAGGAGCCCCAACTCCTATCCCCGATGGTTGAATTCTATTCCTCGGAAAATCCCTTGCAAAATGACCCATTTGACCACAATTGGTGCACCTTCCTTGCTTCTTCCAACAACGGTCTTCAGAATGACCTTCCTTTTGACAATACGAACAAAGCCTCCTAACTTGGCTCCCTTGGTTCCCGGAAGTAGTACCCGGGTTCCTTGGGTTTTGTTGCCCTCGGGACTGAGATTGTCCCCCAAAGTTACCTCGGTTATCGATCCTCGGTTGTGACTTGCTCAGCGCTCCTTGCTTACTCGGGTTGGCCACCTCGGTCTTCCTCTTATGTTCCCCGATATCTTGCTCTATCAAATAGGCTCGGTCCACCGCATCTTGGAACGTCACAATCCGTTGAGCAATGAGTTGAGTACGGATGGAGGTCTTCAATCCCCGAATAAATCTCATAGCCTTTTGTTCCTCGGTCCTCACCAAATAGTCGCAATACCGGGCTAATTCTATGAACTTAGCCGAGTATTGTGCTATAGACAACGCACCTTGCTCCAGGTTGAGTAGCTCGATCTCCTTTCGGTTCTGATCAACAACCGGAATGAAATGCTCCTTGAATTTGTGCACAAACAACTCCCATGCATACACCGTGCGAGTATCATCCCAAGTAGCTTTAATACCTTTCCACCAATGCTCGGCGGCTCTCACGAGCTTGTAAGCCGTAAACCGGACCTTGTCCTCATCCGAACACCCAAATACATCATAAATCTTCTCCATAGACTCAATCCACAACTCAGCTTTCCTTACATCGGGCTCCCCATTGAATTCAACCGGTTTCAACTTCAGAAATTGCTCCAATCCAAAACGGGGTGGTGCTTGTTCTACCCTTGGACCTTGATCATGTATGGCCTTCATGGCCGCCTCGAACATGCCTTGAAACATGGCACGTGCTTCTTCCCTTGTATCATTCTGATTCTGTGCCCCACTAGCACCTCCTCTGTTTCTTCTTCCAGACATTGAGAACAATTATCTGCATAAAACATCAACCGTTAATCACTCCGCACTCTACTACCCACCTAGGTCATACTAATCCACCTAGACTTATACTTAGAGCTAATGCCATAGCTCTGATACCAACTGTCGCGACCCCGGACCCCGCGGGCCCGAGACCGCGATCTGGACGTCGACTCTAAAACCAAAACTGTGAAATACTGAAGTTAAAAATTCCATTTAATACCAAAAGGTAATGATCCAAAGTTTTACAAAACCATGTTTGATAAAAAAAAAAAACCAATTACAGCTATCATAAACTTCCACAAGTTTATGCACAACAAAAATACAAATATACAAATCTTAGTGACGTCATTGATTGGTACAACTATCCCAAAATGGTTACACATTTACATAATGTAAACCAACCTATAATAACCTTCCCCAAAAGAATGGATCCACACTCGACGTCCTCTTTCTCGTGATCAGCGAGACTAATCCTTAGCACCTGGGGGGGGTTAAGGAAAAACAAAGATAAAAGAAAAGGGGGTGAGATAAATCTCAATAAGTTACTAATGCAACTACATGACATGCTATGATGCAATATACTATAAACAATAATTATTATCACATAGCACATAGCAATTATCATATAACAGATAGCAGCGGAAATAACACATAACAAAGGATATAGCCAAGGTTTTCCAAACCGGAGCATCCAAATAAAGGATCGCTGCGCAGCTTCAATAATCAACCAATCATCATCTTCATAATAGCATAAAAGCCGAAGAGAAAACCCCGGTACCGGAACCAATAACAAAATAATGTGCTACAAAGGGCGGGAGCCATGCCACAAAGTCATGCTCCAAACGTCTCAACCAAGGCCAATCTGGAAGAGGAAAATAAGGGCAAAACAATGGTCGACACCATAATGGACTTGGCCGGTGCCATCACAATATCTCACATCGCCCGACACAACCACAAATACCAGCTGGACTTTCAAATAACTGCTAAGTAATAAAATACTAGCACGATAAACAACAAAGGATTCCAAAGTAGGGAATCACACCAAATAATCACCAAAAAGATGAAATGAACCAACAATACACAATAAAGGTGCTTCAAAGTCCCAATTAACAATTAATGAATTTCAGACACAAACTTGATCACAAAGGACCCAATTCTATCACTAAAGTGTACTACAATGTTCACTAAGGTCAACTAGAAGGACACCCAAGACTTAGACCAAAACACGTTCTTTAATCACAAAATTTTGACAAATGTTGGACTTTCAGAGATCTGTGCGGCCGCCCAGACGGGTATGTGCGGTCGCCCAAAAAGACCCAAAACAAGAACAAAAGCATTCAGATAGATGTGCGGTCGCCCAGGCTATTTTGTGCGGCCGCCCAATCTTCCGGATTGCCAGAAATCGGGAAGAACAACATGGGTTCTTCCATTTTCAAACCCAAAACACATTCAACCAAAATCAAACCTCCCAACTCATGTACTAATGTACCAAAACAATGTATATCTAGGGTGGGGACTCAAATACACCATTTATCAACCCAAAACAAAGAATCAAACCCAACATTCCAAAATCACCATTTTTGACCAAAAACCCAAATAAATTCCAAATAAATTGCAAACTCATCCAAACTTCCAATATAACAACAAAAGCATTATATGAATATGATATGAACATTTTAGCATTAAAATGGGGGAAAAGTAACTTACTTGAATTTTCTCAAAGTTGATGGATTTCGATTCTTTTTGACTCTACGCGATCCTAGCGACGATCTAAACACGTTTCATGTTTTAAGAAATGAATAATAATGAGAGGAAGAAGGAGTAAATGAAGAGAGAAGCAATGAAAGAAAACTTACCCAAATTGATAGAGAGAGGAAGAGAGTGGCTGGGAGAAGATGGAGTGTAGGGGGAAGAAGGAGGTGAGGGAAGGTGTAGGGAGGGAGTAGGGGGTTTATTTTAAAAACTTACACTTAGGCCCCCTCTCTCACACTACACACACACAATACTACACTCCCCACTACCAATTAAGACTCAACACTCCCACACTAGCCCAAATAACTCGAATAAAATGCTAGGCATAATTATTATAACACATAAATTGCACACATAATTATTTAAATAAATAATAATTTAAATAAATAAATAAGCAAATAATTAAATAAAAATCATTTAATTACTAATAAAATAGAGCCTATATTTCGGGTCGCGACAATTTCTATCAAAAACAAAAAACTATAAAGAAATGTAATTATTAGATATAATATATAATTATCTTATAAAATTTTCACTAATAATATAAATAAATGGTAATAATTAAGATATCAATTGTTATTTTAATGTATAATTTGATTCTTTTCCTGACAAAAATATTTTTTTAATTATTTAAAATCGGTTCATTTAAAATATATATATATATATATATATATATATATATATATATATATATATATATATATATATATATATATATATATATATCTTCATTGGATATAATTGGCTGGTAAAAAATATTTGGCTAGAATTAGTTAAATAAAACATAGTCACTTAAACCCAACCCCCCATCTTCATTCTTTCATCCCAAACCCAACCCCCAGATTTCATCCCAAACTCAACCCACATCCTAACGGAAATTCAACCAAATCACATATCAACAACATCCACTCTTCTTCCCAACTCGTTTTCTCTCCACTACATCACTCTGACTCATTTGCGATCTGAACATGACTAATTTTTGAGGCAATGGCGACTGGGTAGTAGAAAAAGATGATTTTCTTGTTGGGTTTTTTCAACGAGAGGGTGATATTGAGCTTTTCGGTGAGGTGGGTGGAGTCGTCGGCGGCGGTGATAAGGTTGAATTGGGTAATTTTGAGGGTGGAAACTGAGAATGTGAGGCGGTGGGGGTGATAGAGGAGGTAAGCTACGACGCCGGCGATGGCGGCAAGGAGGACAATTAAGGTGATGATTAGAAGCGTGCAGAAACAGCATTTGCAGAGACTGCATCGGCGGCGGCGCCGGGGGTTCTTTTTCGTAGTGGGTTGGGGACGAAAAGGGTGACGGTTTGGGTTGTAGAGTTGGGCCTTGGTCAGTGGAAAAGCATGTGGGTTGTTAGTGGTGGCACCTGTGTCGGAGCTGCCGTTTGTGGCGGTGTGGGTGGTCGTGCAGTTGGGTTTAGATGACGGATAGATTCTATCAGTCATGTTTTTTTGATAGAAATAGGAATGGAGATTAGATAGGGAGATGAATTTTTAGAGAGAGAGAGAGAGTGGAGGAGAGAGAGGAGAGAGAGAGAGTGTGTGTGCGTGTTGTTAGGTTTTGGTGCATCATGCGCAGCAGAATAAACAGATAAAATCAAACACCCAAGAGCCCGGATCCGTGCATGTTAATTAAATTAAATACAAGATGAAAGAAACTAACCATTGAAGATCGCATCCATAAACATGGACTTTAAGGTGCTAAAAGAAACACCCTCCATCGGTATCCACACGTCGAACGGATATCAAGAACACCTTCTTGATCTGGATTTCTAGATCCAAGGCTTGATGAAGAAACGATTTCTTCGTCGGAATTATCTTGCTTCATTGATTATTATTTTGACGATCATGAATCTCACAATAAATAATCATACCTCTCTATAATTTATTGTTTCTAAAACAAAGGTTTGTGATTTCCAAAATCACCATTAGAGGCTGTCAAACCCGGATGTATATCATATATAAGGGTTTGACCTAATTCCGTTTGGGATCGGGATTCCTTCTTACAAAACAAAACTAAATAAACTGGACTGGTACGGGGCCGGCGGCCGTACGGCTCCACCAGAGCCGTACGCCACCAACATAGCCGTACGGTCGCCTCAGTTTAATACCCAAATTTTTGCCTTTTCTAATCCGTTCTATTGTGTGTGACCCAATAGGATTATACTATGTTGGCAACGAGTCCGAACCCGTAAGTCATAAGCGGACTCTAGCAAGCCATTATGACTACCCAATTAGTATAACTTTGAAAGCCCAAAGTAACCTTATAGAACATATCACAATCCCTTTGTCACGCGACATCATATTGGACATATATAAGTCATGGTCCACGTCAACTTATGTTGTCTAATGCTTTCTCGATCTCGAGTAGATTGATATGAGCAAATAACATTGAACACTTCAATTCATTTGGGTACGGCCGTACACTATTATCAATCTCACTCATCGAGTGACCAAGCAGATATATCTCTTGAGAGAGGGACAAATCCCATCTTAACTTATCATTCTTCCCTACAAGAATCCGATTATGCCAACGTAGCCTTTATAACCACCCAGTTAGGGGTAGCGTTTGAGTACGTCAAACATAATGTTCATCATGTGGAATACTATGATAATTTCAGGTCTAAGGATAAATGATATAACTATTATGAGATTTAATTATGACATTTGACCATGACATAAATCTCATAATGGGTCTATCCAGTACTTGTTCTCCAACATGTACCCACAAGTTTAATCCGCATCATATGCGCTATAATCATCATATGATTATCCATTAAACTCATGCTAGCCCTTCATAAGTTCTAGGGACAGTGATCATTATAATAAACATGCAAAAGATATAATAATCGGGTTTGTTATCTCTATAACAACGAAGCTATGATATAACGCATAGGCCTTTCTTAAGGGCCTAGGGCATAATATCCAACAATCTCCCACTTGCACTAGGCCCAATCAAAGTGTATCCAATACCCATTGAGCTTAGTTATGATCTCTATCATAATTGCAAACGAGCTTATGTAGGATAATTATCCTTGTTATTATCATAAGGTATTTTGCATATTTTGACATCTCCCATCTTTGACGATTTCTCGAGTAAGATAGAAACGTCTGAGTATATGTTTAGATAAGACATTAGTCCCTTGACTTGTCTAATAACAATTATTGAGACAATGAAGGTACATTAAATTAGTGACACTAGAAACGATTTCTAGTTTACTAATTAGAGTCTTAATCTTAACATTCTTCTAGTTTCATCCCATGCCACTAGATACTCAACCTTTTGTAGAATGGTAATGGTCCATTTAGAACTATTCTAACACCATTATTAAACACAAACATGTATTTATACTGCAATATTTATCTTTGTTGGTTTGTAAGAATGCATCTATGTAACTATTACAAGATCATCTTTCATTCCATCAAAGATTAAGAACGCATCCTCTAGTTCCTTTTAGAGAACATAAGTGTGTTTCTTAACTAGTAACTTTCACTAGTATCTGATTGGTATTATCTCATCATACTCCAAGTATATGAGACATCAGGTCTTAGTACATTAACATGACTTACATGATAGATCCAATTGCCGAAGCATATGGAATCCTAATCATGTACTCTTGCTCATTAGTCTTCCAGTAAGACTAAATCTTGCAAAGATTAATGCCATTAGACTTTCTCAAGTAACCTCTCCAAGAGTCTTGCATAGTGAACTTTTCACTATCTTGTCTTTATTAGTACTTTGACTTTAACCAAACAACGTTTTAGATTTATCTGCATAAATCAGAATTTATAGGATATAAGCGGCTTTATCAAAGTCTTTCATTTAGAAACTCTTTCAAAATGAATTATATGTCAACCACATATACATGACTAGGAATAATATTACGCTCCCACTAAATTTATTGTAATCACAAGTTTCGTCTTTGAATAATTCAAACTCTTTGAATACTACATCAAAATGAAATTTCACTCCAAGTATTTTGCTTCAATCCATCTCATGAATTTCTGCAACTTGCATATTTTATTAGGATTTTATGGATCAATCAAAACTTTTAGGTTGTATCAAACACATCCTAATGTAAGTTCCTGTTAAGGAATATAGTTTTGACATCCATCTGTCATATTACATATTCGAAATATGAAGTCATGACAATTAGAATTCTAATAACATTAAGCATGACTACGGATGATAAAGTTTCATCATAATCAACATTATGAATTAACTTTACTCAATTAGTCGTGCTTTATCAATATGCACCTTGCGATCCATGTCTGTTTTCTATCCTTTGGTTTTTAAGTTTTAGGGTAGAACAATCAAGTTCGAAACTTAATTATGATACATGGATTGCACTTTTAGACTTTATGACTCCAAGTCATTGATCTAAATCCGGAGCGGACTTCGCATCTTGATAGGTAATAGGTCAATCATTCGCAATGATATCTTCCCAATTACTTTCTATTACGAGAAATCAATATTTCTTGTTATAGATAGTATCTTATCAGTTATGCAAATTTTCTTGTATATACTTGAACGAATTTTCACAACTCCTTGTGAAACTTTATTCGATTTCTATCTTAGGTTCCATGTCATTTTCTGGGTCTCGAACTCTTTGAGATATATTTTACTCCCACTAGTTCTTTAGAGATAAACGATTTATCTATAAAGTGCTATTTAGAGTAACAAACGATTTGTACTCTTTAAAGGGTGTAAAATCAATATCACTAAGATATTCCATGAAATTACATTTATAAGATTTAGGTGTGATTTTGTCCCAGACAACACTTTTTCTCAAAAGCATCACATCACAAATCTCTCTCTCTCTCTCTCTCTCTCTCTATATATATATATATATATATATATATATATATATATATATATATATGTATATATATGTATATGTATATATGTATATATATATATGTATATATGTATATATGTATATATATATATGTATATATATATATATGTATATATGTATATATATATATGTATATATATTAAAGTTGGCCAAAAGAGCTATGGTATTGACATGTAGACAAACAATAGAGAAAACTTGCATTTAGAGAAGCCACATTAACAATATACTAATAAATAAGTGACATTTCATTTTCTTTTCATTAGCTAATAGTATTAGCTAATACTATTAGCTAATAATAATATAATAGTTACTATAAAGGGTAACTATAATAGCTAACTATTATAGTAACTATTACTACTATTAGTAATAGTTAATTATAATAGTTAACCATTATAGTTAACTATTACTATTATTAGTAATAGTTACTATTATAGTAAACTATAGTAGTTAACTATTACTATTAATAGTATTACTTAACTATAATAGTAGTTAACTATTACTATTAATAATATTAGTCAACTATAAAAGTTACTATAATATATAACTATTACTATTAATAGTATAATTAACAATAATAGTTACTATACAAGTTACCTATAATGGTTACGTTATAAATTAACTATTATTATTAATAGTATTAGTTAATCATAATAGTTATAATATATGTTAATTTTTACTATTATTAGTATTAACTAATCATAGTAGTTACTATATAAGTTAACATTATTATTAATAGTATTAGTTAATTATAATAGTTACTATAACATAATAAGTATTATTAATAGTATTAGTAATTGATATTATTATATAGATTAATTTTTACTATTAGTGGTTTTAGTTAAGATGATGTTTACTATTTTAATTAACTATAGTTAAAAAATTATTTTTCATATACAATATATTTATATTAAAAAAAAAAACTGTTATGCTACTTTATTAAATAAAAATATAAAAAGAGTAAAATGTAAAAATAAAATAAAATAGTAAATTAGTTACCCGTGCAGAGCACGGGTTATCCACTATTCTTTATGAAAGACAAACCAAGTTTTCTTTCATTCCATATCTCATATGGCATCAGTCGAACCTCCTTAGATGAAACTCAATTTAGTGTAAGCGCAGCTGTTTCCAGCACTAAACCCAGAAGGATAATTAAAGACCAGTTTGACTTATCATGAGGCGAAAAACAACAGTTTGCAGACAATCTGAACTTCTGTTAACAGGAGCCGTATGGCTCATTACTAGGCGTGCGCCTAAATTTTAGCCGTACAGTGGTTGTTCCCAGACTCTGTTTTCTTATTCTGCAGACTTTCTACAGAATTCTCATAAAGTCCAAGGCTCAAATATTGTTCACTTTGATCAGATCAGAGTACAATAATACTTTTGTCATGAAATACCAAAAACCTTTTCAAGCATTGTTACTTTAATGAGCTTGATACATCAATATGTATTAATCCAAAAGATTTCTTCCTTCTACTACCATTAGTAAAAGGCGTCTTCATCAATTTACAAGATTCACATAAATCACATGATTCGAAACCATGCGAATTTAAAACTCCGTCCCATGGAATTTTAGATATGCGTTTCTTTTCATTTGATATAGACATTAATGCTTCTAAGAATGCAACGCTTACATCATTAGATTCATATTTCCATTATTTACGTTATATTCATTATTTTGTTCTTCCAAGATAAAGATATAAAGTCCCTGTAGACACCCCGCCTTGGACCGCTCACCCCGATTGCACACTTGATCTTGTGTTTCTCCCCATTTTAAGTGTTTCTCGTTAGTTTCTGTCACTTCCGTTAAGTTCCTGACTGACTTCGTTAAGTCCAGGGACTAAACTGAATGACAGGGCTGACTTTCTAGTCCATTCTGTCAAAATTGCCTTCTCTGAGTCGCGCGCCTCCTACAGGAGGAGCCAGGCGCGCGCGCCTCCCGCCCCCAAGGCAGGAAGCGCGCGCCTCTGGGCGTCAGTTACAGATTTCTGGCCAGGATTCCCTCCCTTGCTCAATTTACAAGATTTTGCCCGGGAAGGATTTATTGGTGACTGAGTTTTGGCACCAAAAACACCCCTCTTTCACCTATAAAAACCTCTCTTTACCTCCATTTTCAAGGATCGAAAAATCATCGAAAAATCATCGAAAAATCATCGGAAAAACCCGATCGAAAACTAGACAAAAAATCACTTTCTAAAGGTTCTCCAAGGATCTCATTAAGCAACATTTGAAGTTCTTCAAATTGTAGGTAAAAGTCCATCTTTTCCTTTCTTATCTACTTCATCTCCTCTCTCTTTTTTACTTTAATCAAATGTGCAATCACCAAATCATTTTGGGACATGACTCTAAGGATCACCTCATCTCATTGAGGTTGGTTAAGGAGTCATCTCCTACATTCCAAATCCTATTTAAATCCCCTTTTCATGACTTAAAGAAGAAGAAGAAGAACATTTTCATTCATGTAGATTTTGATCAAGCAAGACCAACTTTAGTTGGGCGAGATGGGTGTTTCGGTACTTCCCATCTCGTAATCCAACCCCCGAACCTCAAAAAAAGAATCTCTGTTTTCGTAATCAAACATTAGGCTACAATCTATAGGTTTTTCTTATGTTCCTCAAAACATAGGTGGCAACTCTAAAAACAGTTAGACATCCTAGGATAATTCACCGCTCTAGCCAAGCCGTGGTTCCCCGGGGTATCTACAGTGGCGACTCTGCTGGGGAGTTATTTGAGGGTTAAACTTGCATTCTGATCGAAATCTACATCTTTTCTGGGCATTCTGTTTCCTGATGGGGGAGGCGCGCGCGTCTGGCCTTTTAAGCCTAAGGCGCGCGCATCCCGCATCAAGAACCAGAATCGCCCACTTCTTCATGTTCTTCATCTTCTTCTTCTGTTATTCTGCACTAATCACTTCTGCAGGGGTTACAATATGAACATGGGACCAGGGCAATCCCTGAGTCCAAAGTCTGACATTCTGACAGGTGTGACCCAGAAGCGCGCGCCTCCCATAAGCATTGCGCCGTGCGCGCGCGTCCCACATCAACACTCAGAGGCGCACGCTTCTGGGTTGGTTTCCAGAACAGAAACAGGTTTCAGTGACTGAGCAGAACAGTGGGGGTGGGCACAGTTGCCTGTATCAGAACAGAATTGAACCCTCAGACTGTTTTAATTTTGTGTTTTATTTACCGGTCACACGGGTGATTCGGGAGTTGTAATTTATGTGCTTATGTGTTTTGTGTGTTTTTCTTTCTTTCAAAAAATAAAAAAATAAAAAAAAAAATTGTCACTTGTTAGACCTCACACTACATGCACATATTCCTATGAACTGCTCACTATCGAGTCGCACAAGTCCAACCCCAAACCCGTCGAGGCCCGTCCTAGAAAGTTTCAAGCTCCACCAGACCTTGGCTCTTTCGAAGCGGTAAACCTCAGCCCGTGCGTAGTTCAAGACACATGCCGGGGGTGACCTTTGAGCCTCATATTCAAGCGAGCATAAACCACACAATTCTAGTTAGGGTCTAACACTCCGTGACTCAAGTCGGTTTACATGTACCAAGATTTCCCTAAACTAATGTCTTCAAATCATACATGCCAACTTGTTGAAATGGACGCAATAAAAATCCGTCCCCAAAAAGTGGTTATTTTGGACGAAAATAAAAAATCCGTCCCCGCATGTATGCTTTACTACATTAATTAGTTTAATCCCGATACATGTAGGATTCACAAGCGCGATGGAATCCGATGAGTATATGGGACCGCGAGATGGTCTATATACTAGTGTGACGATTCCATTATTTTCTTGGAAACCCCAAAAGGGATTCATTCCCTCCGACTATAAAAAAAAAAAAAAAAGAGTCTTTTCTTTTGTGGTTCGAGTCGTGTGCCCAACTGTGTGTTCTAAGCCTCTTCATGGACCGCAAGTGTTACTCAAGACTGACAAGGGCCTCTTCTGCAATATAGGTTCAATTGGTACTTACAAATTCTACTGGGATTCAGCAAATCGGTTAGTCCGTGAGAAGAGATCACTCCAACAGCTCCAACATCAACCATGACCGGCAGCAGCAACACCATGTCTCTCGAACAGCTCTCAACTATGGTCCAACCCCTCCAAGAGCAAGTCTCCACCCTTAACAAGGAGGCACAAGCAAAGACGACATTTGGCAATCCCACCTCGACAGCCAAAGAGAGGCCCACGAGGCCGAAATGGAGCTAATGAAAGAAAAGCTCACCAACCTTGCCAAGGGAAAGAACAAGAACAATGATGATGAATCCGAATGGACCGAGGGTTTGTTCAAGAGTCCTTATGTCAACACCCGCACCAAGAAAATGGGGGAACCAAGTTCCGAGAACAATGAGCCCAAAATGGTGGATTCTATCATGGCCTACATCGACAAAAAATTCAATGGCCTCAACATGGGGAAAGGTTCCGACACAAGCCTTTATCAATCATCCATCCTCATGAGTACTATGGCTGCTCTTCCCGATAAGTTCAAGATGCCCGACATAAACAAATTCAAGGGCAACTCTTGTCCCATGGCTCACATTGAGACTTATATTTGGGCAATGGTTCCAAAGAAGGTCTCCACCAAGGTGATGGCTCAATGCTTTCCTCTCACTCTCGAGGGGGCGGCAAAAGATTGGTATGCTACTCTCCCGCTCACTGTCCGTCTTGATTGGGACTCCGCCATGCTTGCCTTCAAGAACCAATACCAAGGAACACCACTCACCGGCCCACAAGGAAAAGAGCTAGAGAACACTACTCAACGAGACAATGAGTCCTTCATCGACTTCACAAGGAGATGGAATGACAAACTCTCTGAAATTGTTGAGAGGCCGAACACAAAAGAGCAAATGGAGATATTTCTCAAGTGTCTCAAGATTGATCTCCGCACTCACCTTAAGTGGGGCTTGCTACTCCGAATTCTCCAAAATGTATGAGGCGGGGGTACGCATGGATGACTTGCTCAAGGAGATTAAGAAGACCACTCCTACTTACCGCTAAAGGCCGCTTCCAACTCCACAAAAGAGGCCTCGGTCAACGCCGTCACTATTGACAAGGGGAATTATAAAAAGGTTCCTCCGCCTCAAGGGAAGAAGTCCCGAGTGTGACCGTGTCTACACGCCTCTCCAAGGCATGACTCAAACCGAAGTGTTCGAGGTCCTCAAGGGCGAAGGGTCAAGTCACACCCGTGCAAGGGTACCAACCCAAGACGATCCAATCCAATCATGCTCACCACAAATATTGTGGCTACCACCAATATAGTGGCCACACCACCGAGGAATGCTTCGTTCTCCGCAATGTCATTCAAGATCTCATAGATAAGAAAGAATTTGTAGTGACTAATGACGAGCATGTCAATGTAATAGAGATAGGAGAACTCGAGGGGACCACCCATTCAATCCCAATTGTGAATGGGGGTCCCAATGTTATGAATAAACTTGACAATTCTTGTTATGTAGTGACTTACGATGAAGTAATGAGGGAAGTACTAGAGAATAGGAAAAAGAAGCAAGATGGGAACGTCAACATGCTAACTCGATCCGGTCGAGTCATAGCAAGCAACCCTTCCACTTCCGCACCGAGCTCCTCTTCTCAAAGGCCGCAAGCTCAACGCTCCCGAAGATCCTCTACTTGTCCAACTCAAGAAAACTCAAGCCAACATCTCTATTTGGGACCTCATTGCATCCTCAAAGAAACACCGAGATCTTGTCATCCGCAATCTCGATGATACATCAGTTTCTCCCGATACTACTCCGAGGACCTCACGGCAATGATTGGTCACATTCACTTTGGCAACGTCATCACCTTTGCCGATATGGACCTTCCACCATTTGGTTCCGACCACAACGAAGCTATTTACCTCAAGGTACGAGCAAGGGGGAGGCCCGTCTCAAGAGTCTTAGTGGACGGTGGTTCCGCACTCAATCTCATGCCTGGTAGAATCATGGGCATACTGGGGCTTAAGGATTCCGATTTGAAGCCTTCTACTCAAGTAATCCGAGGGTTATGACAGCACCGCCCGTACATTCATGGGTATGATCAAAATAGACATTGAGTTTGGGAGCATGGTCATGTCCGTTCCATTCCAAGTGCTTTATATCCCGGCCTCGTTCAACTTACTGTTTGGGGTCGACCATGGATTCACAGTGCTAATGCCGTACCGTCAACTCTCCACCAATGTGTCAAGATCCGAAAATGGTGATGAAATAGTGACCGTAATGGCTGAAAACATCACTATCCACAGAAAAGGTGAGCCCGTCCACCAAGTTCAGCATGTCTACCAGACTCCACTCTCTCCCGGCGTCTCAATCAACGCCATTGATAAAGAAGGGGGAAACGGATCATGGACCCCCAGCAATCACAAAGTCCTCCGCATGATGAGGGAAATATGGACTACTTCCCTGGTTTTAGGCTTAGGGAAATATCAGCAAGGAACTCCTAACATCCCGTGCAAGTCCCATTTGTCAAGAACACCTTCGGTTTGGGGTATGAGCCTTCAAAGAAGACTTGAAACAAGAGCAAAACGATCAAGAACGAAAAGCCCGAGCTCGTAAAGAAGGCCGTCGGTCGACGAAAGTCCCTAATCTAGGCCTTATCGCAAGACGTTGAATGGTTATTTTGTCCGCCAAGGAGGAAGACGTTACATACATGATCTTTCCCGTCGCGAGGGTTAACAATAAAGGTGTCAAAAAGCCCGGCCTCAAAATCTTTCTCCGATTGTGAGGTCCAGATATCCGAAAGAGAACCAACTCCCATGTCGCCCCGTGAATGGTGGGGAGGAAGATGACTGTAGAGTCCGAGACAGAAATCACCGTGGGGGAAGAACTGACAGATTTAGCCTCCATGTTTGAAGAGCTCGCCATGATGAATAAATGCCAAGTTAACGCCATCCATGACACCGTCATCATGAACGAAACTATTAGTGAGATCCCGCCAGGCTCCGAGCCGATCAACAATTGGTATTCAACAAAAGGGCCCGTGGTATCCGAGGAATTCTTAGTCCAAGAAATGGGTTGCATACCCCGCACAGAAACAAAGGAAGAGCAGCTCATACTTACTTTCGAGTCCGAGAGTGTCTCTAATACCCTCACCCAAGAGGATTTGGAGGCCATATCCGAGCTGTGTGTTTCCTTTCTTGCTAATGAAAAATTTGATATTTCTGAGTACCCTGAGATTGCAAACATCATAAATGATGAATTAACTAATAATGAACTTAACGACCAAGTTAATAACGATCAAATTATGATGAAATAGACCACGAAAAACACACATACTTAAATGAACTTGCTCAACAAGTCCGTAGTCGTGGCAAGAATGGTCCAAAGGCTGACGAAGAATTGCATGTTGTTAATCTGGGTACCGAAGAAGAGCCAAAAGAAACTAAGATTGGAAGCTTCTTCAAGGGAGACGACAGAGACAGATTGACTGCATTACTACGGGAGTTCGTGGATGTGTTCGCATGGTCATACAAAGACATGCCGGGTTTAGACAGAAAGGTAGCGGAGCACAGGATTCCGATCAGAGAAGATGCCATGGCCAGTAAAGCAGAAGCTCAGAAAGATCAAGCCAGAATGGTCTCTGCAGGTCAAAGAAGAGATTGAGAAGCTCCTCAGTGTGGGGTTCATCAAAGTTATCGAGTATCCGACATGGTTAGCCAACATTGTGACAGTCAGGAAGGCGAACGGCAAGGTTCGAGTTTGTGTAGACTTCCGGGATTTAAACAAAGCTTCCCCAAAGGATGATTTTCCACTCCCTAATATCGACATGCTAGTCGACTCCACTGCTGCCTACGAGGTGTCGGTCCGCTCATTCGTGGATGGGTTCGCTGGGTACAATCAGATTCTCATGGCCGAGGAGGATCAACATAAGACAGCCTTCACAACACCGTGGGGTACCCTTTTGCTACACAGTCAT